>JAGDYQ010000010.1:2227432-2616321 GCA_021962125.1 Bulinus truncatus | reverse complement strand
TTTCACAATTTTATTAGTTACACACCAATAGCTGTTTAGAAACCAAAGGGACTTTATTAAATTAAGCACTTAATACCAGATAACAAATATTGGGTTTAATATTTAATGAAATAAAATCCACCTATTTTATTTTTACTGGCTCTGATAACAGATTAAAACAAGACAAGAATTAATGGGATGTGATGGGGTGTAAATAATTAAGCATGTTAATAATAAATAAAAAGGAAAAGAAAAAATGCACAAAAAGTTATCCTAAAATTAACTCAAATCACAAGGCCCAGAATTTTAATTTCAAAATAAAAATTATTGATAAAATTCTAGATGCAAACAAAAAAGCAACTAGATTCTCACTGGGCTCGGACTCTGGAAATTGAATAAAATCAATTTTGTTAAACAAATTATCAAAAGTTACCTTTAAGTCAGCTTAATTTTTTTAATGAATTTTACTATATATCTTTGAGTAATACTTATTACAATACTCCACAAAAGCTAACCACATATTTAAAATTCTTTTAACATCAAAAATGTACATCTTAAGACGGAAAAAAAAGGTAGAAAATACTATCTACCACACAGAAAACATTTACTGTGCATTTTTTAAAGAAAAAGACTTTTAAATGATGACTTTCAGGGTCTTACATATGGTTATTTATTTTGGCAACTACTTTGTGTAGTTCTAGTCCTGTTTGTGTGCATGTCCTGCAAATGTAAGACTCAAAATTTAATGTAAAACTGTCAAGTCTTAAAGCAGTAGTTTTCCCAATTAGGCTATAAAGAATGTTCGTCAAAGTTGATTTCAGAAATGCAAAAAGAAATGACATTTTTATTGTTATTATTGCAAATGAGAATCTAGCAATTAATTTAGGCTCAGAGCGCACAAGAAAATTTTTTAATCTGAAAAAAAAAAAAAAACTATTTCTAAGAGACCAACCACATTTTAAAAAATAAACTATTTTAGGACAGTGCAGAAAATATGATGTCAAGAAAACTACTGAGCTTCTGTTTATGGATAGCTTAAAACTCTGCAAAGCTTATTTAGGGAAAGTCACTAGGAAGAATTCTAGAAAAGAAATGTGCATATATTTCACCAAGAACAGGTCAATTAAGTTTTTAACTTGTTAAAACTCACCTCTTCATTTTCATCCTCTTCATACTGCAATATAAAAAACAAGCAGCATATTACCAAGATTATCAAAATGTAAATGGCATGAGAATAATTTAATAAGGGGTTAATGATTTATTGCACTATTAATTGAAAAATAGTAACCAAGCATTATATAGACAGCATAAAATTTTTAGAATTTTGAAAAGAAATATAACAGCTCTTCAGGCTTTACAGCAAGTAAGCTTGAAATTAGGTTATATTTTACATTTTCTTTCAACGTGCCTCAAGATCAGTCACTTTCAAAATAATAAAAAAAATAAATGCCTGTACTGTATTTTTTTTTCTTAAATGTAGTAATAATGATATTACTATAGTAGAACAGTAAAATAATCTTGTTATGTGGAATAATACTAGATTTCATGAATCACCATGATCAATTAAAATAATCATCCAAAAAAGTCAAAAGGTCCATTTTTTAAGCATGTATAGCCAAACTAGGTACAATGAAATGTCATTACGAAAGGCATTGGCATGGCGGCGGCACAATCACATAATAATGAACAGAGGGGGGAGGGGGTGAGGAGTTTTAGCAATGGTGGTTTCTATTAATTAAGGGAAGTAAGGCATGTTGAATAACTGTTACAAATATAAATGAGTTGCGTCCATTAGTTCAATGACCGTTTGGGATAAGTAACGGGAGCTAAAAGCTAAATTAGTAGCTAAAGTGATAAGAAATAAACGGAGAGAAAATTTAATATATATTTAGCTAAATAACATTTTTAGCTAAATATCTTCAGAGAAATTTGTAAAATGACAATATATTTGCATTGATACCCAAATGAACTATATCCACATATTAAGAACAGAAAATGTCATCATAACCCTCCCTCCAATTACAGTTTAACAAATTTTCAGTATTACATACAAATTTCAAGTCCCCGTCAATTTTGCTCTAGCGACATTTCACTGTAATAAGAATTTTTAAAATACTAATAGTTCTAGAACTATAGCTCACATCTTCAGTTTCAATAGCCTCTCCTGTGAAAAATAGAACTGCTCTGGGTATAATTCTCTCACGAATGAAATGTCCAATTTCAAAATCTGCACCTAATAAGGCCTCTGTCTCCTCATCCTAAGGGGGAAAAAATATATTATGAAAAACTGAAATAACAACAGAAGCAGAGTTTAACCTTTTCATTCCGGATGCGGATTTTTGACAACAATCGCGATAAGGCCCGAACTACGGATGCGGATTTTTGACAACATTTCACTTCAGCGATAGATTTCTATACCTTATGTTTAATGTATCGCGTTGTAACCTGTATATTCTTGTAGAGAAATCATTTCTACACAAATTCATTAACGGTTTTTCATCATTTTCTAGACAGTTCTTTTTTTATTACGTTTTTAGTGGGAAGGGGGTAAAAATGACACGATCGAAAAGTCGGCCGAAATGGCCGCTTTTGATGTCCAGTTTAAGCCAGCATTCTAGCGTAAGATTACACACGTGTGGTATCAATGTAAAGGTCAGCCTTCCCTCTATTTGAATATCTAGGTCATTTGCGTAACTTTTCCATTATGTAATAACAGGGAAGCAGAAACCAGACCCCTCTGTGTAAGGAATTTCTTTGTCCCGAGCTCGCTGGTGGTAAAAATTGCATAACAGGTTCACCGCGCATTCGCAGTACTATTGTTAGCCTTAGACACAGAACACAGCGTGTTGCTTCAAAATCAAACACGTTTTACAAATTATTTAACATTTACGTTTAAAAATGATTTTTTTTACAATAAACAGTATGAAAACTGATTATAATGAATTATTTCCTTAGAATTACGGCGATGCAGTTATTTTCGATAAACATCGGCAGATTTATGACATCACTAAAATAGGCGTGTTTAACGTCTTAAAATTACTATTACAATTTCTTTATATTAACTTGCTATAGACCTAAAATACATTAAAGAGAATATATGAAATATAAAATCACCACTTCCAATTGCAGTTTGTTTGTTTTTGTTTTGTGAATGTGCTATATTTCTGTTATTAATGGATGTGTGTTTTTGTGAGACTTAGTCTTAGTATTTCAATATGGATTACATTATTTATGATGACGTTATAAGAACATGTGAGTAGCTACATTTTCCATTTTAAAACATTGTTTGTGTCCTTATTATGTTTAGTTTTAGTACTATAACTTAAATCACTTATTTTTTCTAAATCACTATGATTTTATTGAGATATATAATTTGTGTCTGGACCGTTTTATGGTCCAATATGGTGACCGATTTCAAAATTTCGTTATTATATTAATTTTGGAAAAAAAATGAAGAAAGTATAGCCGATATGAAGAGAAATGAACAATTATTATTATAAAGCTTAAATTCGGAAATATTAGTTATAATTAGTTTGTTGTTTTTTCGTTTGTAATGTGTAAGGTTTGAAAGTTGCATAACCAATTGGAAGGAATAAATTATATCGAATTTATATACTTATATCATCTTTACTATAAAGTCAACATACATAAAATATATATCATAAGAAAGATTGTTTAATTTCCGACATGTTGATATATAGATCATACTATTTAAGATTGTAGTTGATAAATAGTTGCACAATAAATAAAGTCTATATAAACAGCCCACACTCAGGTCCTCCATTAAAAAAAATGATTATTTTCAATTCATAACAACTTTATCAAATCTTGAGCAATTTTAGTAATTCTTGCACTGTTGTAAAGGAAATTGAATGATGTTTATTTTACCTCGATATACCTATAGGCTATTTTTATAATCTCCAGTTAAAATTTTCAGTGGAAAATAGGGTTTAAAAAATCAAAATTGAAAAAAAAAATTGTCATACTTTTCTGAATAATAACTTTTTAAATATCAATTGTATAACTTTAATTCTTTCACAGAATGAAAGATAATTCATTTCTTTGTAATAAAATGTATACTTTTAAAGAACTATCTCTATTACTTTAAAAGTTATATGCGTTTTTGTGCACCCACCCGTTTTTTCCCAAAACTTTTTGCTCAAGCCCAAAAACCCTCAGTAATTGCAGGGTATCTCTAGTTTTTCCCCTAAGGAACCAATGGGTTAATCCATTATTATTCAGAATTTCCCAATTACTCTTGAGTAATAAATTAAGAAATGAAAATTGAAAACTTACCATCTCAGATTCAGATCCATCAGGAACTGTAAACAGATATAGAAAAATATATATATATTTTACAGTCAAATCTTACATTAAACAAGTAACAATATTATAAATGGTTTAAAGTATTTTTAATAGTAAATAATCATACCAGCAGGTGGGTTGAAGAAATTAAAGAAAGAATCTGCTTGAACTTGTTTAGTTACAGTTCTAGTCAAACCACGTCCTTTATGTTTCTGTTTCTTTTTAATCTGTTTCACTGTTACATTTTTGCCCTTGTTCCAGTTGATTGTGCACCTAATGGATACAATTTTACATCATCTTCCATCTAAAAAAAATTGGCTAAGTTTATTTATTAACTAACTTTAGTGTGTATAGGTTATCTTACCCAGAACACTTAATTATTTCTGGCCCTTCATATGAAAATGGATCTTGAGAATCTGGCTCGTACCGCATTTCGTAACGCTTTGTAAGTACTGTGTCTGTGAAGTACTCATTGGGCTCAAAGTAAAATTCTAATGTAAAACCCTATTTAAGAAGAGAAAAATGCATGAGATGAAAATAAATATTTCAAATTTTAATGGAAGTTAAAAGTGAAATGTAAAGAAGAATTATTTTTAGCACAGCAAAGAATTAAGAACAATTTTTACATGAAAGAACAAATTTAAAATATGTAAAATATCATGATATAGTGATAGAGATCAAAAACAGAATAGAAGTAGGGAACAGGATTTATCATATACGGCATAAAATAACTGAAAAACAGACAGATCTCCAGAAAACTTACAAAAACCATATACAAGACAATGATCCTACCAGCAATAACATGGTAGTGAAACATGGACCATCAGAAAACAAGCAGAAAATATACTAAACACTTGGGAAAGGAAAATATTTAATAAAATATATGGGCCAGTAAAGGACAATAATGAGTGGAGAAGTAGAACCAATTCAGAGACAGTGAAGGAAGAAGACCATGGATCGGGAAAAGTGGAGAAGAGTAGTATGGCAGGCCAGGGCCCTAAATGGGCTGTAGAGCCAAAGGAAGAAGAAGAAAATATTGTGTATTAACTTTCTCATTATAGTTGTGTACATTTGACAGCAATCTACGAAAGCAGTTTTTGTTGTTGTTTTTTTACAACTTTTCACTTCAGCAAAATCTATATCTCATTCAAGCAAACCTGTTCTCTTTTAGAAATATCATTTCTACACAAAATCATGCTGTTTTCATTGTTTCTAGACAGTTCTTTTTTTTATTACATATCTAGTGGGAAAGGGATAAAAAGGGGACATTTTTTCCACTATATAGGTCTGCAGAAATGGCTATTTTAAATGTATACTTTTAGCTACCATTCTACCATAAGAATACAGATATTTAGTATCAGTGTGAAGGTCTAATTGTTATCAATTTGAATATCTAGGTCATTTGTATAACTAACCCATTATGTAATAATAGGAGGGGCAGAAACCATGAATTTCTTTGTCCTGTAGAGGTTGGATGGAAAAATGCAAAAGTAGTTCATTGTGCATGCCCTGCATGTAATTTCAGAACCAATTTTAGTAATTCTTCCACAATTATGTTTGTAAGCATGATTTTACAATAAATAATGTAAAAATAATTATAAAAGAATGATTTCTAGCTGCTCTTACCACAGGGTCTTTATCATGAATTACAACTTTAACATCTTGTAAATGTGCCAAAATAGGTTCGTCATGCTCCTAAAAAAAATTTTGGCTAATTTTATAAAAATTCCTACAAAAATTTAAAAACTAATGATTAATTTTTTTAAATGCATATCAAAACTTTAAATGAAATGGTCAAAGTTACAAACCTGAACCATTTCAGAGAGCATATCAACATTCTTAAAGATTGTGAGCCAAAAACTTGGAATACCTTTCACAAATTCTGCTGGGGAGATACAAATTTATAATCAAAATTGAAAAATGATTTTTCTCCATGTACACAAGCTCCTTTTTTTTATAGCTTATCGAAAAAAAATATACCTTGTTTTACTTCTTCACTATCACCACCAGCCTCTTTTGTTTTTTTTCCGTCCAAACTTGCCTTGTCTTTCAGATCACCCTGTTGAGAAGCGGGCTACATTGAACATCAATGTACCCAAGTGGCACATCAAAGTTGGCACAAAAAACATGCTCACATTTATTATAATCTTGATTAAACATCCTGAGTTAAAATTTTTATGACATCGAATATTATCAAAAAGAGCTATTCATTCAAATTTATTTTTTCATCATAAGGATTATAAGCAGATTTTTTATTTTAAAGAAATTGTCTTTTTAATTTGTCTTTCAAGCATAACCTTAACTATTTAATAATTGTAAAAAATAAATGTCAAATAAAATTTAAAAACCGTGAGCGTAAGTTTTTAACACAAAGGGGGAAAATGTACTACAGTGTCATTTGTTTTAAATCTATGAGAAGTATTTGTTACAAAATAGTAAATTGTACAGAAACAAGTCATAGCTTATTCTTATGCCGTTAATGAGGTGTTTTTATAAAGATAATTGAATAAAAATGTAAGTATTTTGAGGCTATAATTTTTCACTGTACTGAATTCAGTATCTTTACATAGAACAATTTTCGAAAAAAAAAAAAAATCAATAGAGGAATGGCAATCAGTGCATATCGCAAGATAGATCATCTATATTTTGTTTTACAAAAAATTAGTCACAAGTATTTAAATAATGAGTAATTTATAGTTACTCACAGCCAATTTGGCGTCATCATCATCTTTATCTTCTTCCTCATCACTTGGCCAGTCACAGTCATCATCTGTAGGTTCTCTGGTCGCTATCAAAATTTCCTTTCTCTGAAAATGTTATAATTTAAGAAAAATAATGTATTTGAATATATATAGATATATACATACAACTTTTAAAAACATTTTAATATATGTACTAATGTATACCTTTTCAAATAATTCTGAGTACTTAGGGGCATATTTAAGTTCCAATGCATTGACTTCTTTATAAAATTCAGCTTCAACATGTATAATTTCATTCTGTAGTTTCTTTAGAGCTTTTATACGTCTCTTTACTTCTTTGGGTAAACTAAGAGAAAAACACCAATGGTTCACAAAGTAAATATTTATTTCTTTTAATATTTATCTATAAAGAACAAAAAAAATTGTTTATATGTTACCTTTGAATATAGCCAGAGGGTGATCCAACGATTGAGCACAACTTATCTTGAAGAGCTGCTAACACTCCAGGATTTTTCATGAGTTGGTTGGCTATTGCCTGACTATCTCCTACCTCACCTATTGAATAATTTTTTTAAACAAACCAAATACTTTTAAAAATTAAAATTTGCTATTAGAAATAATTACAATGAACCAACAAAAAATGAATGCATCTAATGATTTCTTTGGTTAGAAAAAACCAAATTAATTAATATGATTGGTAAATAAATAAATGCAAAAAAAATTTCTAAAATATTTTAAGCATTTTTTTTAAATGCACAAAAGCGAAATGTACCTGCTTCTTCTGCATGCTCCTCAGCATCATCTACAGAATCACAAGGACTGAAAATAAATAGGCACACATTAAATATTTGAAAGGCTAATCGATTTATGAAAGTTTACAAATGTTTAAATTGGTACTCTGCAGAGAAGCAAAGGATGCATTCAGAATTTCTTTTAAATACGTCAGTCACTTTTAAAACAGAATTTTTTAACATCTATCAAAGTAACTTCGTATCTGTATATCAGTTGATGCCATTTTTATCACAATAAAAAAGGTTAATTTTAAAAGCAAGAGATTTGGACAAAGGAACCTCCAAATTTTTAAAGCTAAGTTTACAATGCCATTTAGGCCACCAGATCATACAATCTACTAAAATTTGTAAAAAAAAAAAATGGGGATATATATATACATGTATTTAAATATCTGAATAACTCTTGCTACTCAGCGAGGCAATTGTTACAAACAACAGATGTGCATCTTTTAGGCATGCTAGACTGCTAACGAAAAAAAATCTTATTCTTGTCCACAATCTTCTGCCACAATCAAACTGAGAAAGCATCTAATATTGAAACAGTGATAAGGATCTAAGATAGTCAATTTTTGCCTTGGGGGTATGCATCTAGGAATTCTATATCTTTGCATTTGAATATTAGTTTTAGTTATCTATATATCTGGATGAAGTACCCAACAACAATATATCTTTCAATCTATTTATTAATATCTAATTTTGAATTGAATGTTATGGCTAATCGTGCCTGTGAATCTATTTGTTTTACTTATCAATATCTACTCTATATATCTTTTACACCCTCTATGGAGAGGCATTGAAAATTAAATGAATAAGTAAATCGTAAACAAACAAACGATAAAGAATTATTATATAAAGTAAACCATAAATCCGAAAAAATGTGAAGGATACTGAACAAATATTGTTTAGCAAATTACATAATTCAATAAATAATAGTTTTAAGTCAAAATGTGATTTACTCTCATTAATTAATTTTTCAAATAGATTTTGTTTTGGGTCATGACAATTTAACTATCCAAGTTGATATCTGACACCTAGCTTAACAGATTATAATATAGATTTATTTTAGGTGATATCAGTTAACTATTATTAGCACAATAAAAAAATTACATTCAATTCACCTGTGACCACAAAGTTTTTGACAATATGTCAGGATTTGTGCACGAGAAGCATACAGGAAAAAATTCAGATGATAAAACAGATAATGTATATATAAATATGAAAGCTTTTTAAAATTTATAAAAAGCAAAAGAAAACTGTTTTGCAAGTATATTTAATATGGATTTTAAAAAACTACTGAAATTTATTTTTGTCATAAATTGCTTTTAAAATGAGTGCCAAACGATAGTTGTAAAATGATTAAAGTTCTGAATCCACCAACCAAGACGAAACACTTTCGCGCGGAACCTTCCGCGCGGAAGTCTCAACTTAGCAAAACTCTTGTAGATACACCGGGACGAAACGGTGAGCGCCGAAACAACTCACCGGAAACAAGATTTTTTAATGATTACTTCGCACTTTTTCCTGCTAGTGAAAAAAAAACAACGATACTTTGAAAAGCAGAAAATACTGCATCCCGTGTGCCTTTTTGTTCTTATTACAAATAAATTGTCTAACTGGAAATGGAAAACTGTTGTGTTTTTTTTTAACTTTTTATTCGATCGGTAGCCGTTCATTTTTTTTTTGTTTTAATGATCAGCCAAACATTTATTTAATAGCATTTATGTTTTCAGACAGTGCTTCGATCGAAAGAAATTTCATTTGTAGAATATGTAGATAGACGATGTATATTTTCCTTTCAGAAATTCATATACAAAGACTGTTGCCGGCCAAAACTTATAGTAATTCATGTTTTTCTGTCAAAATTCACTTTGTTGTTGTTGTTTTTAATGAATATACACTAATGTGAATCATTTTTTCTATTCGAATCAACGTTTCTAAGCAGCCATTTTGTTTATCATGACGGAAAATGTAGCTCTCCGGAAAAACTCTGCAAGCAGCGAAACTGAAAACTTTCGCTGTTCCGCAACGGAATTCCTGACCGGTGTACATGTTCTCATTAGAATATCATTGCAGCGAAACAGAGACGGAATTCGCAATGCCCTTAGATACCGGAATTTCGTCTTGGTGTATTCATACCTTAATGAATAACCCCATCATGTAGCGACCAACTAAATGAAAATTAATATACAATTTCGACCTATCAAGAAAGGTTAGAATCAATAGTCCCTATAGTCAGTATTAAAACCATAATACCAGCAACAAAACTTTCAGTTTGCTGTAGCTACTTGAAACACTGAACTTAATACTTAAAGCTAAATATACTTACTTTTCTGGCTCTGACATTTTGTTATATCTGCAAAAAAAAAAAAAAAAAAAAAAAAAGACAAATTGAATATAAAAGTATCTAACATAATAATAGCAGTCTTGCTTCTGCGTTATATCGAAAGTAGAAATCAAGAATTCAAATTGGTGTCTTCCCAGCATCTTGATGCGCTTTAAGTTTTTTTTTTTAAATCTACAGTTTCGAATAGTTTTTGCGGTTTTCAAACATGAAACCCAAAGGCCAAAATGTGAAATAATTCCATTTAAATATTTTGTTTTTTTTTTATTTCTACAACATATTGCATCTTTATATTGTAATAAATTCGTGAAAAAATCAGATCAATCCAAAACCAAAAATTATTTAGCCTACTGATCAAACAAAAGGGAGTATAACTCTTACGCAAAGGTTTTGCAGGGTACCATTAATAATTAATTAACAATATCAATTTAAGCATATCAAAAGACAAATTTTGATAGCAAAAATATAAAATACTGAACTTTTTTATGAAAGAGCTTTCATTAAACACATGTATATGCATCAATTTAATACCTCAATTCTAAGAAATTGCTACTAAGTCAAAGATTTGAATCATTTATTTGAATATATATTTTTTTAAACTGATAATTCAAAACAAGACCAAAAAAAAGGAAATAATTAAATGGTTAGACTAGTATAGTATCATAGTATGTAAATTATTATTGCTAATAAGTATTACTATTCTAAGCCAAAAAATTCCTTGACCATGGCATATAATACATTAATGAGAATTGGTAGTGCCAGTGGTAATCTAATTGGTGTCATCAGTCTCAGTCTTCATTAATGCAATGCCTATGGCTATACAGACTGTGCATGGCTATACAGACTGTGCTTGTCTATACACAGTAACCATTAAAATAATCTTATACTGACTTATAGTATAGTAGTTTTAATAGAATAATAGTATTGTACACCATTTCCAGTCAAGAAAAAAATCCATGCATGTCATAAATGTTCATGAAAATGGTGAAACGACTTCCCCTTATTTGACAAAGCAGACAACATGCTATAGCTTATAACATTAAGCTAATTTTTTTTAGATATATATTAAGAATTAAATACATCAACACGTGACTTTTGTATTAATGAAGCAAAGAAAAAAAAAACAATGACTCGATTAAACAGAAAACAAATCGTTACTGGGATACTGTGTTGATATATTGATATATATTATATATCTATATAAGCATAATTACGTGTACAACTAATTAATACTTTTGCAGCAGTTACGAGCATTTCAATAATGTTGAATGTTGATAATTAGCATCGCATGCTCTTTTGTTTCAAAGAAATAAAACAAATTTACAAAATAATACAATGAAAAATAAGTTTCTAAAAATTGTTTAAATCATCATGCATATAGACGAGATGTGTCAGAAGTATTTACCGATAACTTACTATAATATCGTGCTAATTAACTTTTAGGAATATATAATTTACCAACATTACCTTATAACTTTCAACTGTCGTGCGCACGAGGAAAATGGTGGCTAGGCAAGACCTTTTAATGTTTTCAACAATTCTATTGGGTAGAAAACAGCATCGTTGATAAACTGTCCAATCACCAATGCTGTAAGCTAACGTTTTGGAATGTAGATACCTTCTTAAGCATATTTTGCGGGTCCAGCTCAAATTTTACTACCAACGTCAAATTCTCATTTCACCTGAAAAATTTAGCGTTTATAATTAGTTAAATTAGGGGGCAGGTAGCAGATAGGTTAGGCGCAGCTCTGTCATGAGACACATTTGTCTCTTTGCTATGATAAGAAATAATTGTTCAGACTCGTTCTTAGCTTTTTGGGGACCCTAGAGAGAGAATTTTAGAGATATTTGGTTGCACTAGAAACGTGTTGGATTCTTAAAGTATAAGATTTTATAGAAATTTTACACCTACTGAAATGTGACTTTTTGACACATTTTTTATTTGCTTTTAAGCAGTTGCCTATAAGAAAAGCTCTAAGTCATCCTATATGTGCAATTGTAAATAGTCATTGTTTAAATACGTTAATTATGCAATTTTCAAAGAAAAGTCAGTTTCAATGTCCTTTTATTTATTTTTGTTGTTGGTTTTAGCTATAAAATGGCCAATCGAAATAATATTTTAGTCTGTTAATGTATATTTTGTTACAGCAAAAGCCCAGCTAGTTATAGAGATTGGTAACTGTTAAGTGTTTACTCAGTAGCGTCACTGGGGGTGCGGGCCGCACCGGGTGACACCCACATATGGGGTGAAACCAAAATAAACAATTCTAAATTTCTTATCAGAAAGAACTCTGCCTAGTCGGGTTTTATAACCGATCATATTTAAAACATGAGTAGTGGCACAGTGGGCAACCGTGTATAGCATTAGCACAGGGTGCGACAATGCAGAACCGTAGGCAAGGGTGTCACCTTGCAGAGCAGTAGAACAGGGTGCCACCATGCAGAGCAATAGCCTAGTTCGCCACCATGCAAGGCAGTAACACAAGGTACCACCATACAGATCAGTAGCACAATTATGCCACCATGCAGAGCAGTATCCTATGGTGTCAACAAGTAGAGCAGTAGCACAGAGTGCAACCATGCAGAGCAGTAGCACAATTATGCCATCATGCAGAGCAGTGGCCTAGGGTGCCAACTACTGCCAACATGTAGAGCAGTAGCACAGAGTGCAACCATGCAGAGCAGTAGCACAAGCTGCCAACATGCAGAACAGTGGGCAAGGGTGCCACCACGCAGAGCACTAGCCTATTTCGCCACCATGTAGAGCAGTAACACAAGGTGCCACCATACAGATCAGTAACACAACTGTACCACTATGCAGAGCAGTAGCATAGAGTGCAACCATGCAGAGCAGTAGCACAGAGTGCCACCAACCGTAGTATGAGTGCCACCATGCAGAGCAGTAGCCCAAATCGCCACCATGCATAGCAGTAACACAATTGTGTCATTACGCAGAGCAGTAGCCTAGTTCGTCACCATGCTGAGCAGTAGCACATGGTGCAACCATGCAGAGCATCTGGTAAATGAATACAATTATTGAGATTGTTGAGATGCTTTCGAATATGACTCAGTGTTAAAAGAGCACCTAATGCGATTAAAGAGGACACTCCTCATGTACAATGCATCCGTATCTTATCTAATACCTGTAAATCAAAATAAGTTTATAAATGTCCTGGCACATCATTTGAAGGAGATCCCATAGGGATATAAAGGCTGCAAAGTATTTTGAAATTTTGTTCGACAGTAAATCTGAATCATCACACACTGACCTGATGTTGATCGCTCTCATTTTTCTACGATGAGTTATCCGAAGTTGAGCTTTTAAAAGAGATATGAAGGCAGAGAAGAGATCTGAAGGCAGCAGATTTTGATCTTGACAACGCCAAAGAGTGGTCAGTATTTGATGTTTTGAAATTCATTGCTGAATGGGGCTTCCTAGAATCTCTGCCAACACTTCCATTGAGAATGCAATTAATTGTCACTGTATGGGTGTCTGTAGCTTCATGTGAGAGGAGCTTTTCAAAACTGAAACTGATAATGGGACAGTGAAGGCTTTCTTCTCTTGCGGTTTATATCGAAAATGATATGGTAAAAGATATTGATATTGATGGAGTGATTAGCTGTGAAGACCAGGAAAGGAAAATTTTAAATGAAGTTTATTGTCAAAATAACAATAATTTAACTTGGCTTTGCTGGTTATTGCAGTTCTTAAATACTTTCACGTTAAATTATATTATGCAATTTGTTTCTTATCTTATATAATGAAAACTCCTTAACGCTTGGACCAATTGGACGTATTTCACAAACATTACAATTATAGGCGGTTCTCTAAGGTCTAGTGCAGGAAAAATTCGAAATATGTTCCATTGATCACGGCGGAAGTCTTGAGGGGTGGGAGCGACAACCCGGAATTCTTCGCATCGGGTGACACCAACCACTGTATATAATGTAAAGGAGACTGCATCTCATACTCATATGGCATCCAGAATGAGGTGGGGGGGGGGGCTACTTGAAAATTTGGTTTGCCATTTGCAAGATTAATCGGGAAAATAGCATTTTTTAAAGTCTAATAGCATAGTTGAGAATAGATTTTTATTTAAAAAATCCAGATGATGAATATTGTTTAATATTTAAATCACATTCTAAGGTCAAATTCCATACAAAATCATTCCCATTATTTAATTTAAAATTTATGTCGAAACTATTTACTGGACAAAATTATCATAGCTGTCTTTAAAAATTGACACCGTACAGACGGCGCTTTTTAGACTTCCTGTGTTAACTATTTCCTTTCTTCACAAGAGCCAACATGGGGCGCATGCACAATCCGGGGTAATTTCGTAATTAATTACTTTTTTAATAAGTAATATATAAATAAAAACTTATTTTGCAATGCGAAATGTTTACGAAACATTTATTCATTTAAAAATGATCTAACAGTTGATTATTGCTTCGTTTATTTTCCTATTATAAGATATCGAAATTGTATTTTACCACGACCATGCTTGATTCAATATATTATTTTATATATCCCCCCCCCTTTTTTTTTTGTGCAGTAAAGGTATCTCTCAGAGTGCTCTACCATATAGACGATCAGTACCAGTTGTAAGTTATGTTTTTTTATATATAAATTTAATACCAAAGTTAAATTTTAATTGCTTTCTCGAATTATCAATACGCACTTGTTACGAGACCCTCTAGAGGGTCGTCTACTAGAAATATGTACGGGCGACCCGCTAATTTTTTTTTTTTCTGTTTCCGGGGATTTTCGCGCAAATTGATATCTATAGGTCAGTGCAAGTATACCAATATTTTCATTAAAATAATCAATAATAAAAAGTACGCAGTCTGTTATTTTTATATTTGGCATTGATTATTTTAATGAAAATATTATTTTAAATTACAAAATAAGAATATAGGCCTAAAACTAGGTCAAAAGGGAGTGGAACTCCAAGCAATTTTTTTTCTAATAGTACATTAAAACTGAAGCTTAGTTTGTGTGATGTGCTGGCAGACATTTATTTTTTTTTAATTGCATGTTGCCTATGGGCTATTAAGTGATTTGTTATAGTCAGAAGCATGGGCTTAATAAATAATAAAATCTGAAATGGTTGTGTTTTTTAAATATGACTTCTTACAACTTTTTTAAAGAAATATTAATAAATGTATGTAGTATCTTTCTAGCAACTAGTTCTTTTCAATATTGTGTTCATAATAATTTAAAATTCAATTTGAAGCACCTATTTAAATCTATGCCTTGAAGTACTTAAGTACATGTAATTTTCCCACATGCTATTTTTTTTGGAGCTTGTTTGCAAGAAACATCTTAATTTTATTTCAAGTCATAATAATAATTTTTTTTAATGGTCACAATATTTATTATTATGTTACCAGTGGCGCAACCGGGGGGGGTTGGCTTGTTATACATATTTTACTATATAACATTTTTTATATGTGAGCTGTGAGCCCCCCCCCCCCCCCAGCATTTTTTCTGGTTGTGCCACTGTATGTTACCAATACTCTATAACTGGGTAATAAATATTAAAAATAGAAAAAAAAATAAATGAATAAAAGGCCAGAGAAAAAATAAAGTATCTTCTTTATTTGCCATCAATTTTCAGATCAACAAGAAACCAAGGGTACAGTGGTAATGCCAAAATAAATACATTGAAATACATTAAGTTTCTCCACGATTTCATATTATTTCCATCCATGCACATAATTCTTTTCATGCAATGACCAAAAATTAAGTAATTAAAAGCCAAGCAAATAATAAAGAGTACAATTATTTTAAAGACCTGGAATGTAAAGAATTACATAAGTGCACAATGATTTTCATAGAAAATAGTCTAAAAATCTATGTCACTATATAATACCAACATAAAACACTGTGTTTCAAGTCACTGATATCTGAACATACACAAAATGTTCTGTACCTAGCTTAAAAAAAGTGCACTCAATTAAAGAACACATGAAATGGAAAGGACATTTTATCCCAGTTTTAATGGTGGATAACTTGTTTATGTTAAAAAAAAACCTCTGAACATAGTGATACATAAAAGTGTTAAATAATATTTCAGTTTCTAAGGGATATTAGCACTGAATATTTCAGGGATTATGTGAGAAAATAAAAGCAGTGACAAATGGACTAATATATATATATACATATTTAAAAAGATAATTTGAAATGAATTTCAATAGGCTACACCACGAAGGCAGAATAGACTGCAATAGAAATCCAACAAGAAATATATAGAATGTTTTTTTCTTTTAAAAAAAAAAGAAAATTTTTAGGGAAATACTAAAAATGAACATTAAGTTTTTGCACCAGTGAAAATGTTTCTGTAAAATTAAAACAAAATATGTTGAACAATGTATCCAAAAAAAAAGATGATATAAGTTAAAATAGAAATAACATGTAAAATTCACAAATAAAGAGTATTGCACTCACTCAAAGGGCATAAAAATATCATGACTGATGTATTTAGAAGACTACCTCAGTATAAATGAAATCAATTTAAATGGAAAAAAATATATACCCCCATCATAATCATGAAATGATTATTGCTGCAGTATGCAAAATAGAAAATACTGCATGCAGAGCATTTATATGGATTTCAATTTAAAATTATGCGTGTTACAATAAAAGGAGAATAAATGGTAGAAAAGATGCAAGCAAATGAATAGGTATATTTAATCTAAATTATCAATACATGGCAAAAAAACTGAACTGATAGTAAATAGTGTTAAAAAAAAAACATGAAATGATTATAAATGCCTAAGTTAATTTAGTACTAAAGATTTATTTAAAATCTTTGTCCAAGACAAAAGGATATACAAGAACTTATTAAAACCATAAATGATTAAAATAACAGAAGGTTTAGGAAAATCAAACAATAAATAACACACAGAAAATAATAATCTGAACAAAACAGTGGCTTATGAAGTGAAAATTTAAAAAAATTAAGAAACATAAATACAAGAAAATAAACTTTTCTATTATTGAATTACAACATATATCTTACATCTCCTAATTATCTTTAAAAATAAAAACTCGCACAAAATAACTTTATAAAAAAAAACACTGATACAATAATGTCATGAAATGTTGGATATTAATGCAAACTTATATAAAAAATGAAAATATAAAACACATAAAAAAGTGTTCAAAAATATGTACATTTATAAAAAATTTCATGTCATATTCTAAACATTATTTATACATTTGTCACAGAACCGTTCTTTTTTTGGTTTTTTACTAATGCGAGCACACTCTAAATGGTACCACTCAAGACAACTCTCACATTCAAAACATTGTCCAGTTGCTGTATTTGTGTCACAAGTTGGGCACTGCCAAACAGCCACTTTCTTTTTCTTTTTGATGACTCTAACATTTTCCATGCTCTATCTGAAAGGAAAGGTTCCAGAATATCTTTTATGACAAGTTCATTTATCAACGATGATGGCAAATCAGTAGGGCTAAGTTTGAGTTCCTCCACATCTACAGGCCTTGTTGGCGATATATCTTCAGGTCTTCCTCCTACAAGTAAATGACCCAGCAACACTAAAAATACAAAAAGAAAAAAAATATAGAGGTGAATTAGTTTAAGAGGCGGCATACAACATTTTGATTGATGCAGAATGAAATGTATACATTGCATTATAATCGAACTTGTTATATTATTAAAATCCCACTTTCAAACATTATCATAGAAATGTAGGTCTATACAATTTTATTATTTTAAAATTCACTTACAATTAACTTTTTGCTGAACTGTCTTCTCGGTAAAAAAATTCCAGTTATTATTCCATTTTCATTTGTTCTAAGTTCTAGATCAGGTCCTGTTTGAAAAAAAAAATTGTTTTTAATACTTCTAACTGAACTGTAAATTTTGTATTTCATTGCTTTTAATTCATATGCTATTAAAAAGCTTATTTAATTATTATGAACGAGTTTTGAAGAATAAACAATTTAATAAGTGGTTTTGATTTAGCGTTTATCTAGTAAAAAAACCTCAAAACATGTTGCAGAACAATATATTTTTAGGAACTCGTTCACTTATGAGGGGTAGTGGGAGTGTGACACAGTTTTAAGAAATGGTAAAATCATTTGAGTAATAGATGTTGTGCTCTACATTCACCAAGATAAAAATATAATATGCTAATAACCAATAATAACGAACAGTGCCAATGTATAAAAATTACCAACTAAACTAACCATTGCAGTCACTGAAAACAGCCAAAAGAGACTCCACATCTACAGGTCCTTTTTGCTTTGCTGCCAAATTGTGAATATCTTTTAGGTTATCTTCTTGCCTAAATAGAAAAAAACAATTTATATAATCAAAATAATATATCCAGTTTATTTTCACACAGTGCTTCCATTAATGATAACTACTAAAAAATAAACCAGGTATACGTACTATAAGAATATTACATAGTTGTGGTCTTAATATTTTTTTTACACCGCCTACCTGTTTCCTTTAAAATATGTTCTTTTATCAGCCATTTGTTTGCATGCATGCTTAGCATTCGAGAAACATCTTTCTCTTCATTCTCATTTAGTTTCCTTCTCTTTGGCAGATGTTCATATATCACCTAAATGCAAAAATATTAACAACTTTTTAGATTATGGATATAGAGTTGTAAATATGCATACAATTAAAAAAATTATTGTTAGATTGTTGGTTAATCCAGTACTTAAAAATATATTTACCCTGTCTATGATATGGTTATGCTCTCCAACTATTTTTTCAACCTGGAATTGATTTCCATCTTCTGTTACTCTCACAAACAATCCAAAAGGACAATCCATCTTGAAAGTACTATAATAGAAATTAGGTGTAAATGTTTAAGTTTAATTTTAAGTCAAATGTGTTATTAGTTAGTTAAAATTGTATTAATAATTAAAATTGTATTAATATTGAATCTTTGATTTGGCCTCTTTCCTGTAGAATGACTCTTAAATTTTCTTCCACCATGATAACATGCATATTGAATGGTGTAGTAGATAATTTTAAGTCAAATGTGTTATTAATTAGTTAAAATTGTATTAATAATTAAAATTGTATTAATAATTAAAATTGTATTAATACTGAACCTTTGATTTGGCCTCTTTCCTGTAGAATTACTCTTAAATTTTCTTCCACCATGATAACATGCATATTTTATGGTGTAGTAGATTAACTCTTCCTTGAGATATCTTTTAATTCCTAATTTTCGTGCCGATACAATTGTTTTGCTATTCCGTTTATAAAGAGAAATGCATGATTCATTTTCATAAGCTGCAATAGCCTTGTCCAAATCTTTCAAACAGTTAAACTTGTCACCCACTTTAATCATCTTTAACAAATTTGCGCGAAAAATTGAAACGGAAACTTGCACTGACCTATAGATATCAATTTGCGCGAAAATCCCCGGAAACAGAGAAAAAAAAAATTAGCGGGTCGCCCGTACATATTTCTAGTAGACGACCCTCTAGAGGGTCTCGTAACAAGTGCGTTATCAATAACCTCATGGATTGTTTAACAGTGGCTTAAACTCCCAGCTGAAGATGTAGAAGAACAGATATACAAGTTAGCTAAAAAAGGATTGACTCCATCTCAGATTGGTTGGTTTTATTTTCCTGTTTTTTTATAGCTAGTTTACTGTATATTTTTACTTTGAAGTATCTTACAAAAATTGTATTTGCACTGAGTAAACAGTATTAATGTAGTTATGACTAATAGTTTGTTTAGTAATTATTTATCGCACTGGCTACGGCACCAGCAAGTTAGCGTATGAAAGTCACTGACCTATAATCATCAAAAGTTGCAATTTTAAAAAATTATTTTAAAAATATTTAAATATAGGGTTAGGGCGTGGAGCAATATCTATGGCTGGTACTTGGACAAAAATAATACGAGTTCTGTCTTGCTGGTGCCGTAGCAAGTGCGATTATTTATTTAGCATATTTGCATAAATTTTTCTAAAACCTTCACTTAGGTGTTATTCTGAGGGACTCACATGGTGTTGCACAAGTAAGATTTGTTACTGGCAATAAAATTTTGCGCATCTTGAAGAAAAAGGGCCTTGCTGCTAGTTTGCCAGAGGATCTTTACAGTTTAATTAAAAAAGCTGTCAACATTCGCAAACATTTGGAAAGAAGCAGGAAGGTGATTACATTTTAACTTTTGTTAAATGCATATGCTTTATAAAAAAAAAAGCCAGTTACAGGCATTTGGTGTAATGATTGTCAGTTTTGTAATCCCTTTGTCTATGATGCTCAATATTTGCTACTCTTGATATGTCTTATGATGAATAATTCACCACCAGTGACTGGTCTGAGACAAAGGAACTATATTGATCTCACATGTTGAATTTATTTTATAGTGTAGCCTTGAGTCCATCAAAAAATATTCTACCAGTTACCAAGAGCTATTTTTAACCATTATTGTTGTGTAGGTGCAGGTCGCTGCATCTACCACTGGTGCCAATCCCAGCTTAGTTTATTGTAAATCTACTTTTGATTCTATAATCTTGATTAGGTATATTTAGATGTTAGAGCTGTAAATGGGCTATTTTTTGTGTAACGGTAAAAAAAAAAATTTTGAAGCTAGGGAATTTTTTTACATGTTCAGGATAAAATGGATGAAATTTAATTTATATTTAGACATCACATGATCATACCTGTTTAAATGAGCCTAAAGTAATATTAATATTGCTTTTAAATTTTCTTTTAATTTACGTTTTTAAGGAAAATTCACAATGAAAAATTAACAAACTGTTAATAAACTGTTACCCATTTCTTTCAAGTTATATTATGTATAGCTTTTTTAAAATTAAATTAAAAAATGAGAACCTTTCTTTTTTTTTAGTTATTCTTCAGTCAAGAAAATAGTCTTAAATTTTTAAAAATTTTCATTTCATATTGTGATAGAAGTGAATAAGTCTCATTAGTTATATATGTATATAGATATAGATTTACCTTTTACTTTGCAATTTTATTATAACTCCTTTAATTTTAAATGTTGCTGGGAACCATGTGAAATTTATTTTGTGACTTTCTTTGAAAACTATGGACTTAAAAAATAGTTATAAACTAAAATTTTTAATATTAAGATAAAGTGTTTCAACTGAGCAAAAAACTAAGGGTTGGTGACTTATGTTTTTAAATTTTATGAAATTCTTTTTTTTTTAAATTGTTCACATTATTAGGTGTACATTTAAAAATTAAAAACATTTGTATATATACCTTTAAATTATGGCCCTTAAACATTATTTTCCTCATGCTTTGGAACAGTGTACATAACTAATGATTGGTGTTTATACCTTTGAAATCATTTATATGGTTATAAATAGGGTTGCCATATTTTTTCACGGGCCAACCGGGACAGTTCTGTCTTTTTTACTTTAGGCTTAGGGATGTCAGTTCGTGGGGGGGGGGGGTTATGAAAACAGTAATATAAAAAAAACACTTAAAATATAGAATAGATAATCTTTGTTATTTTATTCATAATGGTACACAAACACGATATTTTTACAAAACAAAACAGTTTTCTTCTTGTTGTACCACTCGTATTTTTCACTTCTGTAAATTTGTATTACTGTGTTACTTACCAAAATGTTACTGATCACACAAGAGCAGATTAATCATTTTCTGATATAATAATTTTGCTCAATTATTTCTAAGAAACTGTGCCCTGAATCTAAACCGGGACAATTTCAACAACCGGGTGGGACACCGGGACAACCCAGTATATCCGGGACTGCCCCGGCCAAACCGGGACGTATGGCAAGCCTAGTTATAAAGTATAAATAATAAAAATTAAAAAAAAAAAACTCTTTCAGTTATAACATGTATGTAGAAGTTGTAGCTTAAATAAATCAATGCAGTATACCAAACGAAACATCTCCCATAACCTGCTTCTAGAGGTTAAGGATTTTAAGTGATAGAATTTAATATTTATATTCATTAACACATTATTAGAATTATAATTATTCAGCAACGTGCACTGCATTCACACTTGAAGAATCATATTGTCCGTGATGTTTTATTTGCTACTCTTGATCAGCTTCTGATGAACAAAACCACCCATTATATGGTCTGAGACAATATGTTATTCAAGATAATCTTCCTTTGTCATATTATTTTTTTTAACCACTTCAAACAATTTTTCCAGGACAAGGATGCTAAATACAGACTTATTTTAGTGGAATCCAGGATTCACAGATTGGCACGTTATTACAAAACTAAAAAAGTCTTGCCCCCAACATGGAAATAGTGAGTGTTCATTTTTTTATTAAGTTTTTTGCAGAAAAAATCAGCATATAAGCCGATCATACAATTGTCTAATTTTATTCCACATTGTTAGCACAACAATGGCAATCTGTAACCAATTATGGGGCCAGCAATGACACTAAGGTGATCATCAGATAATGTGATGAGCATTAATTTGAGCGTGTTATTTCTAAGAAATTAGACTGTACTGATGATGTTGGCTTCAATATGTCTTAACTTAAATCTATGTTTGATAAAACTTCTAAGATTATTTCTAGCAAGAATTCCTGTATTATTAGATAGTAAATGATATAGGACCACATAGTGTGCCTAGACAGAAATCTATGTTTGATTACACTTCATGAAATTATTATAGTACTAGTGAGGAAACTGTAGACCCGAAACATTTTTTTTAAATAGTATTTTTTCTTAATTTTATGCCATTTTTGACTTCGAAAATGAATTCTCCATGGTTATATTCTCACTCAGTACATGTATAATTATCAGCTATGCATACATTAAATCCTTTGAAATGACACCTGTGTGTATATATATAAATTAGTACTCTATACACACAACCAAATAGTCAGATAAATGAAAATGTGTGGCTGGAAAATTGGCATCAGCATCTGTCCTTAGGTGCATTTTTGTTTTATGCACATAAGCCAACCCCCATATTTCAGTAGTGTATTTTATAGTTCTTAACTCGGTTTATGTGCGAGTATATACAGTATTTTATTTAGGGGTTATAGAATGATAAAATTAGACTCCCAGTTATTTCAAAACTAAAAAGAAAGTCTTGCCCGCCCCCAACCTGGAAATAGTGTGTTCATTTCTTAATGTTTATCAAATTATTTTATTTAGGGTGTTATAAAATGTTAAAATTAGGCAATTATTAAAATTTTCTTTTTTTTTTCTTCCCCAGTGAGTCATCCACTGCTTCAGCCTTGGTTGCTTAAATTTGATTGCTTTTTATTTCATGAAAATAAACACATAAAAAGCTTTATTTCTTTTAAATTTGTTCAATTTGTTTTATCATTAATATTGACTGTCTTGTTTGCACTGAAATGGGATTGGGATGGCTATAATAAATATTTGTATTGGAATGTCATTAACAGCTTTATTGTAAGTGCATTGTGCAAATAGCTTAACCTTTCGATGAATTTCAACTCTGATCCCCTGCATTAATAATTTTTATGGTGGGAATAGTCATTTTTTGCTTGTAATTACGTGTACTACTGTTATTGATGAGAAAGAAAAATTTGACACAAAGGCTAAAATAAAAGTGGCAGATGTATATTTACAATGGTACAGCAATGTATAAGAAAATTTTGTCAAAGTTTTATGTAAAACAAAATATTTATTAACTGACAAGATTTTATATCTTGCAATTATAACTAAAAAAAATCCCCTGCTGTATACCTAGATTACACTATAGTGCCATAGGAATCTTTTTGTGCAATATATTTAACAGTTTTCAGGATTTTGTCGTGTTCTTTGCTTGTCTCTGGTGCATAAGAACTTCGTTGTGAAGCAAGAGACTGAAAAGAATGCATGGACTATGTAAATTATTCATAGTAGATTGCACTGGACAGTTAAAAAATTTCATTACACATAATCTCATGAAAGTTGTGATAAACTATGAGCTGGTTCTGCATGCTCTAGTTTATGGGTTTTTGAGTCCTGTGGTGGCTATAAAATGCACCGCTAAAACCGTCCTATTCGAGGTTTATAGGATGAAGCAACTAAAGACATGGTATCTTTGAAGTATTGGATTAGGGTTATTTTTTTAGGACAGTTATCCTAACAACATTCTCACCATACATTTACCTAAATTTAATAGAACGTGATTGAATAATAGCTAGTCCCGTATTTGGGTGACCTAGACAGTTACTTGTTTGGAAGACCCAAGCATAAGTATCTTAGGGCCCTCTTATAATATTTGATCAAATAAATGAATGGCTCTAGTCAGGGCTGCCAATACTTGGTTTTTAAGGACACATTGGGTTCTTGTGTTTGTTTTATATAAATTGTTCAATTCATGGATCTCCACAAACTTCATTTTCAAAATAATTGTGCAAATAAAGAAAAATTAAACATTTCAATTAAATAAATGCTTAAAAGTAGTCGTCGATTTACACTGATTAGCTATGTTCTCCAAAGCAATATGGTGCATTCACACTATTTAACGGCCCCTGTGTGTGCTGGGCCCCCTATGCACAGGGAGATTCAATACTGTGAATGCATCTGGGACCCCACACAGAATAACTTTTTCACCACAAACCCAATTTTATACCATTTTTTGATGTCTTCCTATTTTTTTCTAAAGGTTCAATATCTTATGCGCCCGGGGGGCCTAAAACCTTAACCCTCCATCTGCCGCTACGACAACACTCGCAATGATCATTGATAAAATACAAATGGTAAAAATTCAGGGGGCGGGGGACCCCTTCCGTCCCCGGACAATGGCTCAGCAGATTTATATATTCTTTTAGAGCCCTTCATATTAATCTCCCATGTTAAAACTGCCATACAACCCTATGGCGACCAAGATAGCACAAGATCTACGTTTTCCCCAAACTCCCAAAGTGCGCACCAATCTAACAGTGCCCACTGGGGCATTGAGCGCATGATTAACTCTGGGAAACCCCCACCACAAATCGTCCGCACTGAAGAGTCTCCAATACACAATGCTGGGACATTAGATCGACGGCAAAGAGCCTCCCTGGGCGATCTTTCCCATTGGTACGCCGCTGCACCCACCCACACACACCCACGACACAAGCACCTAACCTCTTCAATTTCTGCTTCCTTCGCCTGCTCTTCTAATTTAAATATCTCAAGGTAGGAAACTTCTCCTCTTGGACCTACGTCAACGGCCACCGTCAGTGCGACAAACACAAGAACTTGGAGAATGTAAGATATCAACAAAACACCAATGACTAGTGGCTCAAGCTGTGGGTGGTCGGGGAGGAAAATAACAAAATATAATAAAAGTGACAACCAGACAACTGTTATTATAGAAAAGAACACAACGGGGAAATGCTATACATGTTCTATCCCCCACCCTCCACAATCCCTTTCTGTTTCTCTGCACTAATAATAGCTCGAGATAAATATAATTATTTTAAGCAGTGCTCGATTTAAGAAAAAACAAGTGCCAGGGGTGAAAAAAAAATTTCTGCAAAGCCGGTGATAAATGTCTATGGTTTCATTCCCGGCGGGGATGAAATTAGCTTAAGCAGAGCCGGTGGTGACAGTTCTCAGTGCCGGGGTTATCCCCCGGCATCCCCGGCGGTAAATCGAGCCCTGATTTTAATTTGAAAAAATTCATAACTAATTAAGATTTTTTTGAGTACTTTTGCGGGTCCTATTTAGAGAATTTATAGGAGCCCAAGGCACGTGGGTCACGATGTAAGGGAATTTTATTTTGCATTAGTTAACCCTAAAATCACCAAGACAATTTAACAGTTTATGGAAGAGGAGCCCCGATTTTTAAAGATTATTAGCTTCTAAGGGGACTCAAATTGCTTAGGGCCTTCATGTATATAGGGGCCCCACTTGTACCTTCGCCTCGGGCCCCCGAAACCCTAAGAACGGCATTGGCCATTATAACATATTTAATATGAATTCGTACTGTAAAAGGGGTTCTCAGAGGTTCCCTTAGTTTTTCTAACCACTAAAATATAAAGCTGCCCAAACTAAAGGATTACGCAACGGAACCCAAGAATGTGGGTAATGAGCAGTGCCGAACCTAGAGATTCGGGGGCCCGGGGGGCTTGGCCTCTTTGGGGGCCCCTGCATTTTGACATTAGGCACCATGACATAATGCACCTAATATTAAATGAAAAAATGTTAGGGGGCCCTCTCAAGCTGGGGCCCGTGGGGACTTTCGAATTTGGACCCCTCTTCCCACACCCAAGTACGCCTCTGGTAATGAGAGCTTTAACCGGAGGTGTTGTTGTGAAGCAAAATGATATTACAGTGTATCGCATTGGCTCCTTTAGGTCCATGGTATAAGCCTGGTGACCGGAGCCTAACTTTGAAGGCTTCCTAATAAATCTAAGGCTAAGATAGCCCTTAAAAAAATCTGGAAGTTTCTGACCAGGTGACTATGACCTTCCAACTAAAAAAAACAGCTGGTAATGATATGCATGTAATTATAAAGATATAGGCATACAGTGGCGCAACTAGACCAAACTTTCAGAGCGGGCAAAAAAAAATCACTTGTATTAAACATCATGAGATACAACTTACTTACATGTGACTAATTTTGGTCTAATCTTTTAATATTTTTTTTTATTTCGGGGGGGGGGGGCAAATACCCCCAATGCCCTCCCCCCTTGTTGCGCCACTGTAGGCATACACTAATATAGTAAAACAGTCCACATTAAATTATCTTTCTCATTGCATTATTGCTATTTATAGAGTAAAACTAGCTTCTGCGGTGTCGTATCAAAGCGAAACACCCATGATAAAAATGCAGGGACGGAAAAGTGTTGCTTTTTTTTAGGCCTTCCTTGCGCCACTGGCTAAAGGCATAACTTTCTTTTCTGCCTGGCTGTGTTGATAAGAAGCTTTATTGATAAATATAGAAATTTGTATTTTCCTATGTTATTAGGTACCACATAAATGACTTTAACCAGACTTTTTTTTTTTTTAAAAAAAAGGGAAGTTACCTGTAGTAATGCTGCGTTTTCTTTGGTCCAAGAATAGTTGTGATTTATTGACCCCGAATGGCTGATGTAGATGAATCCAACGGCAAACTTTAAGGGCGCTGTGAAACATTTTTCACAAAAACATTGTGCAGAAATATAACAACGAGACCTTATATTATCAAACATAGGACATAAATATAGTCATGATGCATTTTGAAATGTACAACGCGACAACTTTGGACATAACATATTGAGTGCCTGTCTGCCTTTTTTACTTCCAGGGTGCATGCCTGCTTACTTCCATGTCTGCCTGCCAACCAGCTTACCTTCCTTTATATCCGCTTTTCTGCCTACCTGCCCGGATACCTCAATGTCGTCATACCTGCCCTGATAACTCGGATGTCTGCCTACCTACCAATTGAATATACCTACCCTATCAATCAAATTCCCTACCTGCCTGACATCTCACCTCTCTGGTTTACTACATGGCTACCTATTACTCTGCAAGCCTACCTGCCTGCATACATACCCGTCTAACGAAATAACCATCTAGCAGGGCTGCATGTGAGGGAAGGGGGGGGGGGAGGGCAACTCTTATCAAGTGCCCCAACCCCCTTTAGGGGGGGGGCTAGTTGCTTTCGAAATTTATTATCATTTATTTATCTTGATGCAAAACTGACGAGAAATGGGGATAAGATGGTCCCCCCCTTCGGTTTCGTAGTTTATCAAGGGCCCCAGAACTCCTGGCTGCGACCCTGCGCCTAGCTCCGTTGTCTGCATACTTCACCTCCTAACTCCATAACCGCATCGCTTACCCCGATGCCATTGCTTGAAAGTTAAACCCTGGCTGTATGTATTGCGCTCTATTCATTGCTAAACTGAACAAAATAGAATGGAGGTGATTTATCTTTAACACGTCACTCATTGATAAATTGCGACCGATAAATAAACGAAAAGCTAATAATAGAGAGTGGCGCCGCCTCTTTAATTTTGTAAGTATTCGTAATTTATTCAATTAATAGCACATGTACGCCTACGACGTAATAGGAATACATCTAACTGATTTTTTTTATAAATATATACATAGCTTATTTAAATTCTAGTATATGTAGGTCAACTAGCGCAGGAAGTGTGCAGCAGCTGGTTGTGCGAAACTAGACAGGGGCGCCGAAAGAGCGGGGTTGGATTTATTATTTTTTTTTTTTACACTTTTAAAATTGGGAAGAGGGCGCCAAAAAATGTAACTCGCACAGGGCGCCACAATAGCTAGCTACGGCTCTGTGTCGACCCTACGATGTAAGGAATATTTTTAATTATTTTAAATATTCAAAGTCTATTTCTATACCAGTAAAGTAGGCCTATGAATATTTATATATTTTATTAGTACATCCCAATCAAATCCGAACTTAATGTTTATTAACGTTTCTTTTAAATATAAAAAAAAATTAAATTGTTTATCTTCATTTAATTTAATGCTGTAGCTTCTTACATCCGTAAAAATCCAGAATCCGACACATTTTTATGATTGCGTTGTAAACCCGCCCTGTGAGGACCAATGGCCAGAACACAAACAGCTGCACAAAGAGAGAAAGGAGACAACTGCCAACGGCCACCAGCAGAAGATACAATGTAATAGTCTGCCACTCTGGAATGTACAAAAGCAAACATTTCCTTATAAAAAAAACCTACGCGTGGGTTCACATGTTTCTGTACCAAAGGCTCTTCTGTGGGATTGTGAGTAAAATGCCAAGTCGCCTTTGCTTTCCTCAACAAATACCAAGGCTTCCCTCTTATATTAAGTTGTTTGGGCACAGGGAACTAGAGCCCAGATCCTTCCAGCTAGCAGTTGAGCGCTCTATCTGCTTTACCACATGTCAACCAATTCCCTAATGTTCACAGGTTGTATGTGAATATCTTCTAGGATACAAGCACAGTACATATTTTGGGTGGCTCCAAATTCTAAACCGTCCGTGATAGATAACGATTGAGTTAAATATTGCAGTCTTTATAACACGTGGACTGTGCCTGGTAACTACTGGTCAAGGCAGTCTTATCCGATAGGCCTAATTAGCCCATTGTGGGACGGATGGCCGAGTGGTGTAGATAATCGACTGTCGACCTGAGAGTCCTGGGTTCGATCCTTGGTGAGGACCATGGGAATTTTTCCAGATGAAATTTGTTTCAAAGTCGTCCCACAAGTCCACCCAGCTTTAAATGGGAACCTGACTTTAGTTGGGGAAGTAAAGGCGGCTGGGCGTTGTGCTATGCTAACCATACAACCCCTTTATATGCCGAGGTTATAGAAACAGATGTATTCTACACTTCATCTGCCCCGATGGCCTGTTAAACATACACAGGCCTACAGGTGCCAAGCCTAATGTGCAGTTCTTATGGAAAGGCATATCCGGCGACCAAGAATGCCTCCCCCCCACACTGCCGAATGGGCTGCTTCCAGTATACATTTTTATCAATTCTGACGATATCGGGGCTTTGAACGGTACTTTGGTCTGGGGCCTCCGGAATATCCACGAAGATCTTTGCCTAAGGACCCAAGAAACGACCCTGCCTTATTTAACAATATGAATAAACATATTTCTATAGTAATTGAAAAAACCTGGACATTAAGCCTACATGTTAATGTAAAGTGCTCAGGGCCCGAGACGACCGAAAATCGGCCGGGGGGGGGGGTAGTCTGTCGCAGTGTTTGCATACGAAGAGGTTCTGTCCTCAGCTGTGCTTTAAAAATTTTTCTTTCACATTATGGAAACTGTCACACTGTAATGTTGTCACTTGTGTAGCCATTTTTGTTTTACTGTAAGTTGTTCTAATGCCATATCATTCATAACTACGGCGTACACGTCCCATACCTGAATTCGTTCCCTTTTTTACACAGATGTCATTGGAGCAATCTACAACAGCTGATATAAATGTGTAGCCGGCTTTATCCGAGCTGGAAAAAAAAAAACAAGCAATTAAGCCTGTTCCATTCTGGACACAGGACGTGTTAGCGCATTTTCAGTACGTTTGTTATCTTTCAGTAAATATTTGTAAATTTTGGAAATGTTTATAAATTCAATTGTGTAATGTATATATCTGAAAAAAGATATTAAAAGGACAAGTAAGTCATGTTGAATAACTGTTACAAAAATAAATAATGATTACGCCCCTTTGATTAGCTTTTATTATTTATATTTAAAATATAAGCAAAACGGTACATAACAATCTCTTATATTTTGGCCCTGAGAGGTCAAATCGCGAAATGGACTTTTGATGTACACTTGGCAGGCCAAGACCTACACAATGATATATACATCATGGGTCTAGGACTTATGGTTGCTGAGATATAGGGCGGTCCATTATTAATATAGCTTATATAGTAAAAAACAGCACTTTATAAGGCCCCTTTTACGGCCCTGAGAGGTCAGATCGCAAAATGGAAAAAAAGTCATTTCTTGGTAGGCCAAGACCTACAAAATGATATATACATCATGGGTCTAGGACTTATAGTTGCTGAGATATAGCGTTCCTTTATTAATATAGCTTATATAGTAAAAAACGGTACTAAGGCCCCTTTTACGGCCCTGAGAGATCAGATCGCGAAATGAAAAAAAGCTATTTCTTGGCAGGCCAAGACCTACAAAATGATATATACATCATGGGTCTAGGACTTATGGTTATTGAGATCTAGGGTGATGACAGACAGACAGACAGTCAGACAGACAGACAAAACGGGGACAATAGAGCATTTTTTTTCGAAAATGCTCTAACAACGAATGGTCATGTTATTAATAAAAGGAGCAGATAACATAGTCTAAGAAAGAGTAATATTTTGTGAAAGAGTCGTCTATCTTTCTTTTGATTTCTATAAATGTGCGTGCATGAGACGAAAGCAATTAATTTTTTTTTCTCCAAAAATTGGCTTTTGCATTTTTTTCCTTGAACTCTGTAAAAAAAAACAAAAACAAAAACAACTAAATATCATAACAGTGAAATCCAAGTTTTTAGTTTTTTGGGTTGTGACTTGCATACAAATATCTTTAAATATAATGATTTGTGTAATGGGTTGTGTGTGTGTGTGTGTGCGTGCGTGCCAGCGTGCGTGAGCATGCGTATGCGTGTGCGTGTGTGTGTGTGTGGGGGGAGGGTTAAAAATGAAGAAAAAAACATTTGCATGTAAGCTGTATAACATCACAACCAGAGAACTCACTCCGTCACGCCCTTGTTTCTTCTGCTGGCGAACCACGGGAAATACAACACGTTCAAAACGTCCAGTACACCGGCCAGGATGGACACCAGCAAACCAATAGCCGCCACTTGTTTCTGTGGACAGTGGTCACTTTACAATCGATTGTTTAATTCCGGTATTTTTTTTTTCTATATTAATAACATCTGTATAAATGATGCTTCAAAAATAATTTGTTACAAAAGTATGTGAGCAATGTTTATAGTTTGCACTATTGTTTATATTACGTATATTACATTAGAAAACTAAACTGATTATAAGATTGAACACAGTCAGTGCCGCACCTAGCCTATCTACCGCCCCGGGCGCAGCCAGCATTTTCGCCGCCCCCCACCCTCACCTGATTTGACTTTTTTTTCTTTTACTCAAAATTCTGCCTATGATAGGCTGCCGCCCGAGTGTTTTGCACCAATTTGAACTATACTACGGCGCCGGTCTGATTATATATTCATTACATCTCGCCAAAAAAAAAAATTCCCCATATTTGCTGCAGAGTCATCTTAAAACATCAATATGGGGCCCCGGGGAAAACCAGTGAAAAGAATTTAATAATTGGCTCGGGTCCTATGTACTCGAGGGGCCCTACGGAAAAGAGACGAGGGCTAGCCCATATTTTTAAGATGAATCTACTCAGCTGACAAAAAAAAAACACATAGACAAAACTGCTCCATCAATACAAGAAGGTCAGAGGTCATATTTAAGATAAATCTGAGTCATTGTTTGTTTTTCTTCCTTATTACGGTCGGTATGCATTAAGTGTGACGTAACTGTGTTTACAAGGGAGGGAAGGACTGGGGATTAGGGCTAAGTGGATATCTGTATTCGCAGGTTACAATTGTGTCTATCTTGGCCACAAATAAAACAAAACAACAAATCTCAGAGATCAGCTAGCTACCAGAGGTGTGCGGATCTTGAAATTTAGCGTCTGCGTCCGTCCGCGGATTTCTATCAATGATCCGCGTCCGCAGAATTTAACAACATTTGGTCCGCAGTCAGTCCGCGTCCACATTGCTGAAATTTAGCTGTTTAAATGACTTGAAATTTTTTATGGTAACGCTAAAGAAGATCCGCGTCAGTCCGCGAGTCCGCAACTTAACCATACGAAGCGTCCGCTGTCAGTCCGCGGATTCGGAAAAGTCTGCGGATCTGCGTCCGCTGTCCGCTCATCTCTGCTAGCTACTCACACGACTTTTCGTAATACCCCCCCCCCCCCATATCATTTCCCATCCATCATTTGTTGACACACCTAGTCCTGCAATAAACGCACACACGTCGCGACACACACACATACATTTTAAAAAGTTGTAATGGGAAAATGATGGTGAAACAAAAGAGTACTTGCTTCACTTCGGTTTCACCAACACCAAAAAAAAAAACAACAAGACGAGCAACTAACAACTGGGTAAGCAGTTGGTATAAATAGCAGCACTTCAAAAAAAAAAAAAGACTTGAGTTGAACCCACTTGAAAGATATTTGTCAGCCTTTGCCAAAAAAGTTCTTTATTTTGTTGTTGTTGTGCCGCTTGTGCGTGCTCAACCCGTTCATTAATTAGCTATCTCACCCTCACACGATACTGGAGAAAATAGATACCAACAAACAAGCAAGACACTGCCTGACCATCACATAACAACTGACCATGCCGTACATAGACACGACCATCAACCCCATCAGCATCGTCGCCTTCGTACTTACGTGCTTGGGGTGGGTCCAGCCTTTGGTAGCCATTCTCGTCACCAACTGGTGGTCGCTGGACTACCCGAACCGCTCCAGAACGTACTATGGAGTGTGGAGCACGGAGGACTGTAAATATGATGGCGGAGAATGCCGGTCAGTGTCCGGTAATGTGCTTGAAGGGGGACAAGGTAGGAATCATTTAAAACAGTTCATTGGTAGAAGAAAAAAAACATCGACCGCTTGTAACGAATGTCTATGTATTTATGTATGAATATTAAAGAATGTCGACCTATCTATGCACGAATACTAACGAATGTTGACATATCAGTGTATGAATACTAACGAATTTCTACGTATCTATGTATGAATACTATGTCTCTTTACATCTATCTGTGTATCTACTATGTATCTAATTATCTATCAATGTATGCATGTCATGCCTCAATGTATGTAATATATCTATCTGTGTATCTGCTATCGTTGGTTCTGCAATCCCGTGTATCTGTTACGGCCAATGTCTGTTAGGCGAACAGTAGCAGCTATTGGCCAGCTAAACAGAGCAATGTTCACATTTGCCGGCCAATTGTGAACATTGGCTTTCCAATGTGAACATTGGCTGGGTGTGCGACCTGCCAATGTCGAAGTGACAATGGGGAAAGTATCGTGTGAAAGATAAGATCAATTACGAAAATTTTGAACATAAAAGCAAGATAAATTTACAGCAAACAGATTAGCTAGCCTCTGGCCATGGCCGACATCTTTATAATATTTATAAGTAAATAAAAATATGTAATTTTAATTTAGTGCGCCAATTCTACATTAATAGTCCAACTTATAATATTTATTTATATTTTTTTCATTGCCCATTAGACACAACGTAGCATAACATATTTGGTGAAAGACATAGTTTGCTATAATCGACTCCTAACTAAAAAAAAAGTCAAAAATTTTAATAAATTGTTTTTTGCATTATTTTGTAAACAATGCCGTTCTTAATAATAATAAAAAATATAATGAAGCTGTCAATCCAACACAGATCACATTAAATATACATATTGATGCACCTTTAAAAATATACTTATAGTAGTCGTAATGGCATGCATATGTACAATATGTGCCTATTAGACATATATATTTCTGACCAAAAAAACCTCGTAGAAATAACTCTTTTTTGCTTTTATATTTACAGTTGGGTAACTAACATGGATAACGGAAGTGCGAAAGAAAACATAAATTGTCGAGTAAACTTGTTTTGGCCCCGTGCTTAATTATTTATGGCATTCATGCACACCGCTCGCCTGTGAGGTGAATCTGCCCCTGCAAACAAAGCGAGTTGGTATGAAACTAAGGCGTAGACTTTACAATTTTTCCATTCCAAAAAAGATCTGTATTGGATGAACTCCGTCATTTTTATTTTTTTTTATTTTTTCAAGCCTGACATAAAAAAAAACATCGTCTTGAGGCTTCAACTCTTCAACAAGTCGTATTGTTGTCGTAAAATATTTGTTTTTTTCTTCTTCCAGAGACTCTGTTTATAAGCAAGGTTTTTGCGACTTTCACCGTGTTCCTGACTTTTGTGGCTGTGGTCCTGCACATCGTGTACTTCTTCATCAGACACCCAGCAGTCCGGACAGCCGCTGTGTTTATGAATGGCTCCGGGGGTAAGGACTCAATGTATTAGTGCAGGGGTGGGGGTCGGCAACCTGTTTGAGATGGAAGAGCCAAAAGTTATAATTTAAAATTTTCTCAGTTTTCAAAGAGCGACACAAAGTGTTCTTTCAATAGTATGGTATTTGATTAGGAATAGGTATATAAAATAATATCACTATAATTATTTGCGCATTGAACTGGAAGGCCGCAATCCGACATCTAAAGAGCCGCGACTTGACAGTGAAAGAGCCGCAGGTTGCCGACCCTTGTATTTGTGTAACGTCAGGCAAACGTAAATTTGAGGAACTTAGTAAAAAAAATAAAATAAATGAAGCTTCCAAATATCTCATCCCAAAAAACATCTTTGAGAACCCTTCTGATCCCCTATACTCAGCCCCGTAGCCAAGGGGGGGGGGCACTGGGGGGGCGTGCCCTTCCCCTGCTAGGTGTGGAGTGCACCCCCCCCCGCTTAAAAAAGAAGAAAAAGAGGAAAAAATAAAGAAGAAGTAAAGGTGCCCCCCTTGCTGGGTGCCTCCCTGCTCACTTTGACCTAGCTACGGGCCTACCTATACTGTAAAGTTACTTTACCCCGTGACCCCTGTCAAGTGCTGAAATGTTCCTTTTCTAAGTCGGACCTGAGTGTCCGCTGTGTGGGGGCTAGCCAGAATGTGGAACTCGCCCACAGCATTTCTTTTGTGAATGGTAAACGTGACTTGAGTGGAAATGATGATTCAGAGTATTTTAATAACTGCGCATTTGTTATATTGTTTTATTTTATACTTTTTAGTAGTAAAAAAAAATAAACTACACTTGCTTTTGTTTGTAAAACTTATTTGAACTGGCGTGTGCAGAGAATAATAATACATTACTAAAAATACAACAAAAAAGTCGTCATAAGCTTCGAAAATGCACACGATGTTTATTAATTAACTCGAAAATATTAGAATAGGTTCATCGAGGAGGAATACACAAGTGCATGGGCGTATTCATGGAGGGGGGGGTCAAGGGGGCATTTGCCCCCCCCTACATTTTGAAAAAATGTCATATAAAAGGGGGGCATTTGCTCCCCCCTTACATTTTAAAAAAAATGTCATAAAGTTGTTATTTGCCCCCACCCCTGGAAAATTTTGGCCCCCCCTGGAAAAATTCCTAGCGACGCCCATGCACAAGTGCATAGATTTTCAGTGTTTTAACCATAGATATGGTTTTAACTAAACGAGAATATATCGAAAATCGGGTTAAGAGATTTGAGAATATTAAAAACAAATCCACACATACACAGCTAGTGAAATTAAATAAAAGATTTTTAACTCACTTATGACAATTCTTTATATGAACAATGAATGTAAACAATGTATTCAAAATGTGTCTTTATAAAAAAAATCACAACAACATTATTTGCATGTATTTCCCAGGTCTATTTGGACTACTTGCAGTGTTTGTGTTTGTGGGATTTTATAACACAGTTGATGATGATTCGGCATCAATAGGTGTGGCGTTCTTTCTGTTTCTGATTGGCTCAATAGTTTGTTTCTTCGCTGGAGGTTTTACTGCCTGGGCTGCTGTGAGAAAAGCCAAGTCGAGAGTTTCTGAAATCGGTGGTGCATAATTCTAAAAAAATATATACTTAACTCATTACATTTTTGTCGTTCTGTTGTGGTTTTTATCGATTCTTGTTTGTTTACATTTTTTTTGTTTCCCCGTGTGAGTAGAGCTAAAAATCTCTAAAAATGACATCTATCTATCTATCTATCTATCTATCTATCTATCTATCTATCTATCTATCTATCTATCTATCTATCTATCTATCTATCTATCTATCTATCTATCTATCTATCTATCTATCTATCTATCTATCTATCTATCTATCTGTCTATCTGTCTATCTGTCTGTCTGTCTGTCTGTCTGTCTGTCTGTCTGTCGTTATATCTATTATTTATAGAGAATAGGATAAACAACTGGTTGACCCACAAAAGAATAATAATAACTAACGACTAAAAGAAAATGCAACTTTATATTATGAAGTTTTAAATGAATCAGTTGCAATCTTAGATCTCCAACTACACTCACCACTCAGGCCACATCTAATCAACCATTTATTTGTATAGAATATTTCTGTTCTTGACGTGGCCCCTTAAAGCCAGGGGCGACTGACGAACGCTCGGGGATGTAAATCCCTTATGGCGGCCCTGAATATAACTTTTTTTTTTTTGGTTTGCTTCCTCATCTGTTGGTTGCCGCCATACTGGCTCTTAAGTCATGTGACCATATTTCATACACAATGTTTCATATGTTTTTTCTTTCCTCCCATTGCTGTCTCTTAACTCTCAAATAAAAATTCTCGTTTACTGACTATGCATTTCAAAGTGATTAAACGTTAGGGGTATATATATATATATATATATATATATATATATATATATATATATATATATATATATCCTTTTTAACATTATTGTTATTACTACCCTTTAACTAGTTCAGAAACTATTATACAGCACAGTTCTCTATATTTATAAGTTGACAGTATATTATATTTAAATTGTTGCTTTTTGGAAATATACAATTGAATAAAAAACAAAAACCTAAGGAATGGTTTGGATTTTTATTTGTCTATTTAATTAAACGCAGTGTTGGTGCACGAAAAAATACACATTTAGCAGTGACATCACAAGGGTGGGAGCCAGAAGCGGATTTAAGGACGCTCAGGGCCTCCAATTATTTAGGGGCCCCACAAAGCCCAATTTTAAACCCGTTGGTATGCCTCTCGTTTTCTAAAGGGCTCTGTATTTTCTTCTGCCCCCGTGGCTTCAACCTATATAATTATAAATCTGCCCATGGTGGGAGCTGCTAATAAAACAATGCATGACCTTTTTTCCTTTCTGGGGAAAGTCCAGTGACCTCTCGACGCGGGCCCCTTTTTGAAGCCACTATTTTACAGTAAAACGCACAAATTAATAAATACAATAACAAAAAAAAAAGAAGAAGAAACTTTGTTATTTCATAATTGTTTATTGTTTGTACTTGTTTTGTTTCTTTTTTTTTTTTGGCTTCTTTGTTTAGATGTCATAATTGATTGAATAATAGTTTCGTTTGGTCTTCTTGCATTTAAATATTGAGCTTCATATGCATTGGAGTGGATTCCATTGGCTGGATTTCAGTGTTTATAATATTGATGGTGTGTCCAGAGGAAAATGGGTTTATGCAAATCCCGGTTGACATAAAAATACGTGAATCTGAAAGGAGTGAAAGAAAAGTTGTCAATTACATGTCACGACGACGGTAAAAATAATAGCAACACAAATATGTATTTATCCAAAAAAAAGAAAAAAGTAAATAAATTTACTGATAGTTTAACAGATGATTGAAATATTTCATTATAAATAAAGCACAGCCCTTGTATGTCATAATATTGGGTGAAATAATATTTTTTTAAATCACTTCGCAACAACGAGTACTTATTTTATCCACCGGTTCCCGGCAACACATGTCTGTACCCCAAATGGGACTTTTGTAATGTCGTGGGATGAAATATTGAGAATTATATAATAATAATTTTAAAGACGAAGCAAACCCAATGGAAGCTTTTTTTTTTTTTTGAATTTTTCTTTTTATGGTTGCGGGACACATTGTTTTTTATAAAAAGTTTGGGAACTACAAATCTTATCATTTAAAGCTGCTACGTGAAAGTGACCCCCATAATGAGTGATTCATTATCATGGAAGTTAGGATCGAAGTAAGTGGTTGTATACGCTTTTGTGATTTCGTATCCTTGTCCTACCATGTGACTACTGTTGTGGGGAAGAAGAAGTATCTGGGATTGGAACCCATAGACGTTGAGGTCAAATTAACAACCTTTGGGGCGTCCAGTTAAATATTCTAGGTTTATGTGTGAAATATAAAGCCAAAAAAAAAAACAATATGCTGTGAGCTACAAATGTTGTGACCCATATATGTTTACCTCATCAATGTCTCCAGTGAAACTGTTACACTCTCCTCCGGCTCCGATCACCAGACCTCGCTGTCTTCTGGCTAATGAACCTGAAAAAATCAATACAAAAATATTGATCAAATGGTTCAACAAAAGTTCTGCATAACCTTACAAACTACATATTTCATAACATTTCAGCCTCCATAAACAACTAGACTTTCAGAGGTAAATACCTTTTGCTTCTTGTGCCCCTGATCTTGTTCCAACGTAACCTTTCAGGTGGTTTTTGTAAAGCGAGAACATGACATATTGCCAGGTGTTAGTCTGCAGATACACACAAACATTGCCAGTTAAACATTAGTTTACATTTTTTACTCTACATATAAACATTAATAATGTTCAAATCAATATTTCATCAGAAAATTGTATGCAGTATGTTTACTCCGAGCGTAAATGCAGCTATTAAGGTTTTCATAAAATATAGATAGAAACGCAGATAAATAGATGGACACATAGATTATTTAACAATATTTATAGAAGCACTAGATAGATGAATAAATCGATAGAAATGTAGATAGATGAACAGCCATTCAGTTTCTGGGGTACCTAAGCGAAGACTTTCATGGACAGTTGGGACGGGGTGGGGGCCCTGGGCAGAAGTACCGTTTGGGGCCTTGATAGTATTACAATTGATATAAATATGTATTGGAAATGGGGGGGGGGTGCCATTTAACTTAGTTTGCCTATTCATACGAAATTGTACTGAAATGGATAGTGCCATATAAAATAAAATAAACGATGCATTGACATATATATATATATATATATATATATATATATATATATATATATATGCAACGTGATGGCTAGATAGACCGACATACAGACAATCAGACATAATTATAGACATACTGGTTGATTAATATATTAATATTACTAACCATTTTGGTCACAGTAACTTTTGCCTGTTGGCTGCTGGTCTCAGCGTAGAAGTCAACTGAGTCTTTACCGGAGCAGACTCCGAGTGACTGGAGAACACCACAGTCTCCATTGGTTACCATAGTCTGTTTGTCATTGCCAGTTTGACTATATTTGATGGTGATAAACACTGTAAGAAAAACATAAACAAAGAAAAATTAGAACTGTAACATCTCTTAGACTTAATCAATGTACAAGCATTCTGCATTTTTTTTTCTATGCATGTACTGCACAACACTTGAATCAAGTTGTAGATATAAAGCTCCCATAAGGGGGGCCAGAGAGTTGCAGCTGATACTACAGTCTCAGCATTTACCTTCATCTCCAAGCTCCATGTTTGAGAACCCTGGCACGGTCAGTCTGGCGTTGCCGTCGAAGTGAGCCTTGCCGTTGCTGAATGTGACCCCGGTGTTGTTCACCCAGAACTGGTTGTGGGAGGAGTCAGCGGCGCTGTTGTCGTCGAAGGTGAGTCTCAGGGAAGGTTTGCAGATGTCGTCATCTTTATCAACGCTCTCGCTGTTTGAGCCTGGAGAACGTGGAGAAGAGAGTATTCTAAAAATAAGTTGTGGGAATAGCCGATTTTTAATCGTTAGTGAAATATCCTCCTCTAAGCTGTGTGCACGCGCATTATTATAGAACAGAGCGCAGAAAGAGACAGATTAAATTAAAATGTACTCCTAACTCACCGATCAAATAATCAGAACACTGGCATGTGCGGGCATTGTATCCAACTGTGGCAGGGCACGGCATTCTGATCCAGCTTACACCGTTGAACTGGAGATAACCGGTTCTATCACCAGGGATGGGTTTCAGATTAGGGCAGGTGGTATCTGCAAAAAAAAAATTATTTAATAAATCAATCAATGCCCCTCATTAATTTACTAGACAACAATGAAAGTTATTTTACTGTCACTGGTTTCTCAAAAGCTGCTCTGTGAGACAGTTTCAAGCAGTGACTGATGGAGCAAAAATGTCTTGTTTGTTACTTAAACGAAACATCCCCATGGAGACTTACAGTGGTCATCTGTGCCCAAGATGTCAGTGCACCTGCAGGTGGCGGTATCGTAGCCGAGGTTTTTGGGGCATGGCATACGGACCCATCCGCTGGGTGACAGCTGCAGGAAGCCGGTCCTGTCGTTGGGAATGGCCTTCTTGTCCAGACAAGTCTCAACTGGAAATGAAGATTAAATGAAACGATGATGATGAAAAGAAATTATACTTTGACCCCCCTGACCCTATCAAAAACGTATGTAACTTGAGTAACTAAATAGGCCGTAGAAAGAGTCAGTTAAAAGCCAGACCAATGTTTTTACTTCAAATGTCAGATGGGATTTAAGGCTAAAAATGTTTGATTAAATTTTTTTTTAAATTTGAACGCACTTGTTGAATTTTTAATTTTGGCCATGTGTTCATTATTACGGTGAAGATATATGTTATCTGTTGGTTATGATTTTATCATATTACATCCTTTTATAAGACTGTCGGTTTCATTATTTTATTGCTCTTTAGTAATTATCGTGTTCGTTTTTCGAGCCGAAAAGAAAAATATGTTTCCAGACATTTCTTCATGCTATAATTGTTTTAGCACACACTTACAAAACATAGTCCATTAAATCCGTGAAATAATTTAGCAACACAAACTTCCTATGGAATATAGGCTTGCACTAAAAATGTATAAAATATTCACTAATTTGGAAAAGTATAAAGGGCTGCTACTCAACCGAAAAGTTATTTCCCCTTCTTTAAAACAACAACAACAACAACAACAAAACAACCCCAGGTTCTAGCAAAAAAATAATTAAATTATGAAGTACTTACAGTTACCAATGCCTTCCCCTTTGCTAGCGCAGTCGCAGACCAACTCATTGTATATTTTGTTTGGTGGACACCTGACCTGAGTCCACGTGTAACCATTAAACTGAAGGTAACCAAAGATGTCGCCGGAGATAGCTCTTTGATTTGGACAAGCGATTGTAACTAAAGGGTAAACAAAAATAATAAAAAAATAATGTTGGAATGAAAAGATAACTCCGTTTTAAAATAAAAACGGACATAACTATATCAACCATATTTAGGTAAAGAAATGTCCTCCAAATTTAACCACAGTTTAGCCTACAGAATTACAGACATAACTTTGGTTTGAGCTTTCGAAGAGATGAATTTAGCTTATGAAGAAGCAAAAAAAAAAGACTTAATTTTAACAGCCATTTACATTTAATTGACTTGAATAAATTCCGTCCCGAGTATTGAGTTAAAAAAATAACTAACAACAACTACCTGATTTACACTGCACATTCTCTGGATAATCACAGGTTAATTTATTCTGGCTCCACTGAAGCCCTTGAGGGCAGCGTCTAATGTTGACCGAAGAAGGGACATCGCCATAGTACAGGCACTGGACGTAGGCATCGCAGTGGCCAGGGTAAGGGGCGTATCCCACGCCGTGGAGGATGACGCAGTCTTTGCACAGGTCTGAGAGGAAAAGCAGCACAGTTATTGCACACGATACGTGACTTACTTACTCCACGTTTATATTTCTAAAACGTAGATTGATTTCCCAAACAATTGAGAATAAATAAGCTGTTTATAACATCATTTTCACGCCCTTGAATGTACCCTCTTTTTCTGTTTTATGGCTCATGGTAGGACCAAAAAAAAACCAAAATCAATACATATGTTACGCATTTAATGAATCGATGATATAGTTTAGATTGGGCGACATTAAAATTAAATTGGCTGATAAATGACTAAAGCAAAGCATAGAAATTATGAATAAATTGAGCTTGTCGCCCAATCTTGCATGGTGAAACGCTTTCTGAATAGGGCGACATTTAAAATACTGGCGGCCCTCAACTTTCGCACATTCAACTTTCGCACAATTCGCTATCTCGAACATTAAAAAAAAAAAATTAAATGTGCTTTTAGAATCGTCCATAAAAGCGCCAGTGAAGCACTTTCAATAATTTCCGACATTTTCCGTATACCCGGTCTACGAAATTTCCGGTCTATACCCGGTCTACGAAATTTCCGGTCTATACCCGGTCTACGAAATTTTCGGTCTATACCCGGTCTTTCTCCGTCCTTGTTGTTCCCGTAGAAATCGTTTTTTGTAATGTCATGATCGCCATTTTGATTTAGTTGGTTATGTACAGTTTATGTTATTAATATTTCCCTCTACTTTCGAACATTCAACATTCACCCACACTTTTAGGAACCAATTATGTGCGAAAGTCGAGTGCCGCTTGTAGGTGTATTTTAAGGCATACCAAACTATTGTATACCATACTAGTTTGTCAAGAAAGGTTTTAGTAGCCTGCATAATATCATAATTTTTTTTTTTCGTTTTGTGGATGGGAACATTTTACGAAACAAATTTCAGTCCGAGAAAAACAAATTTATGTAATCTTTACCTAAACTTGGTTTGCCAGTGGTTGTCCTTCTTGTTGTGGTGGTCGGAGCTGGAGTGGTGGTGGTGGTTGGTACGGTGGTTGTGGTTGTTCTCCTGGTAGTTGTTGGCGTGGTAGTGGTCGTGGTGGGTCTTGTGGTAGTTGTGGTTGGTCTGCCGGTCGTCGTTGTAGTTGTAGTCGTAGTTGGCATGGTAGTGGTGGTCGGGTTGGTTCTCCTGGTAGTTGTCGTGGTTGTGGTAGTTTTGTAAGCTATAGAGATATATTTGTTGAAAACCATTGGCAAAGGTAAATAGAAAAATAAAAAGTTACACAGCTTACACATGTCAAATCAAAATGATATACGGTTTAGTATAAAAGTTATCTATGTTTGGTTTGTTTGTTCTATTTCGCAAACGTTTATTATGCATTATGTATTTACTGTTCTATATGCTTCAAATGTAGCAGTGGCTGGTTTATGTCCTTTGTCAAAACACTCAACTCTCAGATATTTTATACTTACAGGGCAATATAATTACGCAAGCACATTTTTCAGGGTCGAAGCCAAGACCGTCAGGGCATGGTCTCTTGATCCAGCTGATGCCGTCAAACTGCAGGTAAAAACTGAGGTTACCGGGGTACCCTTTATATCCCGGGCAGTTATCTGTAAAAGAAATGTAAATGGGAGGAGCTCATTTTGGATATTAGCACAAACTTTGAGACAGGAATAACATTTCCAGGATAAATACCTGACCAATGCACATTTTAGTTAAAGCTCATTTGAAAGAAAGCAATTACCTGTATCATTCAGCCAGATATAGTTAGCAAAAAAAATATTTTAAATCTCGACTTTTCAGTTTTATAGCCCTTCATATCTGTCATTTTTTCATATCATTATATAATACGCACTTCGGTGGGAATAACAGAATTACTATTTACTAGCTGTACCCTGCAAAACCTTTGCATAGAGTTATATCCCCTTAGGTTTTATCGGCAGGCGAGGTTATTTTTTGGTTTCGGGCAGATCCGATTTTTTTCATTAATTTAAACTGGAAAACTGTTGTATTAGTTCTTTACTTTCGATTCAACGCAGAGCCTAAATCGCTTTTATATATATTACTGTTTTTTTTACACACATTGAATATGTATGTTCAAGAAAGTGCTAGCTGAAAACGTCATTTGATTGATTTAGACTTAGGTCCTAAGAGTTATGATCAGGCTTGCGGAGCCGCTATATTTTGTTCGGCTCCGGCTCCGGCTCCCACAAATTTGACGGCTCCGGCTCCGGCTCCCTATTAAGATAGTATCACACGAGATAAAATTTTTTGTAATTGGTCCACGCTAACATGCCGCTGATAAAAAGTTATGCAAATTTTGCCGCGTTCACCCCCATAGTCAGGAACTTGAAAAATATACACCTTATTTAAAATATTTTATAGACTTCAGTATTTATATATATATTATTTATAAATTCGAAGTGACTATTCGGACCCGGGCAGGCCCGTAGCCAGGATTATTTTCGGGGGGGGGGCGAAGAAATTTTTTCGGCGGGGGGGGGGGGATGCCGAAGAACTGATCCTGGGGTCAAGGGGCGGATCTAGACAACTTTGACGGCGGGGGGCAAAACTTTGACCGGGAGGGGGTGAAACTATTTTCATTGTTGAAAATTGGTCTTTGAACAAAAAAATATTTCGATAATTTAATGATGTATTCCCTATACTTGCGATAACCGGGGGGAGGAAATGGCCCCTCTCGGCCCCTCCCCTAATTCTGCCACTGGTCGGGTAGAAGAAATGTTCGGGGGGGGGCGAAGATGGAGGTGCGAAGCGCCGAAAACTTGCGAACGGAAAGGATGGGTTTGGGAAGGGGACCCCAAGAATTTTTTTGCAGTTCCTTATCTGGAATGTTGATTTTAGTACCGATTGTATAGCTATTAATTAGAAATATATAATTTTAACTACGTTTCAATAATGCATGTCATGTTGCAGTTTTGTTAAAAATAATTTAAATAGTAAAGAGTTTTAATGATAAAAATTAATTGAGGCTGAGCAATTTCTGATTCCTGTTATAAATATATTGACCAATAGTTCAGCTACACAATTGTTACATTATAGATACCTGATTTATATTATTATACTGTTGGTTTAACGTACAACAACAAATTGACCAACAACAAATTGACCAGTCGCAATTATTCAATTTAAAATAAAATTAATTCTGCTAAAAAGTAAATTTGCAAATTAAATAACATCACTCAGAAATCACGGAGTTTGTACCCTATTATTTTATTATACATATGTATAAAAGTGAAGTCAAAAGTCAATATTATTTTATTAACTTATTTAAGTTGCTAGTTGTCCTCAGAAGATATCAGTATATAAAACTATTACAAGGTTGCGAACAGGCCCAACGACAGAAATTTCGGGTCCCTGGGCTGTGGTGACACGGGCCCCCGTGCTGATATTAATATTTTCAAAAGTTGATTGGCCAGCTCAGTCCGGGCCCCTAAAACAAAATTGACCAAAATGATTGATGTTTTATAGCCGTTATTATTAAAATTTTGTCAAAAAGCTCAAATCATGCACGGGGGGGGGCTCAGGTCATTAACGGGGGGCTCAGCCCTCCTAGCCCTTCTGTGGCTACGGGCATGGACCCGGGTACCAATAAACTCCGATTTTTATTCGGACCCCGTCCCAATAAAGTCTGATTGTTATTCGGACCCGTGGCAAATATGCACTTAGCTTAGCTATACATAAACTTTATTATTGTTTTTTTTGTTTATTTTTTTATAATTGTTTGAATTGTTTGATTTAATCGTTACTCAGTGTCTAGGGTTCCACTAAGCGGACTCTGTATTATTATTTTTTCGGGTTCCGTCTAATAAAGTTTAAATATAGCTAAGCTTAGTGCATATTTGCCACGGGTCCGAATAACAATCGAATTTTATTGGGACCCGGGTCCGAATAGCCACAGCCTTATAAATTTATCTGCTCTGTTTCAGATATTCTGTTTATAATAGAATTGTTAAGTACAGAAAGCGACCATTTTGTTTTTAGTCTTTTACAAATTCGCGGTCAAATAATACACGAAATGACGCGTTCTATTTGTCGTTGTAGTAACAATTTATTTTGAAATGATTGATACAGTTATTCTATGAAATAAAACTGTTTTAACTTTATATATATAACAAAATAACATGCCATTAAAAAAATTTCGGAGGGTAAACAAGATTTAAAACGAACACAAAACGATTCCCCATTAAAAATTTCTTGTGGTGATGTGCGTGTTACTGTTGTGGCGTTCGTAAAACACTTCAAATTGTAGGAGGCAAACAATCAAACATATTTGCATTTTTAAAGCTAAAAAAAAAAATTCTGCTGTAAAAAAAAACATTTGGGAGCCGTGGAGCCGCCAGATTTTTTCGGCTCCGGCTCCAGCAAAAAGTGGCGGCTCCCGGCTCCTCGGCTCCGGCTCCGCAAGCCTGGTTATGATTAACATATATAGTAGAACACAAGGAAATAGAGAAGTCGATAAGCCGGTTCCGATTGTACTGGGTCGGTCTCATCAACTCAGTGTGGTCTCAGCACCTCAGATTGGTATCTACAAATCGATACAAGGTCTACTCTGACTGCCCGTTTGCACACATGACACGAACTAAAGGTTTTTTACAACACACAGGGGAGACAGTGGCGTAACGAGCTTAACTCGCGCCTGGGGCACAAAATCTTTTTAGCGCCCCCCCTATTGGTAAACCATACACTATTATATGTTTTGCGGACCATTTGGCGCCTCTTTGTGAGTAGCGCCCGGGGCATGATGCCTCCCCCCTGCCGCCCCTTCACTACGCCACTGAGGGGAGCCGATGGAATTAGTGTAAATGAAACGTACTAACTATTGCATTACTCATGCTTTTAGTAAAGATATTTCACGGTTACAACTGTTTGTTGATTTGTTTTACCTTCTTCACTGTCGTCATCTTCTTCTTCCTGTTGTTGGTATTGCTGTGTTGTTACTTCTTGTTGCAGTAGATGTACATATTGGTTCTTATCATCATCATCTTCTTCTTCCTGTTGTTGATATTGCTGTGTTGTTACTTCTTGTTGCTGTGGCTGTACATACTGATTCTTATCATCATCATCTTCTTCTTCCTGTTGTTGATATTGCTGTGTTGTTACTTCTTGCTGCTGTGGCTGTATATATTTGTTCTTATCATCATCATCTTCTTGCTGATACTGTTGTACTTGTTGCTGCTGTTGCTCTAGCTGATGTAGAGGCTCCTCGAAAAATTCCTCAATTTCTTCCTGTTGGTCCTCACTAAGTGTTCCAAGAGTCAAACCGTGGAACAGTCTAAAATAAAACAACAACAACAACGGAACCGTTGAGATAAATTCTTAAAGTAAACATGAATTAGCCTGTCATGAAGATACAATACAGACTTTAACGTAAGACCTTCCATTTCTAAACTTCGCACACATTTTCACATGTCTTTTGACTGTGTTTAGCACATCTGATTTCATAATGTTTTAACTGTACTACTAACTTTAAATTAAATGACTAAAATTGCTTTATAACTTTGTTTTGCCCTTATTAGTCTTTTTTTTTTTAGCTTCACACAATATTTATAATGAAATAAATATCATTTTTGTATTTTATTTGCGTCAAAATCATTAATTTTTTTTTCTAAGATAAGTTTTAAAAAAAAATAGCCTAGCTGGCAATTCCTCTGGAAAAAAGGCCTTCAGTGAAATTACATAGGTAATAATTTTAAAAAAAATGTACGCTTGACTTTCTGAGCAAATATATATATAGTTCTATATTTGATTACAGAAACGGTACACAAACAAACGAGATAAAAGCCACAATGATTCACTACATACCTTTTGATATACTCCCACTGGGCAGGCGTGTACAACCTGGGATGCTGTACTGGTTGCTGGTACTGGGCATTGAGGGCAAGCTGTACAGGGTCGGCGATGTAGGCAGACACCGTAGACATTGAGGAGGCGAGCAGGATGAAACCCGCGAAGAAAAAGAGTCTAGGCTGAATGGATAGCTTAGACATGGTTCAGAATACTTAGTTACTTGGTTAGTCGTCAAACTTTTTTTGATAATACCTCAACAGTGATAGGCTCGTTAGTTGATTAAAAAATAAGTTTCCAGATCTCCGAAAATGGTTGATAGTTATCTAACGATATAAAACTGGTTTTAAATAGAAATGATGTTGATTTGATTTTTTCGTTGTTGTTTCTTTAATTTTTTATTTCTGAATAGTTTTTAACCTAACTCTGCTGAGCTTTTCTAAAGTTCTTATCTTTCTGTGGATCTGTTCAGGGCTTTTATACTCTTTTTATTCTTCCCACCCACTCACACCTCCCTCTCCCCTCCTCTAACACATGCACATTTTCCGGCCAGTGGTTTATGTGTGTGTGTGAAAGGGATAAATTAAAATAGCAAATGATGCATTTTATAAATTTTAAATTAAGAACATAGGATGACGTCTTAGGGACCAAGAAAAAAAAGCTCCCCCCCCCACCACCTAACCCTTTGACAAGTCCAGGCTTAGTGATTTATGCTGAGATCTATTTATATCGTGTTCATTTTTTTTTCGTTTGTTTTGTTTTGTTTCTTTATTACATTGGTCTAGCATAGGTGGAGCTCAAATCGTCGGCTCTTCAGCAGCAGACGAGATATTGTGTATTTGTGTGTGTGTGGGGGGGGGTGGGGTGGGGAGAGGCCTGTCACATAGTTTATATGACGTCATAGGACATAACGTTAAATGTGGGACATAATTAATATAAAATGCCAACAAAGCTCATCGCCAGGCGTATATTGTTGTATTCTTTAGCCTCCCCCCCCACCCTTCCTTTACTCATTAGACACCATGAGTCACGTGTCTGCAGTCACAGGTAGAAGGAAACACCCCCCCCTCCCCCATCCAACACACACACACACACACACATCTACGAGTAACTACGGCTAGTTTTCACAATTAACATATCTGTAAATCTTTGATTCCTGTTCTTATAGATATTGTAACATTCATATATATTATAACCGTTCTTAGAGATTTTAATAGATAACTGGAGAGCACTAAGTAAAAGTACTTGTTGGGGCATAGCATCCGGAATCTGTTGTAATTAGTATTTTGAAGGGGAGCTATCTAGATGTATGTGTGGGTAGGGTGGGGTGTGCAAGGCAGCAGACGCCTAGTTCACCTATCAGTTCTGATTATGGTATACCACAAGGTCTCACGATACGGTATTTGAATACAACTCTCCCCCCCCCCCCCTGTATTCTTGTAAACCTTTGTGTGGGTCTTAACATAATCAAGACAAGTCTGTCAATGTATCTTTTATATTGTTAGCTTCCTACAAATGTGTACTCTTATTATTAAAGCAGTAAATAAATGAGACGGACAATGGTTCTGCATGGGCGTCTATGTATGCAAAGATTTTGAAGTGACTAGTGACTATTGAAACCCATCTCTAGACTCGGACATCGCATTGACTATAACAGTGACCACATGCGATTGACTGGTCCAAAAGTTTCATGGCCCAGTATTCTTTCCTGTATTGACACATCAATTGTGCCTTGTCCTTTTGTAAACCCCCCCCCCCCCATGATCTTAAATAAGTATTGGCATAGTCTATGTGGGTTGGTCACCGTGCAAGACTGTCGCCGACTACCCGGTATTCAATGTTTTTATTAACATTATGATATTTAAAAAACCATAGTTTGATGATAATCGGGCTAAAGTTAGTACAAGATTAAAAGGCGATTTGGTGGTGCATTAGCTTGTGAGCTTGGTGAACTTGCTGCAGGCTGCTGGTTTGGGGGCCCCCAAACTAAGCCGATTTCAAATGTCCTGTGTTGGGCCTCCGTGGCCATAATACAGCCTCTGTTGTGGTAGGCGGGCAGGACCGTTATTTGAGACATGCAAACTATGTGACCATCTACCTGCGGTCCCCACTTCCTCATGGACCCTTCCATTATTAAATTTGGTGCTAAGACGGCCCCCCGTCATATATATGCCCACCCCACATATCTCTGAGCTCTTTAGCTAGGGCCCCCCCAGAGACCTAAGAACGGCGCTGGTGTCGAGAATGCAGAAAAGGGGGGAGGGGCTACGAAACGCACCAATTTGTGTTAAAGGACGGAGAGAAAATATCAGGGAGAGGGAGGGAGGGAGAAAGGGGGGAGGGAAAGGGAGAGAGGGAGGAGGGAGGGAGAGAGAGGAAGGGAGAGAGAGGGTAGAGAGAAAACAGGAAGGTAAACAGAAAACTCTATTTTAAACCCGGGCAAAGTTGGGAACTTGCAACCCTGTTTATATATATATATATATATATATATATATATATATATATATATATATATATATACTATATACATATATATATATATATATATATATATATATATATATATATATATATATATATATATATATATATAAACAGGGTTGATTAACTAATACTCTTAAATTGTATCCATCACTGATACTAATACTTTCAAAGTAAAAATGTATTGCCAAAATCGATACCGATACAATACCGATACTTTTGAGAACAACAAAGTATTTTTATTTAAAATATAATGAGTGCAAGTTTTTCAAAAAAAGTGAAAACAATTAAATACAATGTCAAAGCACAAATTTAATGCTAATCACTTTAGTACTTGACGGATGGCCAAGTGGTGTAGATACTCGACTGTCGACTTCAGAGTCATGGGTTCGATCCTCGGTGAGAATAATGGGAATTTTTCCACAAGTTCACCCAGTTTTAAATAGGTACCCGACTTTAAGCTGGGGAAGTAAAGGCGGCTGGGCGTTGTGCTAACTACATTATCCCTTCATATGCCGAGGTTATAGAAACAGATGAATCCCCGATGGCCCGTCAGGGCTAAGGGAACCTTTTCTTTACCTATTTCACCATTTGGCAGCACGTAAGAAGACCATCAATTTCAAAACAATCCTTGCTTAGCCTAGAACGTAATGGCATAAAAAGACGCGCACCTAATGAAAACAGGCGCTCAACACAGCACTAGCCGATCAACTCATCAATATAGTTTCTAATGCTTGGGTAGGGCTAATGAAAGCATTTCTGATGAGTTATCTTCAAGATATCTGTCTACTTCAGCAGAACTTTACTATTAAGCCGGTTCTGCCGCCGTGCAGTAAAACTGCACAGCTGACTGTATTGAAGCTGCATCACCCTGTCGAGTAGCCCAAGTGGAGTGGAAACTGCACTCAGTGTACTGCAAGAACGCTTTAAGTTTTGTTCAACTTCAGCCTTTTGTTCCAAGTTGTCATGGTGTTAATAGTGGTAGGGTTGATGGTTAGCATTACAAGCAGTGATTGAATTTATGAAAATTACTTTTAAAAAAATCTATTAAAATCGCTATTGTTATTCTACAATTAGCTAATAGTGGCAACAGAAAAGTATTGGTATCGAGTATCGAAAATTTTTCGTTTAAAATGTATCGGCGATACACAAATCAATACTTGATACAAAAAGGATCGGCAATACAGCAACCAATACTGAAAAAGTATCGGCGATACTGTATTGGCCGATACCGATACTTCGATACTAACAACCCTGTATATATATATATATATATATATATATATATATATATATATATATATATATATTACTCATTTTATTAATTTGAATTATTTACAAGATGTTAAAAAAATGTATAAATAAACAAATAAAGCCTATTACGTTAAATAAATACGTTAGTAATACGTTAAAATTCAGACATAGTGATATCACATATTTCTATTTACATTCCTACTGCACTCAGTTTAATCCCTCGTAAAAAACAAAACAAAACAAAACAAAAAACAAAAACTAACCAGGATTTAAGTGATGTCTAAATTAAAGTTACCAGACTTCCTTATCAGCCCAAGACAAGTTCATTAATAACCCATCCGAAAAAAAAAAGTTCGGTATTTTTTATTTCATCTATAGGTGTGTATTGTTAGCTTGTTTTTTTACATTGTCTTCAATGCAGGATATACCTGGACCAATTGTTTGTTTTAATAAAGATACATCTTATAATCCCCAACTACACCAGATTTTAACCACATTTTTTTTTTAAAAATGAATGTATGTAGGCTGAAATATTCGTTCACTAAGTGAAACCTTCCCATAATGCAAGACATCCGTCAAACATTGGACGTAGAATGTTGAAATAATTATCTCTCTTTTAAAACGAAGTGTTGCGCACTTCAAACACTCCTAAACAAACAAATGTCAAAATGTAAAATATAATGCATTTGTGTGTGTGTGTTTAAAATACCTATTGATTTCATTGGCGTAGAGGAAATTAAAAAGTGAAATTAAAATCTTATTATTACGTCGTTTAACAACGTAATCGTTTGCCTTACTCCGGTAGCGAATATAGGTCACGGTTGGTCCAGTGTCCTGTTCAGGTACTTATGCACTGGAATTTGGGAAACGCACCAGGGGTCAAAGTGCAGTAGAATAGCCAGGGGCATTTTTTTTTTGTAAACAAACAAAACAACAACAACAATAAAATCAATACTGCTATATAGAAACACTTAGAAGAATTTACCGTATTTCCCCATGTATAAGCCACCCTTTTTCCCCAGAATTTTCAAGCCCAAAAAGTAGTGATGATGAGTGTATAAGTGATTATTATGAATCTTGAATTTTGTTTCTTTGTACATTTTCTTTCTTTATAACTTGTTTCTCTAATAAAATATAGTTTTTAAAACTTCACAGTCCACAAATTGGGGGGGGGGGGGAGGGCTTATACAAAGGGGGTGCTTATACATGGGGAAGTACGGTAATCACTTTGACTTCCTATGACCGCCTTCAATTATCGGGGCGCATGGGTAGGCTACAGGCTAATTATGTTCCTGCCTAAATGACGGTAAAGATACTTGCTCTCTCTCTCTCTCTTTGAACTCTCTCAGTAATCTGCGGGCTGAGACTTAGTCTCTTAGAGCCCGTGAGATCAGACTTGCTGTGTCTCTCAACATCTGAAGACTGCCATATAGCCCGATGGCCAGCAAGCTTCCGGACTGGTCCACCCTGTGGTCCGCCAGTCCGAGACACTCGAAAAGCAAATGATCTACTTGCTAGGCGCATCCATTTTTGAGCCAAGTATCAAGAGATACTTTGCAGGGACATTTCAGATCATGGAAAATCTATATATAGTCTTGATTAAATGGTTTTACGTGTTACACTATTTAAAAACCATATGGTTGGCTCTTCGAAATATTATCAATAATTTTGTTTAGAGTTAAAAAAAAAAAGAAAGGAAAAAAAAAACTACAGAAAAGTGCAGATGGCTTATAAATTAATATAAAACATTACATAATAAACGTTTCTTCACTTTGACTTGCTTTGAAATGCGTTTTACTTGATAGGGATTTGAACCTCAGCGACTTCAATTTACAATTGTCCTCAAAGGTGCATCCATCGTCAACACAAAGATAAGGTTTGTAGGTTTGGATGGCGCTAGTGTGCGCCTTTCATAAAAGTTCTGTTAGGATGACAGTATTCGAAAGCTTGTAGACTATCAATAAATCAACCAGGGACGAAACGACGCGAAGAGACTTCGTCATGTTAGGCTTATAGGCAGAGGCGTACCTAGGGTGGGGGAAGGAGGGTCTAATTTCGAAAGTCCCCCCGGGCCCCCTTCCCTCCCCCCGCTACGCCACTGATTTGGAGGTTCTTATGTATGCCGTGTTTTTTTTTTTTTATTCGAAATCATTTATCTTCTCGAGCCTCAAACGCAGGGCTCGATTTACCGCTGGGGATGCCGGGGATATCCCCTGCATTAAGACCTGTCATCACCGGCTCTGCTTTAGCTAATATATTCCCTTGGGGATGAAACCATGGACATTTATCTCCGGCTCTGCAGAAAATTGTTTTCATTCCCGCCACTGGTTTTTTTCTTAAATCGAGCACTGCTCAAAAGAATTGACATTTTGAACACTTGTGTACTCTAGATGACAACGCACTATTTTAAAACTTTCGAGTCAATGAATTAAAATCTTGTAGACAACGAAGTTAATACATTTTTTGTAATATTTATTATATAAGGGAGAAAATGCAGAAAGAGATTTTATAAAGTTAGGTACAGCGCTGATCCGATATCGTGCAAGGGAAGTGATAGCAAGTGAAAACATAGACACGGTGTGCAATTTGTTAGCGAAGTAGATTTAGATGAAGTGCGCACTCGACGTGAACAAAATGACGCTAATGATCTTGTATATGTGTATGTGAAGAGTACAGAAACTAAACATTGTTGTGGTGGTAACGACATAATAATAAATTCCCTGACTGGAGTGCTGCCGTCCGTCGTGAATAGTTGCTATACATTAAATACGTTTAACACATATGTATGGTTAGCTGACCATTGCGAAATGGGGTTAGGGTGGGGTTCATTTTTCAACACTAAAAAGAATAGAATAAAAAATATATCAAATATAATAAAAAATTGCCCCCCACCCCCGTGTAAGAGGCATCTTTTTTATAGGCCAGTGGTATTTTAGTGTCCACCATGGTCAAGGTGGCACAGCTGGGGCCACATATCACATCTGTCTGTAGAGCCATTCTGATGTTCCTGAGGGGCCTAGACAAATGTACATCGGGGGGGGGGGAGCCATAAAGCTATACCGGAAAGCCCTTGGTTAATTTATATGGGGGTCCCCCCCCCCTAAGCTGCCAAGGCCACCGCCTGCAAATTTTCATTACCCTAAATATAATTAACCTGATTTTGCGAATGCGAACTTTATTCTGTTAACATGTCTGTCTGTCCCATTCTTTATTATCATACTTCCAAGACTTGAAAAAAAAAATAGGGGACACAACTGCCTACTTTCTGTAAAAAGAGTTGTGATTTATTTATTTGGTGTTTGTTTGTTTTTTTAAATGGGCGTGGGCGTCACAGTATTGGCTTAAAAAAAAAGAGTGTTAGGCCCAACTGGCAACAGTGGGTGATCTATTTATTTTACTTAGCGCATAATAAGAAATTTAAGTAAGTGTTTTATATGTCCAAGTTGTTTTTACGTTATACACACACACATTTATGTAGGCTATGTGTACCGTGTCATTGGACAAGAGTGGTGGCGAAGCGGAGTAAACTGCAACTCTGGTGGAACCGAGAAAGAGGAGGGGGTGGGTTACATAACGCTGTTCCGCCGCAGTGGGGAGGTTGGAACCTAACACCAATCTCATGGTTCCCCAGGCTCTATCATCTGCAGCAGGGCCCCCTCCAACTGACAGAAGGCCCCGAGATTTGATGAAGTCGGATCTGGGTGAGGTAACCCGTCGGCTAAAATTCTGTTTCTTTGAAAAAAAAAAGAGCTTAACGGTAATACCATAGATCGAACTTGGAAACCTTTGATTTGTTTCCTTTAACTAGGTGGACACAGGTAAGAGCACAATAATAACTGAGACATTTCTAAATGAGGGTTGGTCTCGGTGTGATAAATGCGACCTTGTGACGTATATCTTCACGCGACTTGAGGTGTCCACCTGCCCCAAGCTATCTAGGTTGTTCTAGCCTGTAGCTAACAACACAATTTATTTCTAAATTTCACTTTACACTTTATGTGTAAACATGGATAGGCTTGAGTTGATACCTGGGCTGGCGGTGCATCCAAAGCATAGGAGCCCTTAAATAAACAAAGAGGTTGGGGGGGGGGCAAACAGCACATTATCTTCAGTTACATTCCTTGATAACTTTGGGCAACTACACGCCTTTTTATTTAAAACCCTGTTACTACATTTAATTATTGATTGTTTTTTATCTGTTAACTTTACATGACTAAGTACTACATTAAAGTAGTTATCCTCTGAGCTCTTAAGGCCTTCAGGCATATGAATTGAAGAATTAATGTTTCTATAATCATAGCCAGTCACTTTATATATATTAGTACAATACACAGCCACCTATATTTCCCTAGAACAGGCACACATTTTAAAGTCTTGAAAAAAAGTCCAAGGTTCAAACCTGGATAGACAAGTCAAGAGTTCTACACTGCATGACCGTTCTACACTGCATGACCGTGTTACAAAGTCATAGAATAGTGTAAGTATGGTGTAGAAATGACAGCAAGATATGAGAGAGAAAATAAGATAGTTACTGTCCATTAAAGTATGAATTCATCATGATTTCCTTTCTAGCCTTCATTTGTTAAGGCTGTCCTGTTTACTTTCAATTACACAATGAAGAGACAATGATAATGGGTAAAATAAAGTACAAAAAAATATTTTATTGAAGTGTTCAACAAAAACAGAGAAGACATAAAAACATTTTAGTCAAAGTTGAAGTCAAACTCCCTGAAGTCGGATTTAAATTTGGCTGCAATTTCCATTTCTCTCTCTTTGTCGGTTTTGCAGTTTTTCCAATCGGCTCTTTCTGGGCAATTGAGAATACCAGGTTCGCACACTGCTTCCCTGAATGAACCAAAAATAAAATGCATCTTTTAAGTTAAAGTGGTAATATAAGTAACAAGTTACGCATTTGAAAGTACTCTAAAATAACCGTAACATTTAGTGAATGAACTGACAAGTTCAATCAATGAAATTTATCTAGTAACTTAGTTTTTATAATTTATCTATGGAACTTATATTATTAGAAAACTCTAGTCAAATTTGTATGATTTTTTTTCAATGTTTATGAAATGACTTTGAAAGAATTTTTTTAAATATATTTTTTAACATTACATTTTTTTTAAAAAATCAGCAAGGAAATGACTCACCTTCCAAACTGTAATGGAAAATATTTGGTGATTCTGTGTAAACATCTTTCTCCTGTGGGCAACTCCACGTAAAAGTATGGTGCTCCTTCAGGGACAATCTGATCACAAAGATACCAAAATGTTCTTTCAGACTTTACCAATGGCTCAGTTAAAACAGAACTTAACCACTTAGAAGCTCACAAGATTTATGCATCAAATTTTTCAAGAAAGAGTTTTGTCACAATAAAGAAGATGCATGCATGTGTGCCCTTTGTACTGAATCAAACGACACAATTTTACAGATTCATGATGAATGTATTTATACCGCCCAAGCAAAAAATCGACTTTAACAGGTACTGAATGTTACTGACCTGTTTCAGATCTGAATGTTTGGGTATCTCTGCCAGTTCTATAGATTCTGACTCTGCACAAGACATGAATGTGTCTTTTATGTCTACAACACAATCTTGTGGTATGGGAACTACCTAATTGAAGGGAAAAAAAAAGAACAAACTTAATGGAAGGGAAAAAGTTGTAAGTAGGGGTTGTCGGTTTTTAAAAACCGGCGGCGAAAAACCGGTTTTTTGACGAAAGTCGAAGCATTCGACAACCGGTTTTTTTGGCTTTAAAAGCCGGTTTTAGCTTAGAACTTAACAAATTGCAAAAAATTTTGAAACTGACTTTCCAATGAACTCCCTCCTCAGTCCGACCTGTGTACATTGGCATTGATAGAAAGTAACTGTTGAGCGATACAAAAGAGAAGGCGTGCCCAAGTGGTAAAGGGGTAACTTGAGGATTGGATGGAGGTGGAGGGGACGGTATATACACATTGAGAGATTTATTGCATCCGTTTCCTCGACCTGGAATGAGGGCTTAATTCAGGTCGTTAACTAATTCCACAAAACAACCGATGTTTTTTTTAGCGCACGAATTTAGTGTTGACTTGCGGGAAGTATACAACTTGAAACGGGGGGTGGGGGGTATATAATCGGTGCCTCCCTAGCTCATTACTAAACAAAAGACAGAACGGGGCTATTTTTTTTCAAGTTGACTAAATTATGTTTGCCATCCAACACCTCCACCACCACCACCAACCCATCTAACCTAAACAATGCATTCACATGGCAGGACCGTCGTACAGCCGTTGTAATGACTGGTGTAACTAATACATCTCAGGGATGAGAGGGGGTAGGTGGGGAGACAATTGTATGAAGGGAGGGGCGAGGAGTTGAACATTGGAGGAATGTTTTTAAACGGGCACTCGATGTGAGTCCATGGAGGTGCAGGTGTGTTTGTGTACTGTGTCACATATATAGATAACGTTAGAAACTTATACAGAGGATGAGTGTGAGAGAGGGGGGGGGGAGGCAGAAAGTGAATACCATGAGTAGAAAGAGAACCGTAATATCTATAGACTATATATATAAATAAGCTCTATACTGAGGTCTACATCACTGTTACGTCAGAGTTTATATATTGAGGGCAGGCTCGCCAAATGTTACGTTATTACTTTCAAATATGTAACGTTAACTTTTCTAACTAATAAATATATCAACGCCAAGGCTTGGTATATGAACACAACAGATCTAACTTTAATTGCTTCTAAACATAGGTGAATATATATATACATACAATATAAGTCCTTTGTCTAATGATGTCTACTTAAACAAAATGTCACTACAAGTTTACAACTAACTCTAAAATCTTAGAACTGTCTACACTACTCTAACGTATAACTGTCAGCACCTTACTAAATCAGAGCGCCTTACTTACTCAACTACTACTATTCACGTCTTTTATAAGGTTGGGGCGAATACGTTGGTGCAACGTTTATGGGGGGGGGGGGGGTGAAAACGACGATGTCTGTCACCGAAACGTTTGGGGGGGGGGGGGGGAGAACGTCAGTGAAACGATTGGGGGAAAGGCGACGTCGATTGGGGGAAAGGCGACGTCGATGAAACGATTCAATATGGCGGCTGGAACCTTGACCCGGTGATGAGGGCAAATTGTACACGCCACATACCTCCCTCCTTTCCAAGTTTTACGTAGTAAAACAAACTAACAAACATTATTATAAAAAAGTCTAGTGGGGGAACAGTATTACATCACATTGAAAATGGTATGGATGTCAAATTAAACATGTCTAGACTACTTGTCAAGCATCTATGCATAAGTCAATATAATGTAACGTAATACATTTTAATAAATTACAAAACTTAATAAAGCACGAAACAAAAAAAAACATAATGAATGCAATGTTCTATAATACAAACAAGTTCATTCTGTTAATGGGCATACAGGTCAGTTTTACACAACGTGTCGAACGAGAAAGACAAAGAAAGACGAAAACGTTCCATTGTCTGTAATAGTCACTCGCTGGTGAACTTGAGGTCGAAGTGACATTAACAACACCTCTTGTAGTAAACGTGTCAATGTAGGAGGCGTGGTTTGAGTTTTGTCTGTTTCATTGATGTAAACTGTTGATGACGTTCTGCATATCGTTGGTAACAGGAAATTATTGAGTGCGTCTTTGACTGGGTTTACGCTTGTGTGAGGGGCTACACGTAGAACAAATATGATGAGGTGAAAACATGTGAAATTAGATCGTTGGTGGCAGATAAATGTTTAGGCCCTCACAAAGGTGGCGACTTGAACTTGTATAACGATATGTAGGTACTGGTCTTTGTTAGTCAGCCTGTGAATAACTAGCTATGAAGTTTTAAGGTCATATTCTTTAGAGGGGGGGGATATTGAACATATTATCTCAGTATCTTAGTGCACGAGTCAAATAAACAAGACATCTAAACTTACCGTGTAACTTCTGGACTTAGCTGATCATACTTAATTCAGTATATCTTTCTAATGTGACCTATATCACTTACCTTTGACTCCGCATTTGCATATATTACTTAGCCTTAGCAAACATCATACTCCTTTTGCTGTTATGGTAACAACATTAACTTATAACTTATGGCATTCTACTTAGTAATTAAAGCTATAAACTCATAGTCTGCTTAACGTAGGTTAATTTATATATTTCTGGCGGTAATTCCTATTATATTCAGCTATTGTGGAGCAGAACTGTTCTCTGTGACCCATTTTACAACTCTGTCTACAAATAACTTCATCTACACGCTTTGGACAGGCCCTAGACTTGTGGTTGTGTGACCCACAACGAAAACAAATGATAGGTTTTATACTACGGGTACTACTGTGCTGTACGTCACTGAATCTGACTCTGGGCTTTTGTTTGTAATTTGTCCTAGTTTGCCTGCTATTTCTATCGTCCTTGATCTCCATAACACTATTACCTATAATAAGGTCTGTAATGAGACTGTCAACTACCTGTGCTTCCACTCTACCATTAAAATAGTTTGTCTGTATGTCTATTTCTGCTATTGGGGAGGTTACAATTTGTCCGTCAAAGCCTCTACATTTACCAAATCTGCCAGTGTATTGGGAAGGTTGAACTAAATATTTCTTAACTAAGACTGTATTACATCCTGAATCTCTTAGCACGTCTACGCTATTATGTCCTACTCTACCTTTTGTTACTGTCAATGGCTTGGATGGCTCTAATGAACACATGGCGTCATGAACCCTGTCTCTTGAACTACTTCTACCTCTTCCCTGATACTTGTCTCTACGGTTGTCCTCAGGTGACCTAGATTGTCTATTATTATGGTTCAAAGGACAGTCCCTAACAAAATGTCCTTTTCTGTTGCAGCTTCTACATATTAATTCTGTCCTACCTACCGTTCTATTCTCATTTACTCTGTTCTGACTATGTCTGTGATGGGACCTGCTTGTGTCGCTACTAAAACATATAATGTCCTGTATACCATTTTCTACTGTAGTTGTGGGTCTATCAGGGTGAGCGGTTTTATATTTCCTTATTAGGTCCACGGCTGTCTCTACTGTCTTTGGTCCCCTTTCTAAAATGAATGACTTCAACTCAGGGTGGCAGGAATGAATGGCCTTGTCTAACAAGAAAAATGTCCTAAAGGCTTCGAATGTCCTTTCTACCTTAGCATATTGTAGCCATTTATCCAAGGCAGTACCTAATTTGTCAAAATATGTCTGGGGGTCATCGTCCTTTTGTAAAACTGTCTGATGAAACGCCTTCCTGAAACTAGCTTCTGTCTGTCCATATGTCCTTAGAAGCTGTTCTCTAGCTACCTGGTAACTGTCCTGGTTTAAACATATCTTAAGGGAAACGTCACTAGTAAAAGATTTACCTAACAAGTAGGTCCATTTGGATTCGGGGAAGTCGAGTTCCTTCATGTCACGCTCGAATTTAGTAAGTTGTCTTCTGTTCGTCAAATAGATGGTATTTATAGTGAGCTATTTTATTTGCAAGACTATGATCTATGGTTGACATTGGGGTAGGTAGAGGGGTGGGATTATTAAGCTGGCTATCCCTTAACTCTTTCTCTAATTCTAACTGCTTGATTCTTAGCTGGCTTTGTGTTATGTTGAAAGAATGCCTAGCCTGTTCTCTCTCATGTTCCTTATCTAACCTAGCTTGTTCCTTCTCTAACCTAGCTTGTTCCTTCTCATGTTCCTTATCTAACCTAGCCTGTTCCTTCTCTAACCTAGCTTGTTCCTTCTCTAACCTATCCTGCGCCAATTTCTCTAATTTTTTGTCTCTATCCCTAATGTTTGTCCTAAGGTAACGAAATGTTCGAATGATGACATTCTGAGTTATGAATAATGATTTACAAACAAATTGAGTTACCTTGACTTACCTTAATATTAACTTCAACTAAATAAGGTTAATGAAATACTTATTATCTACAATCTAATACACAAACTAAGTAAATTTCTGTGGTACAAATACAATACGAAATAGACAAGACAAAAGGCAGAGAAAAACTGATAGTAACAACAAATAAAACAATACTGTCAAATATACACAAACTAGACAGTAACGATCTAACAAATAAATGTTATGTAATCTCTCCGAGCACCGCTTTTAAACACTCCGTTACAAAAGTAACAAAGATGTCCTCAGTGAGAGACTACCAACAAAATATCTATAAGGATTCAAAATAAACGAGACATTTGATTGTGCACTAAGATAAAAATTAAAAAAAACTTATCTGGTTTTAAGAATATATCAACACAGACTGACTGACTCCTCTTGTCGCCTTCTCTGCTCTCCTAGATTATGTATGAGTCAGTGTGGCTTCTGTAGACTTTATGAGCCGGTGTGGCTCCAGTAGACTTTATGAGCCTGTGTGGCTCCTGTTGACTTTATGAGCCGGTGTGGCCCCTGTAGACTTTATGAGCCGGTGTGGCCCCTGTAGACTTTATGAGCCGGTGTGGCCCCTGTAGACTTTATGAGCCGGTGTGGCCCCTGTAGACTGTATGAGCCGGTGTGGCTCCTGTAGACTGTATGAGCCGGTGTGGCTCCTGTAGACTGTATGAGCCGGTGTGGCTCCTGTAGATTTTATGAGCCGGTGTGGCTCCTGTAGACTGTATGAGCCGGTGTGGCTCCTGTAGACTGTATGAGCCGGTGTGGCTCCTCTCTTGGCTGCTCTTGAGTGAGTGTGACTGCACTGTTGGCTGCTGTTGCTGACTTAGATGAAGATTCCAGAAATATCTTTGGGCAGGCTCGCCAAATGTTACGTTCATATTTTTAATATATAGCAGGCTCGCCAAATGTTACGTTATTATTATTTTCAAATATGTAACGTTAACTTTTCTAACTAATAAATATATCAACGCCAAGGCTTGGTATATGAACACAACAGATCTAACTTTTATTGCTTCTAAACATAGGTGAATATATATGTATACAATATAAGTCCTTTGTCTAATGATGTCTACTTAAACAAATGTCACTACAAGTTTACAACTAACTCTTAGAATCTTAGAACTATCTACACTATGACTGTCAGCACCTTACTAACTCAGAGCGCCTTACTCGCTCAACTACTACTATTCACGTCTTTTATAAGGTTGGGGCGAATACGTTGGTGCAACGTTTATGGGGGGGTGAAAACGACGATGTCTGTCACCGAAACTTTTGGGGGGGGGGGGAGAACGTCAGTGAAACGATTGGGGGAAAGGCGACGTCGATGAAACGATTCAATATGGCGGCTGGAACCTTGACCCGGTGATGAGGGCAAATTGTACACGCCACAATCACAAAGGCTGATTTCAGAACTAGTCTGTGTGCGGCAAACCAAACCTCTTGTCTTTGACAATATAATATACATGAAACATGAGAAACAAAGGTCATGATAGAAATGTGTTTAGTTATAAAGCAGTTTAAATGAATATGTAGGTACCCAGTAGACAGTAGTTGTATTTTTACTGTCATATTGATATTTTTTTTCTTGTATTTATTGTTTTACGTAAAAATTGGTTGACTTAATTACATTATCCTTCATTCTTTCTCATACACGTTACTTAAATACTACATACATTGAAAATAATTATTGTTAGAATGCTTAAAATATCCGTTATTTCACTTATTTAAAAGTAAAACCGAAAACCGGTTTTCGCCGGTTTTTTGAGAAATTGACCTTCGACAACCGGTTTTTTCAAAAGTCGATTTTTGTATAACCCCTAGTTGTAAGTCTATAATTTTGCTTGTTTAATTTATACAATAAAAAAAAGAAATATCCATTAAATGTCACCTGAATCTGTAGGTGCTGAGTTTTATAATTCCTCTCAAAGAAGACAACAGATTTGCCCTGTGACTTGAACATTTTACGAAGACAAGTTTTGTATGTGGACTTTTAGTTAAGAAATTTTTTTAAAATAATTTATAACTTGAAAACATTTTATACAGACACTATTTTAAATCTAAAGTTATCGCTTGAATAGAAATGTTTACTATAGTTGGTGTAATATGAGATAAAAATTTAATGGCCGACTCAGTTACATGTGATTCTAACTGATACAAGACTTAAGATACAAGTCATGTAATAATATGTTCTTTACATATCTGTCTATATAAGAAGAAAAACACAATGTCAAATGTTAACAATAGTTACAAATATTTAGTTTTAAGTTTAAAACTGAAATACAAATATTTTCAAACTGGTGAATTTGTTGTCACAAAAGAGTTTTCATCTCATAATATGCAAACTGTTTTTACAATATAAGAGATCAACCAATTCTAACAGTACAAAATACACAAACTTTTCATTTTTCAACAATATAATTTAAGAAGAAATCCACCACTGGATATATCATGTAAAACTTTTGTTTTCATCTTGTTTGTCATTTAAATGTGCTAAATAAATACACCCACTTTGTTATATATAAATGACATAAAGGCCATCAAGCAAAAAAAAAAAAAGGATATTTGTCAATCTGTTCGATGACATCCTCTGGACAGGACACAAGTGACTGGTGATGGTATACAGGTATTATCAAAACATGGTCATCCACCACACCTCCTTTAGCCAGAGCCAGGTAAACCTGAGGGGTGAAGAGTTCTGATTAGAAACCAAATCTGCCAACTATGTACATCTTCCAAGCTGGTCATCACAATTTTTCTAGACATCATTTTATGTTTTATAACAGATTTTAATGCTTAATACATAAATTGAATATTTTTGTAATTGATGGGAAATATAAAATAACTACAGGGATATATCTTTTCCTTTCATAAAAATTTTAATCTAAAAAAAAAATTTGCCCATTTTAACATTAAACAATAATTTTTAAGATATCGACAGGTAAGCTAAAGAGACCTAGCTAACCACAATTTTCTTACCTGATCACCAACACTGACAACCAAATGTTTCTCCACCTCTGGACTTCCTAAACAGAACCAGCAAGGACCTGATGGCTGAGCTGATATGTCAAAATATAAAAAATTATATGAGGAATTAAAAAAAAAAAAAATTCAATTTAGAGTAAATTAAATTTAGGTTGGAAAAATGAAAAAAAAAATCATTATTTATCAAAGTGTTCAGTTACTTCACCCATTAACCATTTACGAAGACAATGTAAGGATTGTATATAATTTGTATTGCTTATTTGTCTTATCTTTTGCCCTATCCCCTCCCTAGATAACAGATTAAAACACAAATCAGACATTCCACTCACTTGCATTTTATAAATAACTTAAACAGTCCCTTTAAAAAAATAGAAAAATTAAAGATTACAATTATTCTTAAGAGAATTAGTTTGAAATTACACTTTTTTTTATATCACGGTAAGATCAGATTTTATCTCGCTCAAGAAAAAAGAAATTAAAGTGAGTATTTGATAATGTTCTAGGATAGTGATAGTTCTAAATCCATTTAATCATCATTCCTGAAACATTCTACTTTAAATCATACAAGTTTATTCCAGATTAAAAAAAAAAAAAAATTATTACATAAAACCAAAAAAAAAATGCTCTAAGCAATTCAATTACAAAACAACTGCAGATTCATTTGCAAAATTTTCTCTAATTTTTGGTTTGGACTCCTAGTTGTTTGAGCTAAAGACCTTTTGAACTTATGTACAGCTCTGTATTTTAAATTTTCAACATAATCACTATAAAGCTTATCAGGGATTTTATACTTTTTCTCATTAATAATATTTTTTAATTTCAAAATTCTAAATGGTTTGTTTGATTAAATTTTATGTTCAGTGTTAATATTAGTTCAGAAAGAGATGCTTCAGTAATAAGCAATTCTAGCTTACGATTATTCCTTGGTTTCTTGCCTCCATCATTTCTGTTTTTGCTGTCATAGTCTCCCTTTGCACCACCTCGCTTCTTTCCTTTCTGTTCAGGCTTGGCATTCATGTCATAGAAAAACTGCTGACTTTTCTCTTCCTAAAAATAGAACATTAAAAAATGTAATGCAAGTCACAAGCTGACCAACTAAATTACAGCTGACCTTCTATCACCACTAGGGGTTATACAAAAACCGACTTTTAAAAAAACCGGTTGTCGAAGGTCAATTTCTAAAAAAACCGGCGAAAACCGGTTTTCGGTTTTACAATAAAATAAGTGAAATAAACGATTTTTAAAGCACTCTAGCAATTGTTATTTTCAATGTATGCCGTATTTAATTGACGGGCATGAAAATGAATAAAGTTTAATGTAATTATGTCAACCAATTTTTAAAAGTAAAATAATAAATACAAGAAAAAAAAGTATAATGTGACAGTAAAAATATTACTACTGCCTACTGGGTACATATATTAATATTCCTTTAAATTGCATATTGACTTATTATGTTTCTATCATGACCTTTGAACTGCTAAACTTTGTTTGGCAGTCACAAATGAGACTTAATTATTTCCCGTGTTTCATTCATATTAAGCTATAAATATACGTGGCTGTCAAAGACACGAGGTTTGGCTTGCCTCTCACAGACAAGTTCAGAATCAGCCGTTGTGATGTAGACCTCAGTATAGTACTTATTTATATATAGTCTATAGATATTACGGTTCTTTTTTTACTCTTGGTAAAGACTCTTTGTCTTTTTCTCTCTCCCTCCCTCCCTTTCTCTCTCTCTCTCTTTCTCTCTCACATCCTCTGTTTAAGTTTCTAATGTTATCTACCGGTATATATGTGACACAGTACACAAACACCTCTGTACCTCTATGGACCCACGGGCCACGGCCACATTGAATGTACATTTCAAAAAATGTCTCCACTAAACATCTAAATTCACTCCTCGACCCTCCCTTCATACCATACAATTATCTCTCCACCTACCTCACTCCCATCCCTGAGATCTATCAGTTACACCAGTCATTACAGCGGCTGTACGACGGTCCTGCCTTGTTTAGGTTAGAGGGGTTGGCGGTGGTGAAGGTGTTGGATGACGAACATAAATTTAGTCAACTTGAAAAAAATAGCCTCTGTCTATTGTTTAGTAACGAACTAAGAAGATACCAATCCCCCAATCCCCTCTCCCGTCTCAATGATATGCCCGTTTCAAGTTGTATACTTTACGCAAGTCAACACTAAATTCTTGCACTAAAAAATCGGTTTTTCTGTGGAATTAGTAAACGACCTGAGTTTAGCCCTCTTTCCAGGTCGAGGAAACAACGGATACAATAAATCTCTCAATGTGTATATACCCTCCCCCTCAAGTTAACCATGAACAACTTGGTCACGCCTTCTCTCTTGTATCGCTCAACAATTACTTTCTAACAATGACTAAGTACACTGGTCAGACTGACGAGGGAGTTCATTGGAAAGTGAAAGTTTCCCACATTTCTCTTCAATTTAGTTGAATGTAACAACATTTTTTTATAATTGTTAAGCGCTAGGCTAAAACAAGCTTTTTAAAGTCCAAATAACCGGTTGTCGAATGCTTCGAGATTCGTCGAAAAACCGGTTTTCGCCGCCGGTTTTTAAAAACCGACAACCCCTAATCACCACCTCACCAGGGAATTAGCATGAGTTTTGAATTCCTGTAGCAGCACTGATCAGTGAAAAATTATGAATTTTGATTTTTTTTTTTAAATATGCATTATTAGTCCATCGTATGGTGTGAACTGTCTATATGCCGCAGAAAACTTTTTATTTCATATCACATAGATTGTCTTTTTGTGAGCACCATGTGCAATGTATAAATAAATGCCGGATAACAAAGAATATGAAAAAAATTAAAGAACACTTTCAGTTCATTTGAATTTACACTGACTTGCATTAACAATAATTAATCCCTAATAAATGATATCAAAAGGAAGTACTACTTAGTAGATGTAAAATTTTAAAATTTTCATTTTATCTAAATAGTTCATAATAAATTTTATTCTCACTTCCAGCTTTCAAGAAACCTTTTTTTAGTACCTTAAAGTAATATACTTGTAGTTTAGTGTTCATAAATGAGGGGAAGACTGAAACAACCAAAAATGCATCAAGGAGTGGCTCTCCTATGAAGTATTGGATTACCAACTTCCTGGAATGGACAGGCCAAAATATAACAACTCTACTGGTGACCACTCGACAAAGTAAAGAATGGAGAAACTGATCCACTGCAGTTTCCTTGAGGTTTCCCCCAACAGAAAAACTTGTTAAGGGATAAAGAAATAAATAATAAAATATTTCTCTTTTATATATTAAAAAGTGAATCCAATAAACTGTCACAGCTTGTGATGCCATGCACTAAGATGGTAGAAAAAATATGACGCGTCACTTACTTGTTTAGTGCTCAGCACACCTGAAGCTGTATATGGGCATTCTGTGACATCATCAGGCTGTTTAACTAGCTCTGCAGCATCCATTTTTGATAACGGTACAATATTAAAGGCATATAGGTACTGTGAATAAAAAACCAAATATTTAAAACAATGTACGATTATGGTCCTAATTTTTAAACAATAATGTTTTTAGTTTAGGAAAATTTAAATAATTATGTCCAGTTGCATGAAAATGAAATTTTTAGAGAATAATGGTGAATCCCCAGAAAAAAAAATCATACAAAAAGTGAATAAAAGAGTTAACAAGTGTCCTAAAAAAACTTTGTGTAATAAGGAGTTAGAAATTCCCTTACTCCAGCAATGCATAATGCAATCTTATGGAAATTTCTAATAAGTAATCTTAGTTGTATAAAGGGTTAATTTACTTTTTGCTTCTCCTTGTTTGCCACTTTAGCTAACCCAATAAAACGTGTCACAGGACGAGCTGATTCTAAAAGTACTTGGTGATTTCTGAAAAATAAAAAAAACAACGACAACATATTAATGAAAATTTAGTGTTTGCAAAGTATTATTTAAAAAAAAATGAAGTATAAATATTATATTACCTGTATGGCTGCCTTTCATAGAAAATATCTTCTAAGCCTGCAAAATGAAAACGTGGTCGCAACACTCTTGCCAATTCCGCTATACAAGATGATGATGGAAACGTCTCTTCTGAAACATTCTGTTAGTTTGTAAACGAATCAAAATATCTTTTTTTTATAAAAATAAGTCAAATCATAACTATTTATAATTTAATACACTGAAGTAATAATATAAGCTAAAATTTTAGGTCGAGTGGCAGACAGTAGTGACCAGGTGGTAAATTGAATTAGCAAGGTACAGGTGACTGGTTCTAAATTTAAAGCTGCCAGACAGTAGTTAGTTTGTTAAAGACACAGCCTATGAATTTTTGTCAAGAACAAAAAAAAAAGGCATCCCTAAATGAAACAACTGTGAAAAAATAAAAGATCATTTGAAAAGTGCTCTGTGAAATTTTACTTAATTCAGTCTGTTTATTTTTTTCTTTCCTTTGCATCAAGCAATTTATAATTAATGCAAACAGAAATGTGCAAATGCACAGCTTTTTTGCAATTCCAAAGTTTTTCCGAGAAGTTTTATTAAGAATGATAACAATTACTTACATGTGATGATCCATATTTTTCTCAAAAAATAACAATTACTTACGGATGATAATCCATATTTTTCTCGAAGAATGATAGCAATTACTTACGGTTGATGATCCATATTTTTCAACACCTTTTGGCCACTGGGAAGTCATCAAAATATCAATGCCTTTGTAATTTGGATCACTAGTGATTGGGGCAATAAGAGAGTAACAGTCTTCAGCAGTGAATGTACAGTCATCCCCTTTGCCAGTTGAGCTCTCGAATCCACTGAGATAAGCAATCTGTAATCCTGAAGAGCCAGTAAATCTGCCCTGTTTTCCTGTTTGAGTAAATAACAAATGTCTAGCAAATTCAATGTAATAAAAATAACTAGAAAATAAGCATTTATATAGACCTCACCTAAATATGTGACTCCGTCACAAAGTTCTGAGCCATCTACACCATTAAAGAATATTGTTAACTCTGGTTTTGTGGGTCCGAGTATGAGGGTTGATACAGGAACTGAAATAGTTTACATCAGAGTGATGAAGAAATTCTAGTCATTTTGGACAATATGAAATGTCTGTATTTTCATTATTACAATTTTATCACAAATTTTAATTAACCTTTGAGTTTTTTAGTCTTGTAAGGTTCCCAGGATGACAAATTAGGGCCAAAAAAATCACCAACACACAGCAGAAGCTGCAAATAGAAATAATTTACTTTTTAAATTTTTATCAAAGGAAAAATACATGTGATTTCTATATACACCTTTCGTGTGAGTTACATTTCACATCTCCTATGCTAGTGGAAAAATCTACTAATTAACTATATTAATAATGTATATTTTAAGTGGATGAATTGTCAAGCTGTGTAGAGCGATCAACTGTCGACCTGGGACTCCTGGGTTCAATCCTCTGTGAAAACCAAGGGAATTTTACCAGATGAAAGTTGGTTAAAGTCTCAAAAGTTCACCTGCCCCCGGTGGCCCAATAGGGCTAAGGGAGTTTTTTTTATATATACTTTTATAAACATTTCCTAGGGCTTAATAATACAAATCTTAAATACTCTAAAATACCTATATGCTTGATAAATATATATATAATATAAGCATTTATATGTTTTTTTAGATTGTAAAGTTGTACAATAATGCCATTTGTGGAATTTATAAAAGTAAAAAAAAAAAAGCATTACATAAAATTTCTTACATCAAAGTTGCCACTTTTTTTCTGTATAGACTGAACTCTTTTAAAAAGCTGGTCAAAATTGCCTTCCACATCTCCAGCCACAAGTCTATAAAAATTTAAATAAAGATGATCATAAATAAATATTAAAAAAAAAAATATTAGTAATTGAACTAATCAATTTTTTTCCATATTCCTTAACAAAGTCATATGCTGTTTTTTTTTTAATTTTGAATCTAACATGATTTCCAATTTCAATAAAATGCCTGATTTCCAAATAGATTCTGAATTGGGGGATTATTCCTAATTCCAGAACAAAAAAAAAACAAACTAGCTGACTTCATATAAAGTTTGAGAAATGAGTAGAAACTTGATACAATGGATAAGTTTAGGAATCAGAAAATTTGGTTTAAATTCTCAATTTTCAATTGTGATAAAATGTCCCATCACTATCACACACACACATATATATATATTTTATTATACATATATATATACACAAAATAAGACCCCTCTTAAAGCTGTTTCGCTTAGCGCTGCTATGTTTAACGCTCTTTTATTTGATTTTTGGGATTCCCCGATATAGTAACAAATATTAAAATTTTTAGTTTTTATCAAAACACCAAATAGTGGAATTAGCGAAACAAACTGGTTTAGATGAAGTCAATTTGGAAGATGTCGAAGAAATAGTGCAAGAAACAGCAGCAAGTCTTTCTAATGATGAGCTTAAGGAGTTAACGTACCAAGAAGAACACACAAAATATTGAAATTAGTGATTCTGAAGAAGAGCAAAAAGAACTTTCAACAGCATTTCTAAAAACCAGTTTGACCACTAACAGATATTATGGACCAATTTATTGTTTTGAATCCAAGAAATTATATAGCTTTAAAAATCTAAAAAACGTAATATAAACTTACATTCTCAAGGGTTTGGCTGTCATTATGAGAAAAATGTGATACTTGTTCACTTTATTCTTTATAAATTTCTCTTATTTCATATCCTTGTGAGCTATGTCTAGAAAAGTTGTATCTGCAAAAAAACATGTATTTTCTATATTTAAACTATACTTAACAGTGCTGATTATGAATTTTAATTCTGTGCCGAAATTCCTCTTATTGGTCAAAGTATAAGTTTAAAAGATAAAAATACTAAGTTATAATCACAGTCAAACATCAGTTTACAAGTAATGCAGAATAGGAGTGTTTCACAAGAACAGTATTATTTTTATTTTTTTTTTACAATATTTGACTTGATATACAAGAAATGCCTAGAAAGATAAGCAAAATTTATAATAAATGAATTCCAACCCAATTCACAAGCAAGGACTTGCAGTACAATTAGTATGTATCTCATGATTTTATTTTTCTACGGCGATTTATGTGATAATTACTGACCCACTGGTTTTTCTCTCCAATGTTTGATCTCACTCTGTGTGTCACTTGTATAGTCAACATATGTGTGAGTGCTTATTGTTTACTAAAGTGTCATAACTGTTGTGACTAGTAACTGCAAAAGAAAGCCCCCATGAAGAAGAATAAATTGAGAAAACCATCACATTAAATAGAATTAATGGATGTGTTTAAAAAGTTGGAAACATCATTCAGATAAGTAAAGTGTGGCATGGCAAGTGCAAGTGTAGCTAGGTAGGTTCCATTTTAACATCAGACAAACAAAGCAAAGGCTATGCTGAGCAAACAGATGGCGATGAGAGACGTCCTACACAATGATTAAATTTGATCACTCTATGTCAGTGTTTCAAAAAGTGTGGTTCCCGTACCTCCTGGGGTATGCAAAGAGTTTGGTGGAGGTACTCACTGCAACAAGATGAGAACATTGGATAAACATGCATGGCTAAAGTGAAATGAAATGAGGGGAAACCATGACCATATAAACAATATATGCAAGTTTTGTTTTTTACCAGGGGTACTCAGTATTACGAAAATAAAAAAAAGGGGGTACACAGATGTCAAAGGTTTGGAAAATACTGCTTTGTGCAATTGAAAAATAAAATTCACAAAAAATATATTCATTAATCATCATCATCATTGCCCTTCACCCATGGCAGGGTATAGGCCACCAACAACAGATCTCCAGAGTCCTCTGTCCTTTGCCATCTTCTCCAGCTGGTTCCAGTTATGTCCCATTCATTAATCTGCATAATAGTAATTTTAATTTTGTGTTCAGGAACCAACCATCAGAGTTTCCATTATTTCTAAATCTGCTTTGATAATGATATATCAGTGTTTTGAGATACGAGCATCCCCCTGGAATGAATTATTCTCCTAAATTGAGTTTTGACTGTATAATTCAAAATATATCACAAAACAGAGAGAAGTATCAAAGAAATAATGTGCAAAGCAGCAATAAAGTTTAGGAAAGTTTTGGGGCTTTCAGATTTTAGGGTATGAGTAGTATGACTCATTCAGACATTGACCATACTTTTTTGTACAAAAAAATTAAGTCAGACTTTGTTTAGTTTAACACAGTGGCTCCGGCACCAGCCAAAACCATTATATTAGAGTATAAGGAATATGGCATATATAAATATTTTTTTTTTCAGGATTAGGGTTAGGGATAGGGTGTAGAGCAATATCTATACTTATAATATAGTTTAATGCTGTACCGTTTAGCATAATTTGTTTTAAAACCGTCCTTGATGTGATAATTGATAAGATATAAGATTAATCAGAAATCCACGGTGAATTAAAAATAATAAAAAAAAATTAAGGCTCGCATAATTAATCAATTATGTTCAATTTATGAGAATATAAAGACGAGAGAAAGTACCATATCACACACAAGTCAAGTTAAATAAGAGAAGGCTAACCCAATGAATGAATTTGTTTGTAAAAAGAATAGCGAGTATTAATCCTTTTTAATTCAATTTTTAATTTTTGGTGTTCAGTTGTTATTATATTTAAATAAATTAATACAGTGCAAAATGATGCTATTAAAAAAAAAAGTATCCATTCCAATTTTAAGTTCAAAAATAGCTACCAAATTTTACATGGGGGCAGCCATTACAGTATCACAGCGAATCGTGTTGTAAACTTTGATTTTTTGCGCTGAACTACTTTGTTTATATATGGCGGTTTGCTAGAAACATTCCTCGGCCTATCAATAGTTGCCGGCGACGAAAAGAATTTATTTCGTTTTGTTAAAATTTAAAAAGCCAAAATGACAGATTTTTATGGGAATGTGACATGGTGGGGTTTTAGTCCAGCTTTAGATTTACAAGAAACAGGTTTATGAACTTCATTTGCATTCAAATACTTTTATTAATTAAAATATTTTTTCAGACATTATAGTTTATACTATAGTGTTAGATATAATTATAATTAATTATCATGGATACCACTGATACTGATAAATTAAAATAAGTCTTAAGATCATTTAAGATGTATTTATTAATTTTACTCCTTAGTGTGATATCATCATCATTGCCCGTCACTCCTATCGGGGTATGGGCCACCAACTAAAGTTCTCCAGCGACTTCTATCCTGAGCCGTTCTCTCCAGCTGCTTCCAGCTGAACCCCATCCTGGTGATGTCCGCTTCAAATTCTCGCCTCCAGGTGTTTCTAGGCCGACCTCTCTTTCTTTTTACTTGAGGATTCCAACTCAATGCTTGTCTAGTGATGTTGCTTGCCGGCTTTCGTAATGTGTGGCCTATCCATCCCCACCTTCTCTTCCTGATCTCCTCTTCTATTGAAGCTTGGCCGGTTCGTTCTAAGAGGCTGGCATTGGTGATGGTGTCAGGAGAACTTTCCTAAGGCAGCTGTTGATAAAGGCCTGGACTCTCTTAGTGGTGGTCTTCGTAATCCTCCAGGTCTCAGCCCCATATAATAGGACTGACTTTACATTGGTATTGAACAGGCGAATTTTGGTGTTCAGAGACAGCTCTTTGGAATTCCAGATGTTCTTGAGCTGGATAAAGGCGGCTCTTGCTTTTCCGATCCTTGCTTTGACATCTGCATCTGTTCCACCCTGCTGATCTATGATGCTACCCAGATAAGTAAAGGACTCTACTTCCTCCAGTTTACTTCCGTTTAGGGTCACTGCATTTGTGCTGGTGGAGTTAATTTTCAGGATCTTGGTTTTAGATGTGTGTATGCTAAGGCCGACCTCCTTTGCAGTGGCATTCACAAGATTTGTTTTCTCTTGCATCTGTTGATAGCTATGTGTAAGGAGAGCAAGGTCATCTGCAAAGTCCAGGTCGTCCAGCTGTTTTAGCAAAGTCCATTGGATTCCATTTCTTCTTTCCCTGGTGGATTTCTTCATAATCCAGTCTATAGCCAGTAGGAAAAGGAATGGGGAAAGCAAGCATCCTTGTCTGACTCCTGTTCGTACCTGGAAGCTGTCTGTTAGCTGCCCTCCATGGATAACTCTGCAGGACATACCCTCATATGATTTCTTGATCAGTTTAACTATTTTTAAAGGGACACCATAATGTCGAAGTGGTTTCCAGAGGATTTCTCGATCTACACTGTCGAACGCTTTCTCAAAGTCAATAAAGTTGATGTATAGTGGCGAGTTCCACTCCAGGGACTGCTCAACTATGATGCGGAGCGTTGCGATCTGGTCTGTGCATGACCTGTTTTGACGGAAACCTGCCTGTTCGTCTCTCAGCTGTGGGTCGACTGTGTCTTTTATCCTCTCCAAAAGGACTCGGTTGAAGACTTTGCCTGGCACTGATAGCAATGTGATGCCCCTGTAGTTGTTGCAGTCGCTAAGGTCACCTTTTTTGGGAAGCTTGATGAGATATCCTTCCTTCCAGTTTGTTGGTACGTCTTCTTCCTCCCATATCCTTTCAAAGAGTGGGTACAACATCTCCACTGTCGTATTGAGGTCTGCCTTTAGTGCCTCTGCTGGGATGTCATCTGGTCCAGCTGCTTTCCCATTTTTTATCAGAGTGATGGCTTTTCTGATCTCCTCTTTGGTTGGCTTGTCACAGTTGATTGGCAGATCTGCTATGGCTGGTTCAATGACAGGGGGGTTCAGTGGTGCTGGTCTGTTCAGGAGTTCCTCAAAGTGCTCAGCCCATCTATTCAACTGCTGATCTAATTCATTAATAGCTTTCCCTTGCTTGTCTTTGACAGGTCTTTCTGGTTTGTTGGTCTTCCCTGAAAGTCTCTTTGTTATGTCATATAACATTTTCATGTTTCCACTGTAAGCTGCCTGTTCTGCTTCAGCTGCCAATCCATCCACATAGTCTTTCTTGTCCTTCCTAATACTTCTTTTCACTTTGTTGTGTGCTTCCGTGTATTCTTCTTGAGCTTTGCCTTTAGCTGATCTAGTTTTACTGTTGTTGACTGTTGCTTTCTTCTTCCTCCTGTCCTCTATCTTATTCAGGGTATCAGTTGTGATCCACGCTTTTTGATGGTGTTTCATTGGCCCCAGTACCTCTTGGCATGCTGATCTTAATGACTCTTTCACTTTCTGCCACTCATTTGATACACTGTACTCCTCTTCCACCAGTTCATGAAGCACTTCATATTTGTTCTTCAGCACCAAGTTGAACTGTTCTTTTATCTTAGGATCTTTCAGAAGGTTAATGTTGTACTTTACTCTTCTGTCTGCCGTGATTGTCTCATATCTCTTCAGCTTCAGTTTCAATTTCGCTACAACCAGATGGTGATCAGACGCTACATCCGCCCCTCTTCTCACTTTTACATCTTGTAGGGATCTTCTAAATTTCCTGTTAATGCAAAAATGGTCTATCTGATTCTCTGTCACTTTATCCGGGGATATCCATGTATTCTTGTGGATTCTTTTATGGGGAAATATGCTCCCTCCAATGACCATGTTATTGAGTGCACACATATCTGCAAATCTCTCCCCATTCTCGTTCATCGTTCCCAGAGCATGTGTGCCCATGACTTGTTCATAACCTGTGTTTTCGGACCCAATCTTTGCATTGAAATCTCCCATTAGGATGGTTACATCTTTTCCAGGAAGGTCTCAAGTATCTTCTGTATTCTGCTGTAGAACTGGTCTTTGTCGTCTTCATCACTGTCGTTTGTTGGTGCATAACACTGGACTATATTAGTTTTGATCTTCTTCTTGGTACGGAAGGAGGCCGTAATGATCCTCGGACCGTGTGCTTCCCATCCAATCAGTGCCCCCTGTGCTTTCTTGGACAGCATGAGGCCAACTCCCTGTGTGTGTGGTGCATCATTCTCTTTGTGTCCGGAGTACAGCAGCATCTCCCCTGATAACAGTCGTCTCTGTCCAGCTTGTGTCCACCTTGTCTCGCTAATGCCTAAAATGGTCAGTTTGTTTCTCTCCATCTCTGCTGCTATCTGAGCCATCTTTCCTGACTCATACATGGTCCTGACATTCCATGTGCCGATAGTGGTTTTCCTGGTTGTCAGAAGGGTAGTCGGCTTTGTGGCTTCCTTTCGGCTTTCACCACAGCTAAGCTTCATGAGTCTTCGTGATGAAGAACCTTCTTCTCCCAGGACTGAAATTTCTGTTTTTTCTTTAGTTCGTGTTTCTGTAGCAAAGGGTTTTTTTACAGGGTGGGGTTGCTAGCTGCACGCCCAACCCTCCTCCTTTTTCAGCCGGGCTTGGGACCGTCCTTGGCGGAGTTTTAGTGTGATATACTGCTGATAAAATAGAATCAATTGCATACCTGCGTTTACAATTAATTAATGATCAATATTTTATTACACAGTGTTATTTTTTTTTCGACTTCTCAAACTTTGAGACTCAAGTCAAACTTATTTTTTATGCAGGCTTTCAAGAAATGTGCAACAAGCTTTCCTGTGCTGCACCTGGTAAGTTTTAAGACTTGAAACCTAGAATTAATTTTGAACTTTTTCTTCAATATGAATGCTATTTTTAATCTTTAAATAACATCTAGATTTAATAAACGAAAGTAAGACAGAAATGATTCTGATCAAGGAGATTTTTTTAGTACTATACAATATGCATAGATCTTCAAAGACTAGAACCTTGACTTTCTGACTTTCATACTACTCAGCCTAGTCAATGAAAACTCTCTTGGGGGAGCTACCATCTCCTACCAAGTGCCTCCCCAGCTGGCAGATAGGGGAAAGACCCTTAGATATAAGGGTTAGCCGTGAATACTAAATAAGCGGTCGCAGACCAACTAGTTTGCTGTCCTGGAGGGTGAGGTGAGGTATCCCGTGGCAAGGATACCTTTATAAAAAATGCCTCAAAAACCCTAAGAAATGACAGCAAAAAAGCGAACATAGAGCGCTCAAACTCTAAACCCGGTCAGATGAGTCCGTTAGCTAGGGATAGCAGACATCTAGGAGAGAAAACTCCGAAATTAAATCAACTGCTGCCTTGCAGATGGTCTTGGCTGACCAAAGGCTATGGAAGCAAATCCAGAAAAACAGCAGGCTGAAGACGGAGGCAGTGGGCCTTAATGGCGCAAAACATACAGCCACGCAATCTCGACGAATCGAGAACAAAGAATAAAGAATGAAAACTCTTAAGATGAGGAATAATTTACTTTACCCAGGCATTGCAAATGGTGTCTACCATTTTTCAAAAACTAAAACTTTCTATCTTAACTCTTTCCCCTTTGACTAACCTTGTTCCTTTCCCTGTGTGTAATCATTCTTGATAAGCAGTAGATTAATATTTTTTAACTTAATTTTTTTCTGTATGAATTGTTTTTAATCTACAGTATAGTACACAATATCAATTATAAAGTACTGGCCTGTACTGAAGTATCATAAAATTTAATGAATTAGAAGAAGGCCAAGGCAATCGCTCTGTGGAGAGCCTGCCTCAGTTGCCTTTAGAAAAGTTTCAAAATAACCTGAGGGAGATATGAAATGGGCTGATGTGAAACCATTTTTCCTTCAAGCTACAGCCTCTGACAGTCTATCTACCACTGAGGTAGTCATCAGTAATTGTGTAGTATGATGATGCGTACATACTATACAAAAATTATCCATTTAAGTACAAGGACAGAAATATATGCCATCATCAGAATGAGTTTTTCTGATGTTGTATGTTGGAAGTCATCTTTTCTGCTTGAAAGGTGGGACAGTCTGAAAACTTTCAAGAACCCTTCCATAAAATGACCTGGCAGAGGAGTCCTAGTTGTCAGAAAATTTCAGGTACCTAAGATTTGGTGGTCTTTCCACCATATTAAGGTGCATAGCCAAGAGTTCTTAGCAAAATATTTTCACCAATCAATGGAAAAGTTTAGAAAACTGTGTATTTCACACCTTTAAAATAATGTTTCATATCACTTGACAAAATGTTACAAGATCTTACAAAAAAAATCAAACAAAAGTTCTAAAGTTTAAATGCTGAAAGATAAGATGCCTCTTTTTAAATTGGCTATTACAGTTGCACATAGTTTTAATTTTTGTTTGTTTTTGTTTTTTGACAGATGAACTGAATATTCTTTTAGTAGGCGCTGGAGACTGTCGTCACATACTCAAGACTGTGGCCAGAAGTTATAGGCATTCCAGACGAAAGTTAAATGTAACATTTGTTCCTAATCATTTTAATATTAGCTAGCCAACTGAATTCTTTTTTTTAATATATATTTATTGCAATAATAATTATCATTATTTAAATTTTTCAATTAAAAATTTTTAAAACATTGAATTTTATTATTTCTGCAGTTTTATGTGATTGAAACTGCAATTGAATTATATGCTCGTGACATATTAATGATGACGACTGCACTTGAAAAACAGACAACAATGGGTTTGCAAGGTAATTTTAATCAACATATATAGGTAATAACAAATATTAGATTATAGAAAATTCCAAGAAAAAAATTATTGCATACAAAATAAATCACTATTGTGTCATAACTCTTGCATGTTCAATTTATAGCTACTTAAAAAAAGTGATAAAAAACTCTCCTTAAAGGTTAAGACTGTAAAAGAAAATTTCTGTTAAAAAAATAGTGATTTTTTTCATTATAAGTTTTATATAGTTTTATATCTTTATAGATTCCATTGAAAAAATACTTTTTGTTTAAATATTTTCAATTTCCAGCTATTTTTAAGTTGTTCTTTTTTTTTTGATAATACTCTGACAGACAAAACTGAACTGTTTTTAGAATTGTATGGAAATACTCTTATTCGCCAACAAAGTAGTTATTATGTTCAGAAAATGGCAAATGAACTTATTAAGTAAGTTATTTTTTTCTTTCTCTTTATTTTAACTAATTCTATGGCACTTCACATGTACATGGAGTCCAAATAAACAAGAATGATTAAAAAAGATCTACTTACTTTTTTCGTGCTATCCATACCATTAAAAATGTCCCTGTTATTCCAAAAACTTCTAAAAACTTCTATCTGGGGTCCAGATAGTCAAGCTGGTAGTCTAGATGCTACTATATTTATACTTACATATTTAAACTAGTTGTGTTTTATATAATTATTTATCATTAAATTATATGTTCAAGGATTGTAATGTCTCATTTTTTTTTTAAAAGAATGGTAACAGATTTTGATTACATGAATAAAAAGCTTCCATTTTTGGATTTGACACAATTAAAAGTGAGTAAAATGGTATTCACAATTGAAATATAATTATACTTATTTTTTTTAAGCGACAAAAAATGTGAAATTTCAACCTTTTATACAATATTTTTATGCCATTTAAATTTCAGTATAAAGAACGAGATTTTTTGGAAGGCACTTTTAAACTGTGGAGAAATAAAGATATGAAGATACCATTTGATATTTCCAAATGCTGGTAAAGATGAAATGTATTATGTAATTTTTTAATCCTAATGATACTTTGTCATTTCATTCATCTTTTCAATGCTTTATAGAATTTTTTTATCAAAGACAAACTAGAAGAATGATGAATCTGACCTTGATTTTCACTTGCTCATTTATTATTTCATTTATTTGATAATTTCTTTTAAAAGATTTTAAAGATGATTCAGAATTTTTAATTCATTTTTATTTTCAATATTATTGATTTGATTTGTTCACAAAAAAAGTTCATTTTTCTAATAGGGACCTGAGGCTTCGCCAGCTTTTAGGAGTTCGTTATGACAGCAGATTGAATGTTTTTGACTGGGATTATAATATGGAGCTGATTGAACGTGGGGTAATAAAAAAAATTTCTTTGAGATATCACTAAACTAGTGTTTTTTTGTTTGTTAAACTGTCTTAATGGTTTTTTTTATAATTTTGTATTCAGGGTTCTATAGTATATATAGGCCAGTACAAACATTGGAGAAATTCAGGTGTTGCATTTAGAATTAGAGAAGGAACTTATGATGTACCAAATATAACTCTTGCTTCTGCTATGGTATTTAAAATGGTATGTAAAATTATTTTAACAGAAACATTCAGGATTCAGTGTAACTATATAAATTAAAAATATGTTCTCTTTTCTTTTTTAATAGCATTATATTTATATAATATATCTAAATTATAAATGAAAAATTCCTAAAAACTTAGAATTTTATGAAATTTCTTTGTTACAAGCCCTATAGAGAAAAAGTAAATATTGACAGATTTTCTAATTTACATCAAATTATTTATGGAGTAAAAATATCTCTGTATTTATCCTCTTTGAAGGAAGGGGAAAGATATCCTAGAAGAGGCTATTGGGGAGATATGATTGTTTCCCCTTATATAACATTTGGTGTTGAAACTCATGAAAAATCTTTCTACAAGAAACAGAATAATCAACATATTAAGGTATGTCTGTATAGTATACAGCAATTTTGAAAATAAAATAATTTACTTTAAAATAAAGTATAATATAAAGTATTTTATGATGAATAAAATCAAATATGCTAAGATACTTAATGTAAGTATTGACTAGGTTAAAATATACATAGTTTTTGCTATGTTAAACTTTAAAAAAAAAAAATACAATTTGACAATAGATAATTTATTTATTTCTCAGACTGCAGAGGATGTATCAGAGTTCAATGTGTTGTCCCTTTTTTATGAACTAGCCAATAAAAAACAGTATCATCTACCTCAGACTACAAAAGAGAAGGATGTTAAACCATCAGCAAAACTGACTGGTAAAACTGATGAGTAATAATTTAAGTTAATCATTTATTTTTCAAATGTATGTTAGCATATAATAATAAACATACAAAAACTTTTTTTTTTTAAGAAATAAATGAAGATGAAGAACCTGTCAATGAAGAAGTCAAGAAAGATGAGGCATCCGTTCCTGACACTATTAATACAGAAGATTGCAGTATTGAAAACATCAGCCTTCAGGATCCAAAGTCACCTACTGTGGTGGATAATAAAGAGGAAGAAACAAAACTTCAGGAAAATAATGCAACAGATCAGAATCATTCAAACATGAAGTCGAAAACTGAAGAAAATGGTTGGCTGTATTTTTTACATTTTTTCATATTTAGTTACTTTAGAAATATGAGCATCATGTTTAGTTACTTAATTGATTTGCATTAGTTATGGCACATTTTTAAACTTTGATTTTAAAATCAAAATTGTTATCTTGTGAATATTTCTTACTTGTTAAAGTCAAAAGGCATGAGATTTATGCTGGAAAACAAAAGTCTGTAAATTAAAGAAAAAAAATTCATGTGATGTAAATTCAATTCAAAATAATAATTTTTCAATGCTATAGGCTGATTTGACTGAAATTAATGCACAAATGAACATAAAAATACCCAGAAAGCAACCAGACTAGCACTAAGTTCAAAATTAATTGATAAAAAAAAATAAAAATGACAGTAAACTAACTGAAGACTAAAGACTAGCATAAAGTTTATACATGTATTGTATATTATATACAGAGTGGCTCTCATTAGATGATGTCAAAATTATTTTCCTTCCTTTGGCGTGTACAGCTGAACTCCTGAATAAGAGAAAATTCAACAAATTGTTTAATGTAGTCTATTTTTCAAATAGGTTGGTATTATTCTTATACTGTTAATATTATTATTTTACAAGGCTACACACTATTCCAAAAAAGCAGATGGATTTTGCTAAAATGTTTACTTCATTTATGTAGTCTTAACTATAAGTAAATGTAATATAAATATTACAACTCTAATACGTCCAATGAAAGGTCAGATATATCAAAGAAAAAAAAAAAATTTTACCTGGTTGAAATTTTTTATTGTTAAAATGTTGTAATAATTTTATTTTAAATTAACAACATTAAAATCATTTCCTGGATGTGCCAATAATTTATAAATTTTTTTCTTTTCCTGTTTAGCTCAGTTCATCACTTCAAACCTGAAATTAATGCACTTTTTGCTGAAAAATGTAGTGTTATTTTAGAGACTGCCTTGTAAGTATAATTGGTCTTTTTTTGATGTATAAGTAATGTCTTGAGCTCTAAAGAACAGTATTTTTAAAATTTTTGTTTCATTATTCTGTCACAATATTTATGTGAATTGAACAAGTGGATTTCTTGACTATTGATAGATAAAAACGATTTTCGAATAAAAAAAAACTTTTCTTTCTATGTAGAGTAAATTCAAAAGGATAATCTGAAATGGCACATCTTAAATTTGAAAACTATTCAAAGTTAGTTATTTTCATCTTTTATCTGTACAGGAAGGAATGATACATGTTAGCGGAAATCAGAATATTCTTTTTTGTGTGATTAGTCAGACTCGTTAATATGGAACAACAACTTTTGTTTCATCAATATAATTTCAGGTTTATGCTGGACATAAAAAAGGAAAATGTGAAAGAATTTGTCAACAAAATTTATAGTTTTGCATCAGCAGCAGGCTGTAAAGTAAGTTAAAAGGATTTTTATCTCATACTCTAACTGTTTGAACATATAAAAATACTAATCTTAAAGAAGATTGCAATGCAAAAGAGGGATGCAATAATTTATAAAAGAAATTTAACTCTAAGTCTAGTGTTCTAATAAGAGTGAGATTTCAGTCTTCTGTGTACCATACTTTACTGCATTAATTAAGCAAAAAAAATTATCTATAAGTTTTTTATTACAATATTTATATTACCTGAATGGTTTTTATGAAGTTTTTTGTCAATCAGAAATTCTTGTCTTCCAAAGCATAAGTGCTACATATAAGCTAATGGTTTAATTTTTCTCTTTTATCAAAACAGCCATTGGAAAATTTTGATGATCTTCAAGATTCTTACATCAAGTTTTACTATGAGCGATAACAAATGAAGAATCCAGATAATGCCGGAATCCACGTTCAAAACATATTTTGTGATATTCAGTTGAATTTTTTAAATATTAAATTTTTAATCATATAATTACATTATATTTTTTTCAATATGTTTTTAATCTCTTTAAAATTCAGAGTTTTATTGCTTTTAAAATTCTTGAATGTATTATGTACATTTTTTTAAGTCTCAAGGCCTACCAATGGGGTAGGGGAGACAACTCCCACATATCTAGTAAAAAAATGTAAAGTTCCCTTAGCCCTAGTGGGCCATTGGGGCATATGAAGTGTAGAATTCATAAGTTTTTATAACCTTGAAGGGATTGTGTGGTTAGCACAACGCCCAGCTGCTTTTACTTCTCCAAATCAAGTAAGGTACCCATTTAAAGCTGGGTGGACTTGTTGGACGAATTTAAAATAATTTTCACCTTGAAAAATTCCAATGGTTCTCACAGAGGATCAAACCCAGGACTATCAGGTTGACAGGTGAGTATCTACACCACCCTGCCATCCGTCCCAAATATCTAGGGTAAGGAGAGAAAAATCTTTTTTTATAAGATGGAAGTTTTTTTCCCCTTTTGAGATTAACCAATAACCAAGAAATCTACAGCGAGACTAACAAACACATACTTACACAGTCATATACTTATAATTCAAAATATATACACAGTGCTTTTTTTCTGGCGGAGCACACTGGAACGGAGTTCCGGCACCTTTTTTTTTCCGTACTGCACTATTTTCAGTCTTATTTCTTCGTGACACGACTGACATAAATAGGAGTTCCAGTAGCTTTTTATTTATATATATGTATATATTTTGGTATATTTCATCATTATTTTATTAAGTTACTTCTCATGGTCAGAAAGTATTTTTAGCATATTCTTTGGATCAAACTTTTTTTTTCATATTTTCGATGGCATAGAATTTTTACAACTTACATTTTAAATTAATAATTTTAATATTGTTGCGCTCGAATATACGTCTTTAATTTTAACTCTTCCTACAAACCCACCACCCAGACCAGGTACCGGGCCTCAGATTCCTAGTATCTTTTCACAGTTACTGGTACAAGTCAATAATTCTGTTTTTGGTTATTTTTTTTTTAAGTAAGAAAACCAGCTGCATAAAAAAATGCCTCAGCATAAAATGATGTCAATGTTAGCTGCTCTCTCTCTCTCTCAGTGTATCTGCAAGCTGAGACTATGTCTCTTAGAGCCTGTGAGATTAATCTCGCTGTGTTCCTCAGCATAAAGGAACTGCCATCTAGGCTAATGGTAAGCAAGCTATCTGACTAATCCACCCTGTGGTCTGCCAGCTCGGGGCTCTGAAATAGCACATCTTGCATGGTTTCCTCAACATCTCTGCAGTGGCAGCATAGGGAATTGACATTCCATGAACTGGACAATGCCCAGTGTGAAACTGGGCAATTAGTGCCTTCTAGACTCCTAAGCCCCCCCCACCATGGGTCAGTCTTTTGGGCCACTCGGACATTTATGCCGGTCACCCATTGTCCCAACTCGAGAACCAATGATTGCATTCAAACTCAAGGTATTTTGGCACCCACCAGTTAGCTACTTTCATCATCCAACAGGTGCGTCTGGGAGTTGAAGAACCTCTCTAGGAAGTTGGCCCAGTGTTCCAAGGCGCCCTACGGTGAGCTACTTTCATCACTCAAGAGGTGCATCTTTGGAGTTGAACGACCTTTACAAGAAGTTGGCCCAGTCTTTCCCAGGCACGTAATATGCCCTGGAGCTATTCACTTATTACTTTTTTTCCCTCTTGATTCTGACCCCCCCCCCTGAATAGCGCTTTTTTCACAATAGGGCGTGAAAGTCTGACGTCACAAGCGCCATTTTGGTTCCAACCATACTCGCCCGATAGTGTTGTTTTCATAGACATACATGTAGATGTCTATTATTGCTTTTAAAATATTGAATATTATCATAAAGAATGGTACAATATATTGCTCCAGACTGTAACCATCGACCGGAACGTGAAACTTGTTCTTTTTTTTTGCTTTTCTGATGGTAATAAGCAAAAACTTTACTTCAGAAATGGATGGCACTAATACTAATAAGGTAAGGTTTGTATGATGTGAGTGACTGTCTTGTTTCTATTTGTAGCTTAATCATTAGTGGGACTGAAATAATTATAAAAGTAACCAAAAAAATATGTAAAGAATTTACTGTAAACATATTGTTTTAATTACTGTATTTCGCGATAAATTGTATAACGTAAGGATAATATGCTGTCTTTACACTTTAATGATAACATTGAAAAATGATTTAATATTACTTGTGGAAATCATACCATACCAGACCAATTAATTATCATATTAATATATAGTCAATTTTGATTCATTATATATTATTATGTACTAAATGAACTTATTGAGTTTTGTGCTGATCTGTTAGTGTTAATAGTGTTAATAGTCTAATATTACATTTTTATATTTGTAAAACTTATTGTTACTTCAATTTTTTTTCTTAGACAACAGGACAAACAACTTTCCAGGCTGTGATCATGTCAAGCTAGAAATGGGACTAATGATATGGGATCTGAATCTTTCTGAGAAACAAAAACTCTTTCTTTAACAAGAAAGACCAAGTTAAAGATTAAAGAGATAGGGTCTACAACTGCCAATTTTATTAAGACAGTGAACTAGAAGATAATGTTATTTTTTTTTGTATGGAAAATAAACAAGAAAGATATAATAACCGCATTTAGTCTTTATTAAATAGTCAAATAATGAAATTTACAGAAATTCTTGATAAAGGTGAGAAACATTGCATGCAATCATAATATATACACCAGTCTAACATAATTATTTTGAAATTGTTTAAATATAAGAGTACAGTACCAGTATCGCACATTTTTGAAGAATATATAAAGGCTATAAAAAGCATTGTCTATAGTATAGTCTCTCCATGAAATAGTTTAGTCTCTTCATGAAAACTTCAATTATGGCTTCACCAGCCCATCAGCAGAACCTCCAAGACATTCACTTCCCTCTTGCCATATTCCAGTTTGAATGACTGAAAGGTTTGTTATGGACGTGAAAATACTAATTGCCTCAGCTCCTACAAAATTGAGTGTACTTGAGGTGTAGGGTTAAGTGCAATTTTATTCTTTAATCAGTTTAAAATCATAGTCGGCATTGCTTAATATTATCATCCTAACAATAATTCGAATAAATTAATATAAGCTAATTACTGAAATATCCACCTACCTTCACTTAATAATCATTATTTTTCTTAATAGAATAATCTCTCCAAGTAGACAAGTGATACACATTGATGCTGTGTAAAGCTGGTTCCATGTTAGTCACTAACTTAGTGTAGTCTACTTCTCCACGACCATTAAATGTAATAAAACACTGATAAAAACATTTTCATGTTCGAACAATATCAGTCAGCTACAACATGTCACATTATGTAGCGTTTTTCACATATATCTAAAAATATAACATCTTTTGAAGCTATTTAATGAGAGTACACATTGACGCTATGGCTATTATCACTGGGTTCCACGGATGTGTGGAAACAAAATGGCGATCGTGACGTCACGACTTTCACGCCCTATTACTTATAACTGTGTGTCACCCCCTACTTCCAAGGTTTTACGTGATTAGTGACCTCAGTTTCTTTTTTTTTTTATTTAATAGTAAAAGCTAATTGAAGAACAGTATTAACGTCAATTATTAGAAGTAAAAAAAAAATGAAACAAACAAACAAACAAACTGGCTCGTTTTGAGCCGCACAGAACTCATTGAAGAGCCGCATGCTGCTTTAAAATTTGGCCACAACTCACTCTAATGTTATATAATATTTGAGGTGGGAGATGGCCAGATGGGTTACGGTTATTGTTAAAACTCATTATAAACGGAAGGATGGTTGTTGATTTTGTTAGTCAGGGTGGTGCACACACAAAAAAAAATAGAACACCTTAATGGGAAGATCATTGGCGGGCTACTCTACTTTTTCACGCGTCAACCTGTATTACGATGATTTGAGTACTATTATTGTTATTTGGGGGTGGGGGTATACCTGAAATAGATTATATTACATTATATTTGGGTTTGACAATTATTGCTATTTATTATTTCTTTATATAAAATATAAGTTTGTATATATAAAAAATGGAGGGGGTGGAATAATGAATATGGTCCATAGGCGTACGGTGGGGGGGGGGTCCAAATTCGGAAGCCCCCCCCCCGGGCCCTAGCTTGAGGGCGGCCCCCAAAAGTTTTTTTTTACATTAAATATTAAGTACATTATCTCATCTCATGGTAGTGGCGCAACCAGCAAAAAATGCTGGGGGGGGGGGGGCTCACATATAGAAAAAAATGCTGGGGGGGGGCTCACATATAGAAAAAAGACAGTTTATATAGTAAAATATGTATGATGATTTGGTCTGGGGGGGGCTCAAGCCCCCCACCCACTTGGTTGCGCCACTGTCTCATGGTGTCGAATGTCCAAATGCTTTGCCCCCAAAGAGGCCAAGGCCCCCGGGCCCCCAAAATCCATAGGTTCGGCACTGATATGAACATATTTTTTCGTAAAATGGGGGGGGGTGGAGGTCACCGAAAGTTTGTCAATGGGGATGCGAGAAGCAGTGCACAATACCTTTTTAATACCTTTTTAGCGCCCCCCCCCCATTCGAAAACCATATAATATTATATGTAAAATATACCATTTGACGCCCCTATGTGAGTAGCGCCCGGGCATGATGCCCCCTTTGCCCACCCCTCGCTTCGCCTCTGGGTGCGAGTGGATGTTAATCTAAAATGTGCTAAAAATTGTTAGCTTTGTTACGTAATAAAGGGGCTACTCCTCAATACAAAAGATTTTTAAAATATTTTTTTTTCATTTTCACTAGTTGACCCAGAATGTACCTTTATTATTCAGAACAATCGACCTATTCAATCTCACTTTCTTGTTTTGCTGCCGCTACAAAACGTTAAAAAAAAGTATCAGATTGAGCTAAACGTGAATGAAGAGACCTCTAAAATATGTGCAAATATTTAACGACGTGCTTTTTTCAGTAGCATTTCAGTCGGTCTATTTTTTTTAAAACTATGAGCATCCATCACTGCTCCTCTCCTAACCTTTACTGTGACTTAAGGACAAAGCAATTTTGATTGGCTAGGATACAAGTCATGAGACTATTAAAATTATCCTCATGAATAATATATGAAGAGATGACGTCACCACCAATGAAATGCTTGCTAGAGAAGGTGATTTAAATCATTAACATAACGGTGGCTGAGGACTGCTATATAAAAGACAACATGCATCAGTTTGCTCATATGTTACTTCCTCTCATCAAGACCCGTCAAGTCGCCCTGAGAGTTTGTATAAGTAAACATTTTTCTCCCTCTGTTCTTCAATCTGATTAACAAAACAACACAACATAATGGTAAGTAGTATCATTTTAAAGTTCATCATTTAATTTCTACATTTATGTCAAATGTACTTCGTAAATATTAGACAGATGATTGTAGGGCATCGTCATCCTATAGTATAGAATTCAATACGCCATTGATATTGTCATTCTCCCCCCCCCTCCCCCACCACTTTCCTTGTGGAATACGATTGTAGTTACCATGATCATATCTATCCTTTAATTAGAGTGAACACTGAATTCCTACTCACACACTCTTGAATGCACGTAATAATATATTTCTAATGTAATGTTACATTCTCTTGTTGATTTTTAAATACCGGTAATGATACGATCAGATAACTGGGTCACGCCCACACTACCCACCCGGCTTTGAATCTCATTTTAAAATCATTTTACATTATGGCTACGGCATTTAATCAATTTGATTTATAGTTTATCTATAATGTATTACCTTTGAAAGTGGCAAGGTAGCCACTTGTGTTAATTTATGAAATTTTTTAAATTTAAAACCCTTGTAAGTATGAGCCAGACTATGGCTAAATTAAAGGGGGAGGGGGGAACTGCTATGTAATCATACATTTAAAATGTATAAGTATTGCCTTGGTTTTTTAATGTGACACATTTATAATCACTGGACCATAATTAATGTGCAACTTTTTTTCATATCTATTGCAAAATTGGCTTTGACACTATCACTCATTGTGGATTTTTTTCCCTACTTTCTCCTGCAAGGCAGCATAATAGGAACCTGTCCAGCCTAGACAGTGAGTCATCTGGCCACCTCATTATGTATTCAGTGACTCACCAGGCAGTTTCCCCAATTTATGGATTTTTACATAAAACTATGACAATGTTGTTTTCTTGTCTCTTTACAACCTTTTCTTGGCCTAATTTAAAATGTTACAAACTGTCTTTAGTATATATTCCCTGCAAAAAAATCTAGATCAATAAATTACAATGAGTCACGGAACAAGCTGTCTCTATATTATTTTTTTTTTATATTGATAAAAAAAAAAGTAAATATGTTAAGTTAATATGTATTCTTGGGTTGTATTTTATATAAATATAACTAAATATATGGTTGAATGATTTTTTTTTTCCTCACCGAATTCAACTTAGATAGAAAAATTGTTTCCATTATAATATTTGGCTCAACTTGGCTTAAATCCACTTCATCACTCAAGTTCATCTAAAAGAAATATGTAGTCAAAGGCTCTAGCTGAAACCCATTACTAAAATCTGTTTGCATTGCATCAATTTTTGTAGTGAAATTTTTCGTACACTCCTCATTTTTTTTTATATCCCACAGCCTTCTTGATTAGATTTATTGTTATATTGAAACACGCAGCATCAATTTATAAAAATGTATGACCCACTAATTTTTTTTAAATAATTTCAGCGTGAGTGTATTTCCATCCATGTTGGTCAAGCTGGTGTCCAGATGGGCAATGCCTGCTGGGAGCTTTACTGTTTGGAACATGGTATTCAGGTAAATAATAACAAAATAGCTATTCTTGTTGTTTTCATGATTTCTTTTTTAATAATTTGATTTACAGATTTCATTCTATATTTTTATAGCCAGATGGTCAGATGCCGTCAGACAAAACTATCGGTGGTGGTGATGACTCTTTCAATACCTTTTTTAGTGAAACTGGATCAGGAAAACATGTTCCTCGAGCCATTTTTGTAGATTTAGAGCCCACAGTTGTTGGTAGGTTTTGTTTTATTCTTTAGTTGTTGGGTTATTGTATGATGCATTGTTCAGTTTTGTTCTCATTTAATAGTATGGTTACTTTTGTTTTCCTGTAGTACGGCAATTAGTTCTACCCGTATACCAATGCTCATTTATAAAAATTTCCAGATGAAGTTAGAAATGGAATATATCGCCAACTTTTCCACCCAGAGCAGTTGATAACAGGCAAAGAAGATGCTGCAAATAATTATGCTCGTGGCCATTACACTGTAGGCAAAGAACTAATTGATCTTGTTTTAGATCGCATTCGCAAACTAGCTGACCAGTGTACAGGTCTACAAGGATTTTTAATTTTCCACAGGTATTTTATTTCAATTGAATTTAATGGACATCACTTTGAATAACAAAACTATATGTATAGAGTTATAAAATATAAATTTATTTGACATAAGATCAATTATATTTCTAACAGTTTTGGTGGAGGCACTGGTTCAGGCTTTACTTCTTTACTCATGGAACGACTATCTGTTGACTATGGCAAGAAATCTAAGTTGGAATTCTCTGTCTATCCCGCTCCTCAGGTAATCCCTGGCTTGCCTGATTTAAATGTTAAGTTTCTTAGAATATTTAACTTACAGTAAGGAAACAATATTTAATGTAATTTAATTAGTCAAATGGTTTAAACTTTGTTTCAGGTATCAACTGCTGTTGTTGAACCATACAATTCAATTCTGACAACTCATACAACCCTGGAACATTCAGACTGTGCATTTATGGTTGATAATGAAGCTATTTATGATATTTGTCGCAGAAACCTTGACATTGAACGCCCTTCTTACACCAATCTCAACCGTCTGATTGGTCAGATTGTTTCTTCTATAACAGCATCTTTGAGGTATGAATTAGATGAATTTTAAAAAATTACATTGTTTATATTAGTTTAAATAACAGTTGTAGTAGTTCAGTTCATAAATCTCACTAAAAATGATTTCAGGTTTGATGGTGCTTTGAACGTAGATCTGACTGAATTCCAAACCAACTTGGTTCCATATCCACGTATTCATTTCCCTCTTGCTACCTATGCTCCAGTTATTTCTGCTGAAAAGGTGATGATATTGATATTAGAAAGAAATTGGATAATAGTGAAATTTTCATTGATTTAAAAAAATTGCTTATTAAATTCTTATAATAAAGGACTAAAGACAGTAATAATTTTGATGTTGGCTGCAGTCTGAAAGAATTTTTGATGATTGGGCATTGCATATACCGGTTCTGGAAGCAGTAAAAAATTAGTCATGGTTGTGAATACATGCATGAATGAAAAAAACATAATTTGTAGTGGAAAAGAATTTTTTATGATCGATTTGCTTTACATTTGAGCATGAAATATATTTTACAGGCCTACCACGAGCAATTGTCTGTTGCAGAGATCACCAATGCTTGCTTTGAACCAGCTAATCAGATGGTGAAATGTGACCCACGTCATGGCAAGTACATGGCTTGCTGTATGTTGTACAGAGGTGATGTTGTACCTAAGGATGTCAATGCCGCTATTGCTACCATTAAGACTAAGCGCACCATTCAGTTTGTTGATTGGTGTCCAACAGGCTTCAAGGTATTTACTATTTTTGTTGTTAAAAATGTAATTATACATGGAATAATTTACTGTTTAATTTATTTTAAAAAATGTAATGTCATTTCGCCCCTCTCCTCATTTTTTTTTTAAATTTAAATTTAGGTGGGTATTAACTACCAGCCACCAACTGTTGTGCCAGGAGGGGACTTGGCCAAAGTCCAACGTGCTGTGTGCATGCTTAGCAACACTACTGCCATTGCTGAGGCTTGGGCTAGGCTTGATCATAAATTTGACCTTATGTATGCCAAGAGGGCTTTTGTCCATTGGTAAGTTAGTTAACAGGAGTTCTGTTAGTAGAATTTATGGAGCAGTTTGCAGTTAACTGAAGTTCTGTTAGTAGAATTTATGGAGCAGTTTGCCAGATTTATCATTGCCAAAAATCTTTTCAACTATTAATTTTTTCCAGGTATGTGGGTGAAGGTATGGAGGAAGGAGAGTTCTCTGAGGCTCGTGAAGATCTGGCTGCTCTGGAGAAAGACTATGAGGAAGTTGGGGTTGATTCAGTTGAGGCAGAAGGAGGAGAAGAAGGGGAGGAATACTAACTTCTCCACTATTCCCCCCTTCACCCAAAGATTTTTTTTTCTTGATACTTGCCATTATTTTGCACATTTTTATAATCATGACTCTGGAAATTGAAGTGTTCATTTTTAAAGTTATTGAAATTAGCATTCCACATTTTGTGTATATTTTTTTTTTTAATTTTTTAATAACAGCTGTCAAAGGGAATGGGGGGAAGAAATAAATGATATGAAACAAGGTAATATGTTTTATTCTTTCTTTTGGCAAATTGGAATGATTTTAATGAAATTCAAATGTACAATTGATGATTATGAACATAAAACATTGCATCTAATCTGAAAAATGATGCCAAAAATGTAACTTGAAAATTAAAGAACAGAAACAATTCAGTAAGCATGAATAGGCAATATAATAAATTTTGATTTTTTATAAATGCATTGTCAATAGAGTAGTAGTGTTGGTCTCCAACCAGCATTATCCACATAATGGGTCTAACCTGTGGTGGCAATACTTTCTTCTTTTGATATGTGAATAAGGCAGCTTTTTCAGAGCATGGTGATGAAATGGATTCATTTTGAAATTAACCAGTTAAATTATTTCTCTAATTTCAAGATGAAAATTAGAAAGATGTCATGAGCCTGATTTAAATAAAAATCTGCTATAGTCTCATGATGGGAAATAAAACATAGTATTTCCATAGTCACAGTAGCACCATTGATGTTGGGGGATTTTGAAAGACCACTTTTAAACAGAAGTGGTTTTATAAGTGATATTTGAAAGCTGTGCTTAGAAAATTATCTATTTAATGCTAGTAAACATTACCTACCGGTCAAAGTATGCATGCATAAATTAATTTTTAATCACACTCAAAATTCATACAAATAATTATTTAAAGTTCACATTGGTTCACCTTGAACTTTCAATAGTTACGAACCACAGAATACATAAAATATACAGGCGTGCATCTTTTATCCTGTAGGCCCCTCTATAGTCTTAAAAAAAAAAAAATTCCAAAATATAAATTTATTTATTAAGATTTTTTTATATTTTTACAATATCTGATTTTTTAAATTATAAAATAATAAGACAATAGGGACTTTCCATAAGTAATTCAAGTGTAAAATCTTCTACACTAATTTATTTTCATTGAAAAAAAGTGCAAGGGTTGATAGACTTGTTCCATTGTTAAAGCCAAATATTTATTTGTTTCAGTTTGGAAAATACAAATTTAGCTTCTGAAAAAAATTTAAAACAACACTAACATTTGAAAAACTTTCTACCAGCTTATTATCCTTCTCAGACACTGACTTTCTGTCACCAAACAGTTAGGAGACTTTAAAAAACTAATGGGTTAATTCATCTTCGAAGTCTGGTGGTTATAGCTATTACTGCCCTAGTTTTATTTAGCTACTACTTCTTTACTGGACAGTGGACAGAGATCTTTTAAGAAAAATGTGAAACCTTTTGTACAATATATTCTGCTGTCTGATTTTGTGTCTTTCTATTTTAGTCTGGTTGAGACAACGTCAAACTACTGAAATATGGTAATTATAATTATCAATCAAATTTCTGTTGGGCTTCAACTAGGATCAGTGTATGATTTATATTTATCCCTAACTGTGTATTTAGCCTTTGCTATGTGTGGTTTCTCTAATCTGTGAGATCTATTCTTTTGCTTTCCAATGATTTGAAATATCTGTGTTTAGTTAGAAAGTAAATTATAAGGATATATTACATTCAATCTTTTAAAGTGATTTTCTTTCCAAATTATACACACCAGCGCAATTTAGAAAATGTCTAATTTTTAAATTTGTGATTCTGATTTGGGATACTTAATACCAAGGCCGTAGCCGGGGGGGGGGGGGCTAGGGGCTTGCAGGCTCCCCCCCCCCACAAATTAATTCTAAAAATCAAATTTTATTATAAAATATACTTCTTTATCAATGCGTTCCAATTTTTTCTTATATAAAACTCTCCGCACAACCCCCCCCCCCCAAACCGTACAGTTCCCCCCCCCCCAAACAAAATCCTGGCTACAGCCTTGCTTAATACGCATATATAGTTATATTTCGCTTATGTCACTGCCGCAGATGTAATATCATAGCCACATATTTGATGTTATATAAGATCCATCTAATAGATATTATATAATATCAGTGGCGTCACTTGGGGGGATGAGAGGCCTCACCGGGTGACACCAAAATGAACAGTTCTAAATTTCATAGCAGAAAAAACTCTGTATAGTCGGTTTTATGACTGATCATAGTTAAAAACATAAGCAGCAGCACAGGGTTTCACCATACAGAGCAGTGGCACAGTGTGTCACCATACAGAGCAGTGGCACAGTGTGTCACCATATAGAGCAGTAGCACAGGGTGCCACCATATAGAGCAGTAGCACAGCGTGTCACCATATAGAGCGGCAGCACAGTATATCACCATATAGAGCAGTAGAACAGTGTGCCGCCATAAAGACCAGTAGCACAGGGTGCCACCATACAGAGCAGTAGCACAGGGTGTCACCATATAGAGCAGTAGCACAGTGTATCACCATATAGAGCAGCAGCACAGTATATCACCATATAGACCAGTAGCACAGGGTGCCACCATGCAGAGCGTCTGGAGCTTAGGTAAATGAATATAATTCAAAGCTGTCGGGTCAATGTCAATCTATAGTTTTTTGCAAACGTTCTTTAAAAAAAAGGACGCATGAAGTCACGTGGTTTCGTGAAATTGGAGACGTAGTTTACAGACTCAGGTTAATGAAAGTAGTATACATCTTTCTGAAATACAGTCAGTATAATACTATCTTTTTTAACGCTAAAGAGTTTTAAAGTAAATTCTCTCAGGTCCAGTGTAGGAAAATTCGAAATATGTACCATTGATCATGTTGGAAGTCTTGGGGGGGGGGGGGTGACACTTTGAATTTTCCGCACCGGGTGACACCAACCATAATGAGTAATATTGACGCCCAGCCCCGTAGAGTGAACATTCTACAGCAGGGGCCAGGCATTCTACAGCAGGGGCCAGGCCAATAGCAGGGGGAGGGCCAGGAAATAAATGTTACTAAGTAGAGCAAACAAGCAGAGAGGGCCAGACAAAACGCAGGGGGGGGCAGCCCCCCGGACGCTACGGGCCTGGTGACGCCACTGTATAATATCCATCTAATCTGTAACAATGGGCTTCTAACTAGGGAGCGACCGATATGCCTTTTTACCGATAGTCCGATACCGATATTTTCCCCCAGCATTTTTGCCGATACCGATACCGATATTTTGCTATTAATGAAAGGGTGTCTTGCAGATGATTAGAAAATTATAAAAACAAAAGAATTGAAAAGACAGACCGAAAGACCGAAGTCAGAAACACAAACCATGCCTGCATAATCTCAGAAATCTGCATGTTTATTGTTTAAAATTAAACTTATAACAAACAATTTGTTGTTTTTACTTTTTACTTGTTCACAAACAGAAAAGTAAGATAAAGTTGTAAATAATTCATGTCAAACTAAAAAAGTAAAAATGTATTAATTAAGGCTACTTATTAAACTGCGTTAATTTGCGATTAACGCGCCAAAAAAAATTTGCGATTAAAATTTTTAACGCAACACTTAAATGCGTTAATTTGACCAAATGCGGAAAGTTCACCAAATCGATAAATAACAGAATTTCACTCAACCATTTGAAGTTTAAGTTCCGTCCACTTACGCACACACTCTCACCCCCACGTATGTCGACTGAAGCCCCACTTATAATATATAATGAAGATGTTTTGGTTATTTAGCCCTTCGACAAATAAACCTCCTGCTCCCTTCTCTGTCAGTGTAAAAAGAGAAAACTTTCATTCACTAGTTAACATTATATACTGTAGTGTATCGGTGAAGGTACTATAGCGTATAATGAACCCGTTTATAATGATAATTCTCTAACCACGGCTATTGTATGGGATTGTGTGGGTTGGTACCTTTCCCAGCCTCCTTTTATTTACCCAACGATATCCCGGGAGAAGAAAATTTCCTGGGACCTATCCTGGGATTCAGCTATCCAGAGAGAATAACACAGGTTCTAACCAATGTAATGTAACACCAATAAAACTTCGTATGGACGTTCAGCAATCGGCAGTTGTAAATATAGTATTAATTGAAGCCAACTTATCTTTCAACTGCTGCCTACGAAGTTAAAATCTATGTTTCGATTGTTTTGTCAATGTTTGTCAACAGTTAGGCATCATTTATTGCCTGGCAAGTCTATTAATTAATTAACGTTCTGAAACTAGCGATGTCAATATGATGGAAGGGCATATTTTCGATTGTGCTTTGTATATAGCAATAAAAACATCAATAGATTTTTCTCTAAGAGTTAAACCGGCAAACACTCAAGCCTGCCTCGTCCCTGATACAACTGTTGCTATAACCAAAATGAGACGAAAGAAAGAATTTTTAATGTTGACACACGAAAGAAAGAAAAGAACAACAGAAGATGAAAAATGAAAGCCGACCGATCAAAATTTTGCTTTGAATTGCCATGCGGTAACATTAAAGAGTGTCATTTAAAAAAAAAAACGCGTTAATGATAAGGGAGCTATTACTTTCTTGCTATATTATTATTTTAGGAAGGAAAGGCACATTTGAGATATAAAACCTAGGGAGCGACCGATAATCGGATCTCTATCGGTATCGGACCGATATTGGCACTATCGGTTAATATCGGATCGGCCGATTGTTCTAGGGAGCGACCGAGAGTCGAACCGATATTGGCACTATGGGTTAACTGTCGGACCGGCCGTTTTTTGGCTGCCGATACATTTTTTTTTTCACAACAGAGTTGCAGAGAAGAAAATCAGTAAATAACCCAATTCTATAACCAGATCAGACAAGATTTTTTAAAAAAAAGGAAAAAAAAACCCGTACACAGAAATTGTCACGTATACATCAGAGATACGACCTTGAAACAATAAGATTGGCATTTCTTAATTCTAATGTATAACCTTGAATGATACAATTAGTGAACATCTGTGTGTATTTTTTGTTGGGATGGGAAGTTGGGGGGGGGGGGGGGGGCGCCCCAACAAGACTTATGTGTGGGCGAAGCGTCATGAAATATGACAGGGAAGGGGTAAGCATGGGTTGACATACGTCATTAGCTGTATTATAGCACGAGAGAAACACGTGTTTGGCAATTGGCATTGTTGTTGCTTAAGGGGCTGTCCATTAATTACGTCAAAATAATAGGGGGGAGGGGGGCGTCAGAAAATTTTTGACAATAGTTGACAAGGGGGAGGGGAGGGAGGTCAAGAAAAGTTGACGTCAACAATGTTACTTTTTTAAATTTAATATAATTACTTAATAAATAGGAAAATTAAGCAGCGTTTGTAGTTCTGTGTTACACACTCGCTTAACATTCAGTATTTTAATTAAACTAACTATATTACTACTAATTTTGCCGCATAAACATTTTGGAAGGCACCTTTTTATGGGGGGGGGGTAATCAAATGTTGACGTAATTTTATAGGGGGGGCCTCGGAAAGTTTGACAAGTTGTTGACAAGGGGGGGGGAGGTAAAAATCGCCAAAAATTTGTTGACATAAATAATGGACAGCCCCTAAAAATAAAATATCGGTATCGGTAAAAATGCTGGGGGAAAATATCGGTATCGGACTATCGGTAAAAAGGCATATCGGTCGCTCCCTAATAAAACCCATAGTGCCAATATCGGTTCGACTATCGGTCGCTCCCTACAAATATCGGCCGATCCGATATTAACCGATATTGCCAATATCGGTCCGATACCGATAGCGATCCGATTATCGGTCGCTCCCTACTTCTAACTATAGATAAACGTTTAAAAAAAAATAAAGGGAACCTACTCTTAAAATCAATTTAGTATTTTCTTGCAGCCCCCACTTCCCCGTTTCCAATATTAATCCGTCACAGTGAGAGAAGGGGGTACGGAGGAGTAAAAACATTTCATAACAATTTTTTTTCTCCTTGTCAGGCTTAGTATTACATTCAGTCGCTCTTATTTCAAGCTCTGGGTAAGTGATTTGAGTAAAAATCGATTGTCATAAATGGATATATCTATATATTTTTTAATTGTTATAATAATTTATCATCTCATCAGTTAAGAATTAAATATTACTATGTGTGTATGACGGTATGATTTTTAAGGATGGTGTGAAAATCTCAACGTCAATGAAATTCCAACTGAACCATGAGATAATTAAACCAGTCAAATTAATCAAACATCATTATAACTTCCTTAATCTCATTAGTTGAATTATTTCTCTAAAAGTATACAAAATTTAAGTTCAATTCTATCAAAATGTAATTGCATAGACTAGTCTGTACTGTAGTACTAGTAGTCATATTTATCTTCATGTCATGCATGTCATGGAGATTAACTTCATTAAGCAGCTCATGCATTTGCAAATTTCAATTTTTTTAAAATCTAATTTTAAGAATTCTTTTTATTTTTTTTATTTTTAAAGTAGCACCATCCAAATATTCTTTTATTTGGTTTTAAATTTTAATCTATTATATTTTAAAGTATTTAAAATAAAAAAATGGAGCTGGTTGGAATTATGGAATGAATTAGTCCATTTCAGGAATGGTTTAAGCTCAGATTCTAAGGTATCACTGTATTCTGTAAATGTAATATTTTTGTCATACTCTTTCAATCGTACCAGTAATTTGAATAAAAAATTATAAATACCGTAATACAGTCACACTCTGCTTAACTTCCTTTGGAAGTTCAGTAAAGCGCCATCCACAATAACCTCTTTTTGTTTTTAATAGACTGGAAGTGTTTGTATTAGTCTGAAATATAGTACAACATATGCACTTACCATACAACTACAACCGTAGTGTATATTCAAGGGAAAAAATGTAGTTTTAGGACATTTTTTATTTGAAATAATAAATGAAGTAGTTAAACTCCGTGGTAAAACTCGTGTGAAGTCCAGGTGTATATTATAACAATATGTAATTATCTAATTTATATATATATATATATATATATATATATATATATATATACAAATTAGGTAATTATATAGGCCTATTGTTATAATATATCTATATGGTCAAGTCTTAAAGAATCATCTAAAATCAGAGCTTTTTGTGCCAGTGGTTATTTATATTCTGATTCTTAATTAAAAAGCAAATCATTAGCTATTTAACATGTAGATGTCAACATTATTATGTCAAAACTATTGTATTGTTGTGATTTTTCTTTAGAATGAGAGGCAAAAAACGACCACCAGAAGAACAGGTATCCAATGTTGTAGGACCTTTGCCGCCTTGCAAAGTATGTGGAGAACCTGCAGCTGGGTTTCATTATGGTGCAAATACCTGTGAAGCTTGTAAAGTAATTATCTGCTTTTTTCCTCCCTCTATGCACCTGTACTTTTTGGTCAAGGTGTATTCAAAAAATGTATAAATCGTAATATTTCTTATTTAATTTATTATTTTCATTACAAGGGTTTTTTCCGGAGAAGTTTGCTGCGAAATGGTGATTATGTTTGCAGTGGTAATGGGAACTGTGTCATTGGTTCCAACAGAAGGAAGAGTTGTCCGAAATGCAGATATCTCAAGTGTTTGAATGTAGGCATGTCAAAAGAAGGTAAGGATTATTTTTTTTCTTTCCAAATTTGAAATATGCTGTCAGAAGAAAAATTTTTAATTTTTAGTATTTTAGTTCCCTAATATTTTTGAACCTTATTTCAGACTTATCTTGCCATTTTTGAAAATGTTATTGGGCTAAAAAGTTGTGACTGTAAGCAGGTGAAAAAGCTCAGCTAACCTATTGAATGGTATAGTTCAAAGTCAACATGGGTTTCTGTCACGGCAATAATTTTTTTTTTTTTATTGTTTGAAAAATTGTAAACATGCTATCTTCAATTGAATTAAAATTGTACCAGTTTTTTAAAAACCTGACATACGAGTGGCCTAACATGCTAGATTTTTGAGATACAAGCCATCGGGTGAGCAATGTTTTGCTTTGAAATACGAGAAACATTTGCGATACAAGTTGGTTGGTTGGCGGCACCCGACTCATGCCTCAGTCAGCGTGCTTATTTGCCTCGATGTTGAAGCATCTTTGATAAGTTGTGCTAGTGTTTTGTGCTTTTTGTTCATTTACAGTACTTTATCACATTTCTTTTTATAATTATGGATTCGAAGGAAAGCAAGTGCTCAGAAGATGTTATTTGCATTAAAGCATGAAATCATTGAAAAACTTGAGTAAGGTGTGCAAGTGACTTGGCGAGGCAGTACAGGCATTACACTTCAACTTTATGTACTGTTCTTAAATAGGAGGAGTCGATGAAGGGTATAACACCAGCTAAAAATGTTACAATAATTTCTAAGCTCCTCCACCCTTCCATAAGATTAAGTCGGCTAATTTTCCAAGTAAATACACTTGATAAAACATATTTCTTTACAATCTCTTTTATAATATTTTGTAAAATATTTGTCATTTATAAATATATTTTTCTTATTCAAAAACACATAACAAAAACATCTGTGGTGGCATTTTGGGGGGCTGGAACAGATAAATGCCATTTCAATTGGGGAAAATTGCTTTGAGATAAGAGCTAATCAACACACGAGCAACATTACGGAACAAATGGAATTTGTGTGTCAAGGTACCACTGTATAAGCTTTTCTAAAAATTTTAATTTTTTTTTTTACATAATGAATAGATTGAACATTTGAAATTTCAGCAATAAAAACAGGTCGTTACACATACATGAAGAGGACACAAGACACTTTGGAACTAAAGCAGATTGCTCAGACTTCAAAAACAGATAGCTCGCCCTGTCAGAGTTTATCTAACAGTTCAAATGTTGGAAGTAGCAGCGAGAGCTCTACATCACTGGAATCTCCAATATCCGCTCACAGTATCAGTGAAAACAGTGACCACATCCCATGCCTGGGGAGTGTATTCAAAGAAGTCATGCAACTGGACTCCAGCTCATCTCTTATTACATCATCTGCAGAGAAACATACAGTCGAACCCTTAGACTTTCAATGCTCTGATGCTGATGTTGGCAATCTACAGCTCTCAACACATGAGACAGTCATGCACTTAATGTCTGATACAGTGCACCAATCAGAACTTTCAGAATTTTCATCTGCCTGTACATCAGAACAGTCAACACAGCTGTTGGAATTCTCATTCGCTGGTACTGCAGATTCTGTAGTTCCAGATATTCACAGAGACCAGTCAGAAGCAATGACTCTGACTGACCTGCTGATGATTGGAGAGCCGGACACCTCCTGGCTCAAGTACAGTGAGAGGGAGCTCGATGAATTTGTGCAAGTTGTGGTCTCTAGTCACAGAGAACTCATTTTAGATTTAAACTGTGTCTCTGATGAAGAGATTGAAAGAAGAACTCTAGAATGTAAGGTAAGTCATTGCTTATCATTTTTAGTTTTAAATGTTTTAGTTAAAAATTTACATTTTAAAAAATTAACAAAAAATTCACAGATAAATTTTATATCATGTGATGTAAAAGTTTAATTTGAAGAAGACTTATTATTTTTAAGTGAAATGATTAGGCTAGGAAAAGTGGAACAAGTCATTAAATAGGATTAGCCACTCTTGTCTGAATAATTAGTTTGATTACAATTTCGGAGCAGGTTGTCAATCATAAATTTGATAGATGTCTAGAAAGAAATGTTAAGTTGTTGTGGTGACATTTTTTTTTACACATTATATGTGAATTTGTAAACATTATTATCTTGTAATTTTTTTCATAATGGATTTAATCTCTTGAAAATTGAATTCAAATTAGAGAAATATTTTTAGAGCATTTTCAAAAAAAAATGCTCTATTGTCCCCGTTTTGTCTGTCTGTCTGTCATCACCCTAGATCTCAACAACCATAAGTCCTAGACCCATGATGTATATATCATTTTGTAGGTCTTGGCCTGCCAAGAAAACGATTTGGTCCATTTCGCGATCTGACCTCTGAGGGCCGAAAAAGGGGGCGTTTTAAGTACCGTTTTTTACTATATAAGCTATATTAATAAAGGACCGCCCTATATCTCAGCAACCATAAGTCCTAGACCCATGATGTATATATCATTTTGTAGGTCTTGGCCTGCCAAGTGTACATCAAAAGTCCATTTCGCGATCTGACCTCTGAGGGCCGAAAAAGGGGGCGTTTTAAGTACCGTTTTTGCTTATATTTTAAATATGAATAATAAAAGCTAATCGAAGGGGCTTAATCATTATTTATTTTTGTAACAGTTATTCAACATGATTACTTCCCTCTCTATTTACCAGCAAAATCTATGGCTGTCACCCGGAAAAAAAAATACGGATTTCGTCCGGCGTAACCATAGCCACTACGTACACAAAATGCTCTAAAATGTCCTTTGTCCGAAACAGTAAAGACTTAAATTGCTTGTTTTATTATCTTCTGGTATGATAACTGTGGTTTTATTATGTACCTGCTTGTTTCCAGCCAAAATACCTCAGAGAGACTTGTTAATATTTTTTTTTCAGGAAAGATGTCGACTTCAGACAGAGATATTTGGACATTTGGGAACTATAGACATTGATGAACATGAGCACATTTACAATACAACTGGTATTGATGTTGATGGAAGAATCGCTGACATAAATTACTGCTCAACAAAGATGGATAATGATATTCGCCACATGATTGCTTTTATGAAACATATTCCAGGTTTTAAAGATCTCTGTATCCCTGATCAGATAGAACTTGTCAAAGGTAAAACTTTAATTTGATCAGATTCATCATCCTGACTGAACTATGTTAAAATGTTCAATAGAACATTGTTGTTAAATGTACCCTCTGCGCTAATTCTTGTATGCAAGACAGTTTATTAATGTATTATATAAATGTATTGTATGAAAATTTTATTTATTTTTAATGAAAATAAAAGGATATAATTTTATCAACGCTAAATAATAGGTGTACAGAATCAAAATATTGCTTGAAGTGGACATCCAATTGAAAGTGTTTATATTTTCCTATAATTGTTTTTTTTAGGATCCATCTATGAGCTGTTCCTCCTGGCATACTATCGAGGGTACAACATCAAAGAATACATAGCAGTGGAACAGAACCGGGCCTACTGCTACCATCAGATGACTTGCTTCTATTCGAAAGAACTGATAGAAAAGCTATTCAGACTTACTCATCATCTTCAACAGCTCCGGTTAAACTTTGAAACAGTGGTGGTCCTCAAAGTGGTCTGTATTTTTTTCCCAGGTAAAGATCTAAAAGTATTTGAGTAGTTTTACCATTGTGAGGTGTATTATTTGTTTAGATTTTGAAAATATTACTGGTGTTCAAATGCAGACAATGTAAGCCATGTTATATGCATTATTACTGCTATTTTTTAAGCAAAAGAAAATACATGTAACAGTTGATATAATACACTTTTTAAAAATTACTTATATGTATCTTTTTGAAGGAAAATTTTTATCCCATCATGCGGCATATGATCTAGTGAATTTTTTAAAAATAAAATACAGCTGAATACTTTTAAGGGACGGTTGGTCGTGTGGTGTAGGGTTCATGACAGCCAACCTAGGGGGCCCTGATTTTGAAACCTCTTTGAAAAACTTCATGTCCTGGTGAAAGTTCCCAAGCCCACCCAGCTTTAAATTGGTTACCTGATATTTTGGGGAAGTAAACGGGGCTGGGCATTGTGTTAGCCACATAAACACTTACTATGCCATGGCTACTGGAACAGATTAACTCTACACTTCATTGGCCCTGGTTAGCCCTTACATGGGAATTTTACTTACTTTTGAGTACTTTCAGAACTAATTAATAACTTTGTACATGTATTTAGCTTTTGTTGCTCAAAAAAGTTGAGTTTTTACTAGATGTCATAATTGAAATACATGGGAATTTTGAAAGCCTGGGGATGTGAAATGGACACAATAAATTATGGTCGCTGTATGAAAATTAATATTGAAATAATTAAAATGGCTAATTATTTAGCATGCCTGTCAGAATAACTGACCTAAATCAAGAACATTGCATTTTCATTTTTTTCTCTTGTTACACTACATTTTCATTTTTTTCTCTCGTTACACTACATTATTGTGTGATGTGTTTTTTATTTTCTTCACAGACAGAGTCAACATCTCAAGATATGATCACATTGAGAGGATACATCACAAAGTGATACAGGCTCTTTTGTTATTGCTTCGTCGACAGTACTCTGACGGCCACTTGAAAATTTTTGCCAAAATAATATCTTTTCTTACATCATTGCGGTCTTTTGTTCTAGACTGCAGAAAATTGTGGGAAGAGATGAACTTTGAAAGATACACGGACATAGCAAAAAAGCCTATTCTCGCTGAACTTTTTAAAGGTAGCACTTATTAGCTTCATAGACTGAACTTTTTAAAGGTAGCCCTTATTAGCTTCATAGACTGAACTTTTTAAAGGTAGCACTTATTAGCTTCATAGACTGGAATAAAAATACTGGTTAATTTCTTGGTACATGTAATTTTAAAATACATGTAGTTTGTAAAAAAAAAAAACTTTGCTCAAGCTGCGTAGTTGCCTCCCTTGTATCTGTCCATCAAAATTTCCTTGAGAGTGTAAATACATGGCATAGCCATTTTTCGTATTGTAAAATATTGAAGTGTTTTTTTTTTTTAACTTAATTTCAAAGATCAATGTAAATTCAATATATTCTATAAAAAGATATTTTATTATTTTTTCAAAAGTTTAGTATTTAAAGAAAATGTCTGTAGTTAAAATTCAACCAATACTGTTTTCTCATTGTGTTGTTGTTAGATAATACACTTTGCCTTTAAAACATTATTATTGAAGATTTGGTCAAATTGTGTTTTAAGAATTAAGCTGATTATGCTGGAAAAATTGTTGACTGAAAAATGTTGGGCCATGTTATTAATGTTATGATTTTTTTTTTTAAATAAATTTAACAAAAATATTTTAATTCCTATAGTTTTTATTGTACATGTGTCCTTTACAAAGCATAGTAATACTGTACAATACCAGAGTAGAAATTCTACTCACACAAACATCTGCAAAATGATTAGCTGTAATTCCTAATACTATCAAACTTTTCAGGATCAATAATCAGTTACCTTAGCACCAGAATGAGTGATATTCAGTCATATTGGTTGTTTTTTGATTTAATAACAAATAAACGATGACCACACTTTTTTCTTTTCATTACTGTTGAAATGATGCAAAAAATTATTAAAATGACGTACGTAAAAAAAAATAATTTTCCTTTAAAGAAGCAAATCTAAAGCACTTATTATCTTTCAAAGAGAGTGAAAAATGTGTTTGCCAAGATGTTTACTACAGAATATGTGAATAATATTTTTTTTTACTCTTTTTTTTTTTTCACTGCAATGTCTTTACATCTATTTCAGGCCTATTCATAATATGATTCTTTTTTATGGCTTTAAAAACATTTTGTCTACACTCCTTTAAAAAACCCCTTATTGTCAATTTTCTGCAGTGCATTTACCAAATAAAAAAAAAATTGGAACAATTTCATTTTTGTAGTACTGCAGAAATATTTTTAACCTGTAATCAAGATGATGTTCAGCAAAAAAAGCATTTCAGAACTAATCAATCTTCTTTAAAAAAATTTTTTTAAATGTTTTTCTCCTTTTCTTCAAAATAGGCATAAAATATTTGCTATTTAAATAGACTAAAGATGGCTTTTTTTTTACGGCCTGTGACATACAATAAATAATTCAACATGGTAAATTGTATTATTCTTTTAAAAATGGTATCAATAACCTTACATAACTTCACCAAAGATAGAATGCTTTTGTAGTAATTGTTTTATTTTTGTGATGAAATCATTGTTTCGTGTAACATAATTTTCTTGATACATGTACTCTTCATATCAAAATCTGTACATGCTCATAAACATTCACACTGTTTTGTCTTGGTGTTATTAAAATACTTCATTTTTTGATTCACAAAATGTAATTGTTTTAAATATATATATATTTCAGACTCTTGAGCATTGATTTTTTTTATGCTGTTGATATTTCAGACTTTTGCTTCTGTATAATATTCTATTTGAAAGATATTTTTTGACCGTGTTTATACCATTTATGTTGAAAATGAGTCAGGTTAAACATAATGAATGAAATGGTTATTTTTTTTTTTTTTACTATGTCACTGTATAGTATATAATATAATTGCTTATATTATATTTGATACTTGTTAAAGAAACACTTTTGAAAATATGACAAAAAATTATGGGTTCTGCATTTAAACTTTGAGTCAGCAATGGTGGCTACATGTTGTTCTTTACTGAATTTCATTTGGCTCCCTATGGATAATTTTTTTTTTCTTTTTATTTCATTGACTTCCACCGCTACACATTGTTAGATGGACTGTGATGTGGCTTTTTATATTACTTATACTATATGAAAAACTGGAATGCAGCTGTCATTTGCCTCATGTGTGGCCAATTTATTTTTGAAAGTTAATATGCTATATTTGTTTATTTAAAAAGTTGCTTAATGACAATCACCTTAATTGACATTTGCCAAAAGATAACATGTGAGCTTAGAATACCGGTACTGGTAACTTGACTGTAAACTGGAAAATGGTGATGATGACAGAGTTATTTATAAACATTCGATATGTCTTGCAATAATGATTAAACCAAGCAGTGTTATTGTTTGTGTGGAAAATTGTGATGAAGCCAGGGTCAGCTTCATGGCCGTGGTCAGTTTGTGGTTTAGGCAGCACTATTTTTTGTGTGTGATACAGAATTTTTTTTAACTATCAGAACAACACCCCCCCTCCCCCTACCACTCATAATGAGGTTGAGCTAACAGCATCAAAGCAAAGCACTAAACTGATTAAACAGTAATTAATATCAGGCAGAGCTAGTTGGCATTAAGAGTAGGGAGCTGGGGGGGAACACTGTCTGGAGAGGGGCAGAGAACTTTTCGTGTTTTTTGTATATTTATTTTTAGAACCACTGACCCATATTCAGCAGTAAAATTGTATGTCTTTACTTTACTGAACATAACATTTTTTCTACAAACTTTCTAATCTTAATTATTTGAATTGAATGACAATATCAATTGATAATATCCAATTGTTTAATGTTTCTATGCTATATAACTTATAAAACATATCTACAGAATTTGTTTTTATTTAGAAAATACATTATTCATATTTATCAAAAAAAATTCAGTCAAAGCTCTTATTGGTTTTTTTTTGAGGTTGAAAACAAGTTTGAATTTTTACACCATTAAGCAGCTTGGCTGAATGATTATTAGAAGTAAGATATTTCTACCTTAAAGCTATTTGGTTATAGCATTGCAAATAAATATATTGGTAAATCTCCCCCCACCCCCATATATCTGTTGTGTGATTTGAATGCACACTTTTCTGTCTGCTGTCCAGTTTGTGAGGAGACAACATTTATTATTTATCTCTATGCCATAGGCAGCTTACAATGAACAGACATCATTGTACATGCCCGCCTGGCTGTGGTTTGACATTGTCCCTTCAACAATATAAACCATTCCAAACACTGATACCTCTGCATGAAACTTGTTGTTTCTTTTCACTAGTGTGTTGATATAGTCGGCAAAATATCTATTTTCGTAGGAAAATTTTTTAATTATATATATTTTTTTTTAAACCATGCAAATTTGAATAGATGGCCTTTTCTGTATTCATTTATGTGACAACATGATTCATATTTTTTTATCATGTTATTTAGAATTCAGCAAGCCTCTGTGATATTTAGTGTTTTCCATGCTTTTTAAGAAAGTTAATTATATTCAAATGCTTTGCTTATTAATTGAACATTTTTGTGTTACAGTAACTTGCTAAGTATCTAAACAGATGTCTTTGATGTAGCAACATTTATGTATTTTAAGAATGTATTGCCATTTTGTAACCACAGTTAATCAGTAAATTATTTTTTGCAGTCAAAGTTTTTTATTTACTTCTTATAGTAAAATGGGGTAAAATGTATGAAATCCATATTGTTATATAAATTAGCAAGCTTTGTTTAAAAGTCAATTTTTTATTTTTTCAAGTATAAATCGCTTTTTTTCATTAGATTTGAATGAATTAAGGTTACGGTTTTAAGATTATATTTTATCATAATGTAAATTTTCATAAATTTATTTTTGATTGCTATTATATATAAATGTCTAGCCACAAAAGAATTGCTAGTTGAATGGTAATATTTTCAAGCCTAGTTGAACGGTTATATTTTCAAGCCTAGTTGAATGGTTATATTTTCAAGCCTAGTTGAATGGTAATATTTTCAAGCCTAGTTGAATGGTAATATTTTCAAGCCTAGTTGAATGGTAATATTTTCAAGCCTAGTTGAATGGTAATATTTTCAAGCCTAGTTGAATGGTAATATTTTCAAGCCTAGTTGAATGGTAATATTTTCAAGCATACAAAAACAAAAGTGATTTGTTTCATTACCTTTTTTTTTAATACTTTAACTGCAGATCTTGTGGTTGAACAAAAAAAAACCAGTGAAATGTTGGGAAAAAAAATTTGTCCATGACTTCATTCAGAATCTAAGTGTAATTGTGAACATTATGTCAGACTGCTGTGGGTAAAAATGGCGCTAATCAATTGGAGTGCAAAAATCTCAGATTAGTGTGTGTTACGTTAAGAATTCACCCCCATGTAATATTAATTACAAATTTATTTTTATTAATCCTGAGTTTGCGCACCGCACTATGAAGTGTGAGGTGTAATATTTAGATTGGTTGCTATTTGACGTCACAGGGGGATAGTAGTTGACTTAGAGACGAAACTTGATAAAGGGACATTTTTTTGTTAGAGATCTAATTCGAGGTAGTTATTGATTTTGATTTAGACTAAGAAATAATAGTTCATTAAATACTTAACACGACAGCGTCTTATCATTCAACATGTTTGTTACCTTAATGTCGTTGTAAATAAATGTATCAATAATTCGAGCCATGCAGTTAAGACTCTTATTTGATGAAGTGTTATGAACATTGGTGTTAACATGGCAGTCTTCACCATGAGACCATACGCCTCCAAGTCTGTGCCATTCATCAACATCCAGAATATATCATCATTCCAATATTAACAGTTCCTTACAACCCTGACACTAAGTGTTGTAAAATAAATAGTAAAGAAGTAACGCGACAGTGTGAATGTATTTTTAGTAAAATAGAGCATGCATGATACCTCTGGTGTTAGTCTAGACAAGCATTGGGTAAGCTTTTTGAAAGGTGGGACACACATTTTACTAATGGGCCGGACCAATAGTGTTTGTGTGAGATAATAAAAAATAAATGTAAACATCATTGATGTGAATGAGCTGAGAGGAGTGGAACGATGTTTAGATAAAAAAGCCCAATGTGCTTTACTTGGTCTGCGGAGTTAGATAAAACAGCCCAATGTGCTTTACTTGGCCTGCGGAGTTAGATAAAACAGCCCAATGTGCTTTACTTGGTCTACGGAGTTAGATAAAACAGCCCAATGTGCTTTACTTGGCCTGCAGGCCATAGTTTTCCAATGCCTAATCTAGACATTGTCTATAATTCAGTCATGGTACTTAACCATAATTGACGTGATTTTTTGGTACAAGCTTTAAGACAGTCACATTTCTTTTCTTACTTTTTTTTTTACCCATGTCTAATTTTGTAAGAACCATTTTTAACCGGAAGTTTTCAATACTTTAAAGATGATGTTAATAAATCAAAGCAGAATTGAAATTGTGCATAAAATATTGTAACTACATTTTATTATTTAATCTAGACTTGTGATCACAATCTATCCATTTTGTACAAACATATGCAATAATAATGTAATATTTTTTTTTAATCTTTTTTGTCCCTTTTTATGCATTTTTTCTTTGTAAACATTTTTTTTTTATTTGTGATATTTCATCTTTGACCAAGTTTTCCCCTTTTTTTTTTCTGTAGTCAGATGTTTTTGTTTGAATGCCAAAGCCATGTTTGCTTGGTTTTTTATATTTGTGTTAAAAGACATGGTGTTAAAATGTATTGATAAGTGATTTATTCTTTGTCTTTACATGATATCAGTTTCAAAGCTGTTAACCCTTTTCATATAATAGTTTTACTATCTTGATTGTAGCTCAGTTATCTGTTTTTTTTTATGACCTGATGATAATGTAACATTTTATTCTGTGTTCATTTTCTTGACAGGATTAATTTTACTGAAGGGAGAATATTTTTTAATCCCAGTGAACTGTTTGATGCAATTATTCAGATTAAGCTGTTGATAAGTGTGACATAAAAAAAAATAATAATAAATTTGGATTTAACTTAAAGTTTCATTCAGTTTGATGCATTCTATGTGTATTGATTTTTTTTTTGGACATGTTGAGATTATAAAAACTGTGAAAAGCTGCATAAAAATAAATCCGTTGGATTGCTCTATATGTCGGTTATAAAAATAGATTTGAGATTTATTTTCAATGGTTCACTGCAAGGATTGGGAGGTGAAGAATGTTCATTATGGATGGATTGTGTTGCAATAAATTTCTCTCTCTCTCTCTCTCTATATATATATATATATATATATATATATATATTTACTTTTATTTATAACATACATGCTTCCTTTACCTAATGTAAGGATAAAATATGCTGGATCTGTTTTTCATGAACCCCAAGAATTATTCTCCATTGTTGGGATTTAAAAAAAAAAAATAAGCCCTGCTGTTGGGTATCATTGTTGTTGGTGAAAACATGTTTCTTTGGTCAGATTTTATTATTTATTAATTTCTTTTACAAAATGAATCATCTGAATCTCAGCAACAGCCCACTTAACATTCGTTGGCTGAAGTGACAGATACATAGTTAACTTACATTCGTTGGCTGAAGTGACAGATACATGTAGTTATGTAGCATCTGGTTTGCTGTTTGGTATTACCTTAGAAGTGGATCCTGTAGGATTCTGCTGATCTTGGAGCAAGAAACTTTTACTGCATTTAAGTGTTAAGCAACGTTTGTATTTGCATATGCTGTATGTATTAACTATGTAAGTGGCCCCCATGTTAATGAAGTACCCAGCACAGCAATGAGTAACCGTAAGCAAAAAAAAAATGTCTTGGGTAACAATGCAGGTTTTTATTTTACAACCCGAAGGGAAAAAGGGGGTTACAAAGAATTAATCAATTACCAATATTATAATTGTGTTAAACTGATCTTGGATAAAAGTCTTCGGTTTAGGACAGAAATCCTGATATAAATTACCTTTGTTAACCATAGCACCACCGTATATATTGTATATTTTACAAGTGAATTTGAATATTACAATTATATTGGTGTTATATGTAATGGAGCAGCCCTATTAAAATACGGCCTAAAGATTTTTGGAATTTTGCTAAACATATGTATTGAATAATATTGTAGACTATATGCAAATTGTAATGTATATATTGAAAAAAAATATTAGTTATCTATTTTTCATGAGTTTTTTTTCTTACATTTAATGTTTTATTTTTAAATCTTGACCCATAATAATTCCATATGTTTTGTGCATTTGTAATGAGTTATATTCAATAATGACTGATTTTTTTTATTTATTCATATATATCTTGTCTAGTACTAACTTTAAATGAACTTCTTGAACCTTAGCTAGCATGTAATCAAAATAATGTATAGTTTATCTACTTTGATTAAGGACAGTTAGTAACTTTACTTCATATTGCAGCATTCCACAATTTACTGACTTCTAGCCATACTTTAAATTGCTTCTTTTAAAAAACAATTTGTTTTTTTTTGTTGTCATTTGGTTAAAAGATTTAGATTTTATTTGTTTCTCTTATTTAATAATTTAGTTGATAATTTATCTTAGGAATAAATTCACTTCTTAATTTCTAAAAAAGAAATTATAAAATGTGCTATTAAAGCCCCATCTTTAGATATCCTCCACCTCTTTAAATTAAAATTAACAATAACATTTTGTTCAAATCTTTAATCTGTCATGTAAGATGGCAGCTGAATTACTTTTCCTCCCCCCCCCCTTCCCACAGAACTCAGGTCAACTACTTAGGCTATATTGTTCACAACAAAAATTGATTTGTTCCAGGTTTTTAAAATACACTATTGTTGCATTTTGATAATATTTTATATGACTAAAAAGTGAAATTCGAAAATGTCACTGTTTCGTATTACATAATAAACATCATTAATACAATTACAGTGTGTTACTTGTTGTGTTTGTGTGTGTGCAATGGATGCAGATACTTCATTCATCTGGATCAAATTGCATTTTGTGGTTATTAATTAATTAAATCGCTCGTTGGCATGGGACAAGGTCTAGTATGAAAAATGAGCGCTCTCCATATGTGAACAATGATCGTATTATTAAACGTTAATTTAAATATACATTAATTTAAGAAATTTCAGATTACTCAAAATTTGCAATGGCCATCATTATTTTTGTTTGTTTGAACCGAATGGTCTGTTGTTCCAAACACATTAAATATTAGGTCCTACTGATTAGCTCATTCAAATCTTTAATAGTCTTAACTGATGGTACGAGGGGGCACAGGTAGAATTTTACTGTGGGACTTTGGGAGCTACAGGGACAGACTGAGGTCGTTGGGGCCTCATGCTGAATCATACTGAGGGTCTTTGGGGCCACAGGGACAGACTGAGGTCATTGGGGCCACAGGCTGAGTTGTACTGAGGGTCTTTGGGGACCACATGGACAGACTGAGGGTCATTGGGGCCACGGGGACATACTGAGGGTCATTGGGGTCACAGGCTGAGTTGTACTGAAATCTTTGGGTCCACAGGAACATACTGAGGGTCATTGGAGCCACAGGCTGAGTTGTACTGAGGGTCATTGGGGGCCACAGGGACATACTGAAGGTCATTGGGGCCAAAGGCTGAGTTGTACTGAGGGCAAGGACGTAGCCACATTAATTCTAAAAATCAAATTTTATCATAAAATATACTTCTTTATCATTGCGTTCCAATTTTTTGTTATATAAAACTCTCCGCACAGCCCCCCCCCCCAAACCGCACAGCCCCTCCCCCCAAAAACAAAATCCTGGCTACGGCCTTGACTGAGGGTCTTTGGGGGCCACAGGGAGGGTGTCTTACTGAAGGGGTGGGGGAACAGGCCGAGACTTACAGAGATATTTGAAAGAACCGGTTATAAAATAAATGTTGGACGTAGTGGAAGGGGGGCACAAAATGATAGCTTAGTTTGCTTATTGTTACTACGTTTTCATTCTTTTACTAAATACACGTAACTCCTATGTCTTACAATTAGTTATCCCAGAGCCGCAACCATAAAGATTACGGCCCCTGAAAATCTATGATAATTTTCTCCCAGATTTCCAGCTAAATTAAATTAAATGAACATACAAGTCAAAAGCACCTGGGGTCCCTGACCAGTGCTCGTGTGGCCTTCACATAGCTGCGGCCCTATTTCTGGCATTAAAAAAATTAACCGTAGGCCTATATGCATTATAAGGTAGTTTTTTTTTTTTTGAATTAAAGCTCTACATTGTCTTATTTTGCTACTAAAATTAGCAATGGTGACAATTTGTCATTGATTACCTCAGACACAGTTGCTACGATTAAATGTTTACCGACACAACCCGGGCCGTAGCTAGCTATTGTGGTGCTCAGTGCGAGCTACATTTTCTTGGCGTACTCCTCCCAATCTGAAAAGTGCAAAATACATTTAACAACGAACTTTGGACGCCCCTCGATCTTCCTAGTTAGGCGCACTGTGCGCCGCACAACCCGCACTACTTTTCCTACGCTTCTGCTTGCAATGTGCAGAGGTCTGAGAAGAATAAAGATAAAATGGTGTGTGTGGGTGTGTATATATAAAACTAAAAAAAAAAAAAGGCCATTAATTTCCGAATGAGTTAATTTCCATGATAAAAAATTTAAAGATTCATTTATAGAGGCTCGTCATTGTTTTATCTCAACTGATTGAATGGGTTTACTTATGAGAAAGCCTTAATTCGTTGTTTTCGCATTTCAATCTCAATATATTTTAGGCTATGTAAATTTAAAGCAATAAAACAGGAGCTGATACCGAATGAATAAATGTCCATGTGTCTTGATTTATTACGAGATGAATTTGTATAGAATCATCCAGAGAATCTGCTATCTAATCTTGTGATCCTGAAATGTCCACCGAGTGGTTCTCATCAGAACCGTTCCTTTGTGTTTTTGGGACCTAAGCAGATACTTCTATTGAGGTTTTGGTGGGGGGTCATCGGTGAAAAATGCAAACAATATTAGAATCAGATTTATAATAAGTAGGCCTAACACTTGAATGGGCCCATGTGCAATGATGGCACTAGGCGGTCACCTAGCGTGTGTCTGTCCATAAGAAGGAATACTGTCTCTGAACAAACACTGCTAAATCATTTTATAATTATTACAGTACCCGTAAGGGACCCCTAAGGGCGTGGGCGTCTGACATGTGACACGGTGACGTATCCCTGCAACGTCCATTTCTACTGATCTTGGAACATGAAAGTTTTACTGCATTTAAGTTTTTAGCAACGTGTGTATTTACATACTACTGTATGCAGTGACGCAACCAGCAAAAAATGCAGGGGGGGGGGGGCTCACATATAGAAAAAAAATGCTGGGGGGGGGGATCACATATAGAAAAAAGACAGTTTGACAGTCTTTTTAGTAACTTTATATAGTAAAATTTGTATTGATGATTTGGTCTGCCCCCCCCCCCTAGTTGCGCCACTGACTGTATGTATTAAGTATGTAAGTGGCCCCTATGTTAATGAAGCACCCAGTACAGCAATGAGAAACTGTTAGCAAAAAAAATGCCTTGGATATCAATTCAGGTTTTTATTTTACAACCCTAGGGAAAAAAGGGGGTTACAAAGAATTAATCAATTACCAATAATATAATTGTGTTAAACTGCTCTTGGATAACAAGTCTTCGGTAATCCTGATATAAATTACCTTTGTTGACCATAGAACCACCGTATATATATATTACATTTTACCAGTGGTGTATTGGGAGGGGAACGCGGCGGTTGACGTTCCCTTACCCTTTTTTCAGAACCGGAACGCGTTCCTCCAGAACTTTTTCATGTCCCGACAACTCCCACTTTTTTTTGCTCACACAATGCGCTCCCTTACTTCTTATTTTACCAATACATCACTGTATTTTACAGTTTTGTATTGCTAAATTTAGTTGGCCAACTAATATCTGGATACCTGCAATGCAATTGTGTCCCCAGCTACTTCCCAGTGTAGCTATGTTTTTTTTTGTAAAGTTTTGTTCCTACTTATCGCACGTAATAGTCATTCATGAATGACGAAAGTTAGCTGCGCCCTAGACGGACTATGAAAATGCCACCCCATTTACCATGACGATAAGTATTAAAATTTCATCGCCCCCCCCCCCACCTCCAAGTAACGCCACTATCACGAGGCTTCTTATGGCGCAAAGCCTGTGGCAGTTGCTCTACTTGCCGCCCCACCAAAAAATCCGCTAGTGCACCCTACAGAGTATAAATTAAACAGAATGAGCATCGTCAATTTACATTGATTTGTCCTAAAACCGCCATATTTGTGTATTTTTCATTTATTTATCAATATTTAGGTGCTACACTGTTACAAAGGAAAAGAAATAACATTGCGGTTCTTTTTTTTTTTCAGTCGTATATAAAGGAAGTGTTTTAATAGTGATGCGGTTTTCTGTATTTTATATATTCCACTGTGCGTCCAATTTCAGAATTAATATCTCTTGATCAGCAGCGATTAAAGCCAGAAACATTTAACAGGAAATGTTTATCGCAAACGCACCCAATCCAAAAGTGTTTAATTTCTCTGCAGCATTGCATTGCAAGGTACTTTTCAACACTGGCAAAAAAAAATGGGTTTTTCCATGACAAGGCATCAATGTGTCTGTGTTTTTCTACTATACAATAATAATTAATTACCCCCCCCCCCCCCCATTAAATATTAATAATTTGTCTGCGGTGCGTCTCTCAATAGTGGTTTTTTGTTTACTTTATAAACCAGAATGTTGCTTTTATACACCTCAAGCGTGACCAATCCGTGACCTCTCCGTGACTTATGTGACTTATTAGGGTTACTTAGGCTGCTGCGGGTATACATACAATGCACGTGTGGCTGCCTTAATTTTATTGTACGCTAGGCAGAATTCTGCAATTAGTCTAACCGGCTAACAACAGTCGCTCGTTTTTAAAAAAAAAAATCTGGCACAGAACCTGATTGACATTAACTTTCGTCAGTAAATGTCACACTGCCAGTAGAAAAGCCAAAAAAAAAAATCAGGTTGTAAGTCGAGGTCGCTTTGATTGGTTGGCTTTACGATGTAAACGAAAAAAAAATGTTGGTCTGGAATAGAGACATCGTTCTGCTTCTTTATGATTATTGTTGTCTAGCTCAAAACATGGCGTAATTACGACCCGTTAGTATCCCTAACGATGTCTGATCCAACCCGCTCTGCGCCCCTCTGTTCAACATCAATGACGTTTAGATTTACTTTTTTAAAATTTTAAATAGTTATTTGTGTGTCTCTCTCTCCCCCCCTCTCTCTCGGCCACACGTTTCAACATGCTGTATTGTCTAAACACAGAACTAAATTGGTGGCGGTGAACCTATGGCACGCGTGCCACAGTCGGCACGCAGAGCCTCATCAGTCGGCACCGGCTTCCTTTAATTTTAATTGGAGTGTTGGCACTTTGCTAGAAATAAGTGGTTTTTTGGTTGAATTTTGGGCACGCGGCCTCAAAAAGTTTCACCACCCACTAGGTTATATATATATTACTGACATTTCTTTTCACATCGAAAATATTTGGTTGGGCTATGTGGTGGTCCTCAGAAGCCGTCGGAACATTGGGCGTCCGTCCGCTGTTAAATCCGCCGCTGTTGAAATGTCTTTAGAGCAGGAGCTCATGCAGTTTAAAAGAATGGCTGGAAGATTTGTTGGTGTTGTTGCTCTTTTTTACATTCATCTTCCAAAAAAAAAACCGGTCTCGCGAACTTTTTTTATTTTGCTGTTTTTTTGTTTTATTGTTGTGGTGTCTGCCAGATTTCTTCAACATTAAACATATGTAAATATACGATTGCTGTATTTTAGTCGTTCCTTTGCCAGTGTTGGTATGTTTTACTTGTTTTAAAGCGAAGTGTGGTGGTAAAAAAATAATAGCTTTTTGTACGAAAACAACCTGATATATTGTTTAACAACGAGGGGCTCCACACTCCACACAGGGCAATTCAAATTAACCGTGATTGGGGGGCGGGGAATTAAATGGGAGCTATTCGAAAAAAAAGAGCTCGTCTGTATATAAACTATGATTCGACTAATTCTAAGACGGGAGCTGGGTGGAAGGCGTGGCAGTGGCACAAAAAAAAAATTGGGAAACAACGGTCTAAAGATACTCGTGCTTTTAACTAATGGTTCTTTATTTGCACAAAACAAACAGACGTGTAACATTTACATTGTAACAAAATCATTTATATACCTAACACAATGGAAAAAAAACAACAACTCCAGGGTTTTAGTTTCCTAAGTGAGCATTTAATCAGGTACATAAAAATAACACGTCAAATTAAATATAAACAAATCCAATTGATCGTACATTCAAACAAGGCATCAATGACCATGGGGTGAGTGGGAGATGGGGGGGAGGGTGGTCTTTTACCAAAAAAAAAAAGGTTTAAACCCCATTTATAGTAACGTAATATGGCGGATTCAGTAGTACTCAAGTACATGTATAATAAATAATATAACCCTAAATAACACTGCAGGTACTGTAGCGGCAGACTGTGGATGCAGGAGGGCTGACTATCAATATATTGTGTGTAAGTTTTTTTTTTTGCTGATTGCATACGGTGTGAATCAACTACATTTAAGAAAAAAAACAATCGTACATTGAGCAAGTTAAAACAATCCTAACAAAAAAAAAATAGTTTTTTTTTTATCGATTAGACAAACAACAGGGGGAGGAAAGGGGCGTGACTACAGCGTAAACTAATTAATGATTTATCGAGTGCTTAGGTCTTTCACAGTAGACTAGGCCTTCCGGATATAGCAACTTTTTTTTCTCCCTCTTTTTTGAATTTTTGTCCATATAAATTCATTTTTAGCAAACCACTTTTTTTCCAGTAACAAATATCACGTCTGCACGAAAGCAAAACGTGTAGTTAGCTGGTTATCAGCGACATGTCATTATAACATCACCGTGTTTTTAAAGTTAGGCTTAGGACTGGCTCATAAGGTTGAGTTCGAGCTTAGTTTCTAAACCATTACCCCCGCTTTACTTTCTCAATGAAAAGAAAACACTAGTTTGTGATTATGGTGAATCTACAACAAACATACGCTGCCTAAAAATAGACGCACGCTATCACATAAAAGTTCCAAGTTTGTTGTAAAGGCTAGTCTAAAACACATATACACAATGTCTTATCACAGAAAAAGTCATTTAAAAAAAAAAAGAGTCTAAAAATGTAATAAACTGTAGACCAACTCTAGCCATCTACCATATCATCTGAATAAAGATGTAAGAAATCGAAAATAAAATAACTGGCTTTACACACAAGTCATGCAAATAAGGAGGGTGGGGTGGTGGTGGTCAATACTGAAATCAAGATGATTTAGGAGGGGTGAATCAAGTGTCTAGACACACTGGTTTTGTTGGGGGGGGGGGGAATATCATCATCATCAGAGATTCTCTATAATTGGGAAATGCAAAAATGAAAAAAATAAATAAATAAAAGTCAGTAAAAGTAGGAAACAATCATGTATGAATTAGTGGAGTAAATGTAATTAATAGCCTAGGGTGCTGAAGTAAATTTACATTGTAAATGATAATAATATGAATTAATAATAATAGTAACAAGTAAAGTATATACATGGATTCACTAGGAGAGAAAACTGTAACAGTTGAGATTGCAACGTTCACACTCTGTATAACTTTGATGGAAGTCATCAACTTCCAGCAAAGAAAATTTCAAAGAAAATATACATTGGTTTAAAAATTAAAATAAAAAAAAATAAAAAATTAATAAATAAAATGTTCACACGATTTCACTCAGAATAAATTATCAGTCATTCAAAAATCATGCCTTTAGGAAATATAGGAAATAAAATATCTTACAAAATTTGTCTGAGATGTGTGTTCAAAAAAAAGTAACAATCTTTGAAATATTTACACACAAAGGCTTCAAGTTCATCTCCAGCAGCAGCCATGGATTTTTCTCTCTTTTCTTTTTATTTCCTTTTTTTTTATATTACTGAAGATATGCTATTAATCTACTCTAACACTATCAATTATCTCATACATTTCTATTTATTGTTGATGATGTTATACAATTTTCAAGAAAAAAAAAAATCCTCTAAAATTTAATGTTTAAAAAAAAAAAAAATTGGTATGTACAGTAAAAAAAAAACCCCAAAAAAAACTGGCTTTCTAAATTTTTGTTTTTTTTTAAGCAGATTTTAAAGTAAAAATAAAAGTATGAATAAGCAGCCATCTGAAAAACTGCTAGGAATTACTTAAACTTGTTACTAGTTACATGTTTCATTATATAGTACATCCTAAAGCCTTTACATTTTGACAAAGGACAACTTTTGCCACAAACAGAATGCATACAGTGAAGGAAGCATCAAATGTTTTTATTTCTGTTAAAATATATATCTGTAAACGTTCAAGTTATGTTATCTGACTGACTGAGACAGAAATCAATAAAAAAAAAAATTACTTGTAAAATAGAGAATTACTAGAAAATCTAAATGAAAAAAAAAATCAATGCATTATTCTTTCTTATCAATTTTAAATATTTACAGCTGTTTCCAAAAATTTTCAGCATTTTTTTTTTTTGGAGAGAAAAATGACTGCTGCTTACTAATAATAAGCAAAATTTGTTATTATATTTTATTCTTTAGTAATTTATTTCTTAGTGGCAATCACCAGAATGACTATAATTTCTGTTTTTTTGAAACATTTAAAAATTCTGAAAAACATTAACAATCAAACAATGTTCCAGTCTTATAAAATCAAATCATATAAACAATGTAGTGCAACTTAATAAGTTCTGAAATTTTTGTTTAAAAAGTCAATACAATAATATTTAAAGGTATGATAATAAAAATTCAATAAAAATTTTTAGTGAATGAAAAGGCTTATCTATCCAGTGGGCTAATTTTGTGAAAGTTTTTAAAATACATGAAATAATCTTACAAATACATATTCTCTATTATATTACAAACTATATATAAAGATGAAAGTTGCATTTCAAATGGAAGTGGATCAAATGTATTTTTTTAAGTTAAAAGAAAAAAAGGTTTATAATCAATGTAATTAAATAAAAATCATTCTCCAATTAGGATACTACTGTATACAGTACATTGTTGTACGATTTTCACACATTGGATTTAAGTTAATATACAATAAAACTTAAAGATCAGATTCATTTAAAACATAGTTATGAGGTAAAAAATATAAAAAATTGTAAAGCTTTCATGATAACAAACTGATTCTAAAATTTGCCCGACTTGTAACAATGCAGAAGAAAGTAAATCATTTACTAAATGATCAAAGAGGTAGCTAAGAGGGGTGAAATCTACAGAAAAATGCTGAAATTTCGGCATCTATTCTTTTTTTAATCACTAGTACCATGTGATTGTCTTCAGAATAACAGAAGTAACTTAGCACTGGTATTGGAAATTACAATGCAGCAAAAAAAAAAAATAGAAATTACTAACTGGAGCAACTGAGAAGCACAGGGTGGAATAAATCAATCAAAAGAATCGGAAAAAAGTTTAAAGTGATACTACAAAACACGTAATGTATCAAAATCACAGAACAGAGTGGGCGCAACAGAAAGATTTTTTTCTTAAACTTTATCATAGGTTAACCACTGATTCATTAGAGTGAGTTACATTAACATCCAGGTCAAAGAGTAACTGGATTCAGTTTAAATCCAGCTATAGAATGTAAAATGCTCCTCTAAATACAAATGTCAAACTACCATTTCATCATTTTGTGACGTATCAAAAGTGTGGGATAGTAAAAGTTTTCTATTGTTGGCTCTGTCTAAACATAAAAGAATTGAATAAAAAAGGAAGAGGATATCAAAATGAGCTTTAAGTACACTCAAAATGAAAAAAAAACCCAAAAAAACTAATACATTTGTACTAAAGAATGAAGAAAAAAATGAATAAATTTCAGCATCTAATTATTGGAAGTTAAGATTTAATGTATCACTTTTCAATTGTTTACATTTATATTTTAGTTTTACAAACAAGAAACCTGTGACTCGAGGGAAAGTCATACATTATCAAATACAAGAACAACAATATTTTAAAAAAAAGAAAGTACCGTTTCAATGTCTCAGACAGTAAAATGTTTGAAGACATTTTATTTCCAAGTGTAATTTTTTGCTTTGTTTCAATTAAAACAAATTTAAAATGCAACAACAGTTATAAGTCACTTGTATATTTAAAAAAAAAAAAAAAGAATACAAGCAATCAATATGAAGCCCTGGTTCCAGCTCTACCGACTATTTACTACTGATGTAAGCAGAACACTTGCTGCCACTACAATGTTTAACAGAGATTCTGTAGTTTTCATTAAAAAAAAAAAAAGAAATATGTATGTACAGTAACAATATATTGGTTATCAAGTGCCTATACAAATCTACAAAACATGTAAAATGCTTTTTTTTTGTTTAAAAAAAAGTTACAAGATGAAATAAAATTGATTAAGAAGGAAGTCAATACATGACAATCTAGAATATGAAAAAAAAAATGAAATTATAAAAAATTCATATTCTTTTTAACAAGAACTGGATGAAGGTTAAAATAAAGCATTTGTTCTAAAAACACTTTGTGAATGAAAGACATGATTTATATTTACAGGAGACTTCACTCTTGGTTTTAAACACAAGAGAATATACACATTTACAAACAATGAAGTTTTTTTATTTTAATAATAAAACTAAACACAGTTTCAGTAAGTTACCACTACAGCACATCTCCTTCAAATATCTTTTATAATCTATTAATTCTACAAGCCCATTTCAGGTTCAAAAGTTACAGCATTTAACACTGCGAGTAGTCTACAAGTATTTTGTCGACAATAGTGTAAATATTACAAAAGAAAAAAAAATAAAATAAAATAAAAGAGAATGAAACAATGTGAACAATTTTTCAATATTTAAATAAACTATTTAAATAAAATTATCAAAAAAAAAAAAAAGCAGCAATAAGATTTGAATTAACAGATTATCCCCCCCTTGCTAACTCCACTCAGTAGTCTCCTCTTTTATTTAAAAAAAAAAAACTGACATGCAAATTCATCTTCACTTGACACTTGCAGAATTACATGATCAAGCCAAATCACAACAACACATACGGCTATACAACAATTCACAACAATTCGTCTAATCAAGGCTAACAGATCTATTATCACATAAATGAATTAACAAGTCAATAGATGTTATTTGCATCAATATAACACGCAGACACAGACGCAAATGTCGGTGGTGGGAGAGAATAAATAACTCAATTTTTATTTATAACTGTTTCCAGCCAAGTAATCACAGACTATTAAGCCTATTACATATCAGTTCAATTCAAGTGTCATTAGCAACTGTTTTGTAATATTCTTACACTACTCATTTACACATCTAACTTTGAAAAAAAAAGTGCAGTTGGTTGTGTAATAGTTTTCAGGTTTAATGATTAAAAAAAATTATATCACTTCGAGTTTGTAAATGTTGTATCCACAACTGACCTGATTTTCTTTTCCTCCAGATTTTTCAGGTTTGGTTGAAACAAGAAAAAGTGTAGAAAATTAAATAAATAAATAAAATTGTTTCATCTGTAAAAGCATGTACAGGTCAGGTCTCTGGAAAATTGGGCCAGGCTAAGTTTCTTTATGGGGGTGAATTATTCTGTAGGGCTTTTGGGTCTCCCCAGAGAAAGGCTCAGAATAAATGCTAGCCGTGTAAATATATGGGGAAGAATGTTGAAATGTTTGCTTCAATCTGTCCCTTTGCTCCCTCTGTGTCACTTTATTAATTTGATTGCTGGCTTTAGCGTGAGTATGGTGTTGAAAACATAAACAGAGTCTGGGCTATTTTTAGATTTGTATGTATGACATGCATCAGTACTACTAATAGTTCAAGATAAATAAACATTGAAAATAATATCTATCTTTATAAAAACAAAAGTCATATTTTAATGTACAACTTATCATGCGCAAAGCCACTTTTACAAAATAAATTTCGTTTGATATTTACATTTTTTTTATAATCTACTTAAAAATGTCAGTAGTTGATCTGAACGAGATATTAGTTTTTATAGGAGATGTCAATAAAGAGCTTGGGGTTTTTATAGGAGATGTCAATTCAGAGCTTGGGGTTTTTATAGGAGATGTCAATTCAGAGCTTGGGGTTTTTTATAGGAGATGTCAATAAAGAGCTTGGGGTTTTTATAGGAGATGTCAATAAAGAGCTTGGGGATTTTATAGGAGATGTCAATAAAGAGCTTGGGGTTTAACCCAAGACGCTAAAAAAAAAAAAAGCAACAACCAACAAACAATGTTAAGATTCTGTTAAATAAACCTTCTACTAATCGCAGTCCATTCTTGTTATAGGTAACCAACAGGTGTGTCACTCAGTGCAGCTAAACAACACAGAGGCTCAGCACCTTTGGCTCAATGACGTCAGGCATCAGAGGCCAGTGGGTGTGAAACAACATCCAGCAAGCCACCCAGCTCACTGCAACTGATTACAGCAGTCAAACAATTTCCCCATTCTACAACCCCCTTGGTATACACCCATGACTATAATTTACTCAAGATAGATGTACCAGCTAGATCTTTTTTTTTTTTCCTTTTTTTTTTTGCTGGATGGAAAAAAAAAGTTGGCAGGTGAAAGAAAGAAAATTATTAACTGTAAATTATTAGTTCTGGAGGTTGATAATGGCATAGAATTCGGTATAAAACGAGGATAAATTGTTATCATACGAGTGTGTTATCATTTTTTTAACCTTCAAAAATATTTGTAATTTTACACAACTGCACTACATAAATATCTGGCTTAAATATATATATTTAACACTACCCAACTTAACACTACCCAAAGTATTGTTTCATAGAAGTGATATTTATCAATGAAAAGAAAAAAAAATTTTTTTGACAACTTCTACAATAAATACACATCTGTGTGGTAAATAAACAAGTTATTGTCTAAAATGTCTAAAATAAGTGGTTCCCAATATTAAAAATATATTTTTTTTAAAATGTAGAATAAGCAAAAAAAAAAAAAAAACAAATCTGATCTTCGGGGCTGTAGAGAGTAATTCTTTCAACTTCCTGCTGCAGGATCTGCTGAAGAGATGATGATATCCGTAACACCTGTACTCACGTTCAATTCCATGGCATTGTCTTTTTTGTGTTTTTTTTTTTGTGTTTGAGAAAAAAAAGATTCTTGAAGGAGGCTTTTTTGTTTAATTTAAGAAATGCTGACACCTGTTGAACAAACAAAAATAAACATTGTTCAAATTAGTAAAAAATGTCTGAAGAGGTAAAAAAAATACATTTAAAATGTCACTTTAGCATTAAAGTATTAGAGTATTTTTTTTATTCCATGTTCTTGTGAGAATCAGTGCTAATGAATTCAATGGCCAATTTCCGATAATTAACTTAATAGCTTGTAATGACAGGGTGAAACAAAAAAAAAACTCGTTTGTAAATGTCAAAGTGACTAGTAATGATGGTAAAAAAAAATTCCCTTTGGAAAATCTGCATTCAGCTAAAAAAAAATCACATCTGTTTCAATATAATTAAAGAGAATAAATTAAAATCAGAATAATGATGCGAGAGGGGAGGAAGTATGGACAAGTGGCGGACAGTAAAAAAAATATGGGTTGCCCAGCATGAAACAGGGGTCCACACTGTTAATCAATGAAAACAACTGTGAGGGGGGGGACCCACAAAGTGTAGTTTCCCCAGGGGCTCACTTCCTACCACACAATCCCTTCATAGGTATATTGGGCTAAGGGAACTTAACTCTTTTTCTTTTTTACTGGTTTCAACATTTCAATACACTCATCACACAAAATCACAATTAAAAGAACAATGAAAAAAATAGGTTACTTAGAAAGTAATAAAGTGTTTATGTGTGCTATGTGACGTATCTGTACCAGTATTACACATTAAGAAAAAAAGGTTGTATGGTAAGATATGTCATATTTCCATATGTTAAGTTGAACCTGTTTTGTACCTGTGAGTGTGAGCAAGGGGGAGAAGTTTAACAGCGGATCCCGCCAAACTCAAATCTGCGCTTGTAAAACTTATTTGCCGATTTTTTTTGCCATTTTTTTTTTGTAAATTTTCCTTTTAGTTCTTTAGTAGCCTACTTACTCTTCGGGGGGCAAGATGAAGAGTAGAATTCATTCAACTTGTGTCAGGTACCCATTTAAAACTGGAATTGATCCCGGGGTCCTAACCACGACTGCCTTGACCTATTTAGACCATTCGACACCGCCCAACTATTCCCCCCCCCCATGTCTTTTTTTTGTTTAAAGTGGCCCAATATTTTCTTCTGCGCCTTGGTCCCCCAATTGATCTTATGTCGCCTCCGTGTGCGTATGATGGGGGGAGGGAGGGTGGTATGGGATTTTAATGATTTTTTTTTCGTTGGAGACATCGTAGTTCTCTTTTACTCGAATCCCTTCACTGTTTCTACTCAACACGTTTTCGCTTAATGGGAAGGCCCGTACACTTATTGACTCACGAGTGCCCGAGGCCAGAGTGGGTAAATAACGATGTGTCGATAGAATTATAAAACAACAACAACAACAACAACAACAACACATGTAAGAGTTATGGAGTTTGCAGAGCCAGTCTAGTGACTAACATTATCGAAAAGGTTAAAAAAAGTGATTAGTAAAAGCCGGAGGTGAGGGAGAGAGAGAGAGAGAGAGAGAGAGAGAGAGTGAGAGTGAGAGAGAGAGAGAGAGAGAGAGAGCAAGAGTGAGTGAGTGAGAGAGAGAAGATGAAATTTCACAATTCAATTTCATCCTCTGAACAAACACCAAAGTCAGTTGGATGTTCACTACACTACAAAGCATGACCAGCAGCATATGGCGGTCAGACACATACAGCTCATGATGCAATGCGACATCAGTGTTGGAAGACAGCTGTCAGTTATAGAAGATCATGACCATCCTCCTCCCATTCCCCCCCCCCCTCCCATCAATCCTTACACATCTTATATGCACGCGTCATGCGTACACGCCACATGCTCACACCAGAGCCCATATACACACACACACATATATAAACGTACATAGTGTCAGAGCTATTCATAATGAAAACGTTTTGATATTTAGCCGCTGCTGGAAGAACTATCATTACATTCATTCTTAAATGCAAAGCATCGATTGATTAATTATTCGTAAATATCGTTCCGTGAACGGCGTGATATCGATAGACTGGTATGAGGCCCGTGACAACCTCTAGCCCCGCCCACTTACTCGTCGCCCATGCTTGTAAAATCGTGTGCTGAGAGGGCCTCGACAGGTTCTTTAACTCAAGGGGTGGGGGGAAACCCCCAATAGGTTTATATATCTAGAAGTCTCACCAATCAATGTGTAAGAACAGGAACTGTTCACGTACGCCAAGTTTTACTGGCGATCTCATTCACTGTAAATGTCAACTCTCTATCTATCTCGCTACAACAGCGGCAGTAACAACAGACGCTAAGGGTGGTGGTGTCTAGGCCTTGGATAAATAAGGTCAGCCCTTCCGGCTTATTGTTTTTTTAAATAACAAGTACTATAGATAGCTACTGCAAGGTTGTCAATTCAACAAGATTTAGCCCTGAAAAAATAATTCTAAAAAATCTTATTCTATTGGAGCCGCATTGAGCCTTAAGAAGAACCACGTTTGGCCACATTTACAATATACCACTGGTGGACCACTGGTGGACCTAATGCGGCTCTTCGTTGAGATTTTGTTTACGGCTCCCCTGAGCCATTTTTGAAAGATCATTTCATTACTTTTGTAAGGCACGGCTCTTTAAAGCCTTTTTTTTTAAACTATATAACACACGGTGTGTGGCTCTCATTAAGGTAAAGTGAGACTACTACAGCCATACACCAAGTGCAGAACCTAGGGATTTGGGGGCCCGGGAGCTTGGCCTATGTGGGGGCCCCTGCATTTTGACATTCGATGATTCGACACCATGCCATGAGATAATGTACTTAATATTTAATGTAAACACATTTGTGGGACCCCCCTCCTTAAGCTGGGGCCCGGGGGGACTTTCGAATTTGGACCCCCAACCATCTCCCACCCTAGGTAAGCCTCTGCATACACCAAGGCTAGTGTCTCGTTACACCAGTGAGCTAGTATATCTTAAGGCTAGTGTCTTTAGAGTCGGACAAGGTGGCTTGAGAAAGAGGTATCAATAAGATTTTGGACAAACTCAGCCATACCCCTCTTTAGACCGAGGATCGAACCCATGACTATCATGTCAACATGAGCATCATCTACACCACTCGGCTACCCGTCTAACAGAGCCGACCATCGAAAGTACAGCCAGTGTTGAACAAGACCACGAGTGTAGAACCGACATTTGATCACTTGAAAAAAACCAAACAAACAAACAAGTAGCCTACATAAATATTTGCATGATTATTACATTGGCTTAACCTACTCGCTTGTTTAGCATAGTCTCCGGAGAGGAAATACGATTCTAACATTGCGACAGAAAACTGAAACGAACGGAAGAGAGGTCACCATGCCCTTGTCCAAAGTGTTGTAGGTGCAAAAAAGGGTGGCAAGACGATCTGACCGTGACCATAACGTTATTTACAGTAAAGCGATATATTGAAGTGACCTCATCAAAATGTTAATGAAGTGATACAGTCAAAATTTAGGTTTATATGTCTGTCTGTTCTTTTGTGTATGTATCTATGCATGCCATGCATCTATGTATATATATATATATATCTATGCATGTATCTTTGTGCATGTCTGTCGGTATATCTGTATATACCAATTAAACTATCATACTAGCAGTCTAAGATAATACAAAGACAATGGTGTGTGTGTGTATGGGGGGGGAATGGGAAATTTTTTAAACAATTATTATTGTAATTTATTTATTGTGTTGATCAGAACGAGGCTTTGTGTCAGTCGTGAAGAGCTTAAATAATATGAATCCCCCTTCCCCCCACACTCCTCGATTGTCTATTTGTATAATTAATCAAAAGAGACAAAAGGAACAATAGCGGGCCGTGTGCAGCTTGTGATCAATGGCTGCCTCTGTGTGTGTACAGTCGTCATGGCAACTAGCCATGTTTTTTTTTCAGAAGTCATTTAAATAAAACAAAACGAAAAAAAAAAAGAAATAACAACAACAAAAGTCAGACTTGACCATGCATTTCCTCATCGCAGACGTCCATATTACCACTACACAGCCAAGAGCGTACACAATTGCAGGGGTGCATCCTTGTGGTGTGGGGTTAAACGTCCATATCACCACTACACAGCCAAGAGCGTACACAATTGCAGGGGTGCATCCTTGTGGTGTGGGGTTAGACGTCCATATCACCACTACACAGCCAAGCAAGCGCGTAGACAATTGCAGGGGTGCATACCACATGTGGCGTGGGTTGGAAAAGGGGGCGGGGCGCCTCGTCACGTGATCTCTGCCGCTTTTCTTCCATCTGTATGTCTGAGGATGACATGAGCGCCATCATTCAGTGCCGGTTTGGCACCCAACTGCCATTGTCATTGCCAGGGAGGAGACCGAACTCCTGGCCACTGGTTCAACGCGAGATGCAAATATGCATTGATCTTTTTATTAGAAACATGAAAATATTAGCCAGCACGTGAGATGATATAGGATTCAACCACCCCGAGAGAGAGAGTGGGTGAGAGAGAGAGAGAGAGAGGAGGGGGGCAGGCGTGAGGGTGGGTATAGGGGAAGAAGGATAAAATTGATAGGGAAAGTAAGAAATACATACAAGTTAACTGGACTGGACGGAGCAGAAAAACAAAAAAAAAAAAATGAAGACGATACATTGTAGAAAAAATGGAAGATAAGAAAAAGTAAGGATGGGGAAAAGAAGTAAACAAGGTAGGTAAGTATAAATAAATAAAAGAATGTAAGGTAGACAGAGCGAGAGAGAGAGAGAGAGAGAGAGAGAGAGAGAGAGAGAGAGAGAGAGAGAGAGGAAGAAGAAGGAAGTAACAAGATATTGAGGAAATAAAGCGTTAATTGTAAAAGGATTATAAAAAAAAAAAAGAATCAGACCAAAAGTATTACATATGTTAGTGGGTGTGGTGTGTGTGTGTGTGTGTGTAGAGAAGTGGTTCCTAAATTGTTTTCGACAACCGTTCCCCTTTTCATAGAAAAATGCACCCCCCCCCCCCATTTAGAACCGAAAGCTCCGCGCAATGATCGCTGGGCCTACTCTCTGGTCTCACATCTCATATCGCAGTTGTTTTTTTTTCTTTCCTTCTTTATTGAATGCGGTGTGTGGCTCTCATCGAGAGTATGTGTGGCTACGACAGCCGTGTGGCAAGGCTAGTGTATGCGTACCACGTGAATAATCTTGTTTGACATACAGTAAAGGGCTGAAAGGTCCAGTTGTGTATCACAAGAAGTGATGTTATCCTATGATGTTATTCCCCTCATCCTTGTTGGTGTCATTGTGTTCCTATATTGGTGTGCTTGTGGCATCTGCGTCTTTACTAATGGTAAAAAAGTAAAAATAAAAGGTGCTCTCGTGTTGGGGGCAATATAAACTTGAGTAAAACCCCCCCTTTGTCTCTGTGCAGTGTGAGCCCAGAGAAATGTTGTTTCCATATGAAACGAGTTAGTGTATATTAGGCTTCAGCCAGTCAATGGTCTGTGGGGAATCGGGAAATTCCAGTATTGATATCTTGCAATTGTAACTGAACTGAAGCCGACATTTGCTTATAGTTGTCCATGTTTACTTATCACAACCCCAACTGACTTAATACTTCTTTTTTTCTTTCTTTGCTTTGTCTTCTTAGCAGGCCCGTAGCCAGGTCAAAGTAAGCAGGGAGGCACCAATACCCAGCAAGGGGGCACCTTTACTTTTTCTTTATTTTTTCCTCTTTTTCTTCTTTTTTAAGCGGGGGGTGGGGGGACTCAACACCTAGCAAGGGGCAAGGCCCCCAGTGCCCCCCACCCCTTGGCTACGGGGCTGCTTCTTAGCAACCTTAGCGTTCGTTATGCAGGAGGTACCACTGAATTACATAAAGAAGCAATACCACTGTATTACATTAAGAAGCAATACCACTGTATTACATAAATAAGCAATACCACTGTATTACATAAAGAAGCGATACCACTGTATTAACATAAATAAGCAATACCACTGTATTACATAAAGAAGCAGTACCACTGTATTACATAAAGAAGCGATACCACTGTATTACATAAAGAAGCAATACCACTGTATTACATAAAGAAGCGATACCACTGTATTACATAAAGAAGCGATATCACTGTATTACATAAAGAAGCAATACCACTGTATTACATAAAGAAGCTATACCACTGTATTACATAAAGAAGCAATACCACTGTATTACATAAAGAAGCAATACCACTGTATTACAAAAAAGAAGCGATACCACTGTATTACAAAAAAAGAAGCGATACCACTGTATTACAAAAAAGAAGCGATACCACTGTATTACAAAAAAGAAGCGATACCACTGTATTACAAAAAAGAAGCGATACCACCGTATTACAAAAAAGAAGCGATACCACTGTATTAAAAAAAAGAAACGATACCACTGTATTACAAAAAAGAAGCAATACCACTGTATTACAAAAAAGAAGCGATACCACTGTATTACAAAAAAGAAGCGATACCACTGTATTACATAAAGAAGCGATACCACTGTATTACATAAAGAAGCAATACCACTGTATTACATAAAGAAGCAATACCACTGTATTACATAAAGAAGCGATACCACTGTATTACAAAAAAGAAGCGATACCACTGTATTACAAAAAAGAAGCAATACCACTGTATTACATAAAGAAGCGATACCACTGTATTACAAAAAAGAAGCAATACCACTGTATTACATAAAGAAGCAATACCACTGTATTACATAAAGAAGCGATACCACTGTATTACAAAAAAGAACCGATACCACTGTATTACAAAAAAGAAGCAATACCACTGTATTACATAAAGAAGCGATACCACTGTATTACAAAAAAGAAGCAATACCACTGTATTACATAAAGAAGCAATACCACTGTATTACATAAAGAAGCAATACCACTGTATTACATAAAGAAGCAATACCACTGTATTACATAAAGAAGCAATACCACTGTATTACATAAAGAAGCAATACCAATGTATTACATAAAGAAGCAATACCACTGTATTACATAAAGAAGCAATACCACTGTATTACATAAAGAAGCAATACCACTGTATTACATAAAGAAGCAATACCACTGTATTACATAAAGAAGCAGGGCAGGCTAAATTTAGATACAATCTGAAGCGTTCTTATGAATGTGTAAACAAAGCGGCTGCCAAGGGTGCCCACCTCTGAGGGGGCTCGCCGTAAAGACATTTAACTGACTTGACCAAATACAAATGAAATGTTCTATGTGTTGTTATTTAACAGTTCATATTTTATGAACCATCGTGGTACTCGAGAGGTTTATTACTAGTTTAATTAAAAAAAAAACGATTTGGGTGAGTTGACACATTGTGGCTGGCCTTGCATTTATTAACAGTCTGGACCTTGCCAAAGCGACCAAACAGTCTACTGTGAAAGTTTATCAAAGAGTCCGAGGATAGCGAACGTCGGCCTTGACCGCTTCTGTGTACTCAAATGTAAATAAAATGTTTCTTTGATTGCCGCCGCGAAAAGTAAAATGGCCCAACGTCAACAAAACAACAACAACAACAACATAAGAATGGCCGTGAATACACGTACTACTTACTTTCTATTGAGTCTACTCCTCCAAACGACTGGGGATTAAGGGGGGGGGGAGAGAAGAGATGTGGCGGGAATTCTACATTCGAAATAACGCAGTGGAATATTCGTGAATGTGTATTAAATAGACTTTACATTTACCAATCCAGACATATTGTACACTTATTACCCAATGAAAGAAAGTCAAAACACAACTTCGATTGCACATTTAAAATCATTGACAGTGATTATAATAATACCGGGTTGGAGTTAACGCCGAGGGCATCGTGCGCAAGTCCAGGGCACCGACTTGTAAACGGTCTGCATTCTGCAAAACTCCAATTTCAAACTTGTAACTCCCCCCCCCCAATGTCTTTGTCTTATTAGAAGGGGCACAATGTTTTTTTTAGCGTCCGGGGCCCACACACCGACTTTAACCCGCTCCTGTAGGATGAACTTATTTCAGTGATCACATTTTCATAAAACGTCTGTCGTCTTTTTATTTCCCCAGCTGTAACCTTAAGTCGTCACGCCTATCAATTTTTATAAAAAGTGTTCAATTTTCATTTACTAAGTTGTGAATTAACCATAACTATAACCATAACTATAACTGTAACCTTAACTATAACCATAACTATAACTGCAACCATAACTATAACCATAGCTATAACTGCAACCATAACAATAACTGTAACCTTAACTATAACCATAACTATAACTGTAACCATAACTATAACCATAGCTATAACTGCAACCATAACAATAACTGTAACCATAACTAAAATCATAACTATAACTGTAACCATAACTATAACCATAACTATAACTGTAACCATAACTATAACCATAACCCTCTAAAATGTTTATGCAACATCGATGATAAATTGTTACCCATAAGCCTGATCTATGACACAAGTCACGTGTCCTGCTTCTGTAGATATCAGATAGCTATTTTCATAACCACGCTTATATTTGCGCGTCAATCAATTTTCAGTGAACTCTTGTAAACTCCTCTCTGCAAATTTGAGATTCTTGTGTATATGTTGCTAAGAAAAGTAATCATCGATCAACTATGTATCTAAGTTTCTTTTCTATCTATTCACAGTTAACTAATACATGGCAACAACTAAATATAGTTCATATTCAGCTTTTTCATTACATGTTCTTGGAAACCTCTAAAAATCACTCTCACAAACATGGCACCCATTTGTAGTCAATTACACAGGACCGAGTCTTTTCCCAATAAAAACATTAAAAAGAAAATGTAAACAATCCATTCATTTTACTTTTGGTAATAAAAGATAAAAATAATTTACCAAACATTTTGGCAACTCACTTGTATTAAGGTGAAAGTGATATTTAAATGAGCAGAAAAGAGACGCTGCATACAGACGTTGAATAGAGATGTTGAATAGAGATGTTGAATAAAGATGTTGAATAGAGACGTTGAATAGAGAGGTTTCAGATACATGCATATTCAAACTAACAGGAGTTATACAAATCTCATTTATTTTTATTTGAATTGTATTCTTATTCAAACAGTTTCTTTTTATCTACCTTCTCTGTGTTTCACCCTACCACTAAATTTATCGAGCCCCCCCCCTCCTAATGAGCCCAAGGCTTCCACCGTATCCTCCTGAATCATCTCAGCGGCCACACCCCTCCCTGAGGCGGGAATCCAACGCTCACTTTGGGTATCACTGAAGTAGAAGAATGGTGAATAACTAGCGACTGAGGTAATTTAATAGTCGCGTTGACACGTGTTTAATTTAAAGGTCATCGCATTATTGGGGGGCCGAGGGCCTTATCGTTAGTTTTGGGGGCACGGAAGGGGGTGTGGGGGGGTCATATAGTTTTTATGGGCCGCCGCACGCCATATTACTGATAAAGACCACGGGTCAAATCGTCCGAATAGATCACACATTAAAATTTAAACATATAAAGATCATAGCAAAACATATAAATAAAAACAATGAAGTGTCTCCCCCACACGCGCGCGCACACACACAAACACACACACACACACACACATATATATATATATATAAACAATTGATTTAAATGATACGAAACTAATTAAACTAATTAACTTTTAAACCCAACTCAGAAAGACTAACATCCAGCAATGATAATGAAAACAAAAAACAATAACAAAAATTTCGATTCATTCAAAAAATCCCGTTCCTAGCCACGATCACGAAGCATTACAAAGGTTGATTTTCTTTTACCATCAGCGAAAAAAAAATAAAAACGTCTATCAAAGTCTTGCATGAGTTTCTGTAGACCAACAGAGATTAAAAAAAAAAGAAAAATTGGAGCAAATAACACGCTCGGTACACGAATTAAAAAACAAAAACAAAACATTAACCACGAGAGAGAGAGAGAGAGAGAGAGAGAGAGAGAGAGAGAGAGAGAGAGAGATGGTCAGGTGGAACAAATTGGAGAATCCAATTAACAGATACAACAACGTTTTTAAACAAAGATGAATTAATGAACAGCTCTTTTAAAACGGGCGTTACAGCACAAGTGTCCAACTGCCGCTTTCTATGGATCAGGCAAACCTGGCGGCCGCCTAGGACGCCCCTCCCCTCTCCATCCCCCCCTCCCAAAAAAAAAAAACTGCATAGGGGGAATCCCCCTGTCAGACCCCCCCGCCCTTTGTTTTTTTTTATTTTCTCTAACTCGATAAAATGAAATGTTTAATCTGATGTCGTTTAACGGTTTTACAATTTCCTGACACACCTTGTTAACCCCAGAGATCCTTGTTAGTTCTGAAAGAAATGCTTTGGGCGAAGTTTATATCAGGCATACCGTTAAAATTCAGACCCGACACAAAAAAGGAAGGGCTATCTAAGCAATGGTCTGGGAACCCCGAACTAAAAAACAAAATCTAACGATTGGGGTGGGGGTTAGTCAAGGGGGGCAACAAATATAATATTCGACTAATGGGGGTTTGCAGGCGTCGGATGGATTTGATAGTTTTTTCACTTTATTTTTTTTTTTTTGCTCGGTGCACCCCCTCATGTAACTTTACGTAGGCCCCGAAGTGTTCTTGTGCCTAGCGCCCCCCCCCCGCCGCCCATTTACACTCGGGCCCAGAGCGTAAATGCTTCCCATACAGAAAAAAAATCGTATAATGTACAGTACAAAAGACAAGCACATGTGCCTAGCGCCCCCACCATCCCCCCACCCCCCACTCGGGCCCAAAGTGTAAATGCTGTCCATATAAAAGACAAGCACATGTGCACAGGGCCCCATAAGGGAGTTATAATCTACAGACGCTGGTATGGATGACTAAACTAGAGTGAGGGCTGTTTATGGCCTTGACTGCTAATGGGACCCCATGTTGTGGCATCTATTTCGCCAGCCACAAAAAAAAAGAAGGCAATCTTGTAAGAGGCCCCCATGGTTAAAATGATTAAAACAGTTGAGGGTTGTTCAAGTGGGGCTAAATTTTTCACAGATATTTGAAAGCAGCAGCCTTCGAACAGCATCTTGTACCTTTGCGTAGCGTCCTCAAAAGTACATCTTCCTAGGATTCCTAAATGTTCCTTTTACCTAGGTCCCTCTTTGCCTTGGGTCCCCCTAATGAAATGTAGCCTAGTGTAACCGGGGAGGGGGTTTTTCTTCTTTTTTTTTCTTCCTTCTTTTGGGGGGGGGGGGGGGCCCGGGGGGGGGGGGGGGGGGGCCCCCCCCCCCCCCCCGGCGGGGGGGGACGAACGTACTTTTCCCAGGGCTCCTATTAACGTCATAACGGCTCTGTTATAAAAAAAAAATCTCTTTGGGGAATGAGTAATGAGCAATCAACACACGTGGATTACAATTTGAAAAAAAAAGAAAAAAGAAAAAAATTAAAAGGGTAATTGCGGTGCACACACACAAAATTCTCCCTGTCGAGATGTATTGGGTTAAGAGGTTTACTTAGCACCGTTTTTTTTATACTAGATATGTTTAAAAAGGAATTCTTCAGTCCTATGAAAAAAAAGCTTAAATTAAGTATCAAGTTCAAATCAACATTTCCTTTCATTTATGTATAACATAAAAAAAAAAGAATAGCGTCTTAGCACAAAAATGTTAAATAAGTATTTGATTGATTGTGCGTTTAATATAGTGGACATGGCGTTATCTAGCTCGTGGTGGTCACCGACCCTCCCACTTCCTGTTCCACTTTCTCCAAAAGAGCTGCTTCGCTTGTGTAATGGAAGCGTAACCTAGCCACAGCTATCACACCCTGGATAGAGAAGGTCTCTCTCTCTCTCTCTCTGTGCCCCCTCCTCCTCCCTCATTCTTCCTCTTTTCCAACTAAACTCCAGGGCCAGGCTCAAATGACTGATCGTGTGCCAACAGTCGCCATGGTAACCGTTCCGGAAAAAAAAATTATCGGGGGGAGGGGGGGAAGGGAGGGCAATGCAACAAAACTTTGTTAAAAACAGAAGTCAGCGATCAAATTTTATTTACTGGAGGAGGAGTGGTGGTGGGGTAAAAATAAAGAAAGTGAGAGAGTGTAAGAACAGGGGAGGGGGGGGGGGAGATGGGCAGAAAAGAGAAAGAGAGAGACAGGGTGGGTGGAAGATAGCGGTGGTTTTTGGGACAGTGTGGAGCTAGGTGAAAAAAGGTCGATTACGACAGCAACACCAGGAACAACAACAGCCTTGACACCTTAACATCCCTTGACTGACCTCACCCCCCCCTCTCTCTCCCATCCCGCCACCTCCTTTAGTTCCTGTGATACATGCAGTTGACCACAGCTTTTGCAAATAGAAAATTATTCCCATATAAAATTTTAAGATATCGCTCTCGCTCTCTCTCTCTCGCTTACTCTCCATCCGTTTGTTCCAGATACAGTAACGTAAACCAATGGTGAGCCAATGTAGCTCATGTATACATATATATATATATATATATATATATATATATATCCAAGGCCGTAGCCGGGGGTGGGCTAGGGTGGCTGCACCCCCCCCAGTTAATTCTAAAAATTAAATTCTATTATAAAATATACTTCTTTATCATTGTGTTCCAATTTTTTCTTATATAAAAACTTTCCGCACAGCCCCCACCCTCCCCAAACCGCACAGCCCCCCACAAAATAAAATTCTGGCTACGGCCTTGTATATATATATATCATGTATAGTTCAGGGCGGTTCTTTTTAGTCACCAAATCTTGTTACAATCTGCACGTCTGGTATTATTATTATTTTATTTTAACTGTACTAAAACTTGAAATGCGACACGCGTTGACATCCGGAATAGCCGCCCCTGATACTACTTGTTATTGGGATAACTTTGGACAACCCGTAAAGGATAGCTCCCCCCACCCCAATTAGTGTTATCAACTAAAAACTGATATCACCAAGATAATCTTTGCCCCTCCCCCCCCCAACCCCACATAATCGCCATGTTAATATCTCCGGTAAACAACACGTGACACACCCAGTCCAATAATACACAGGCCAGTCCATGGCCGCATTTGAGAAATGGGGAAACAACAGACCATCAGGAGTTATCGCCCAACGGTCGCCATGACGACACACCAACTAGTCGGGTCCTTCAGTCGCGTCTAACGAGCACAGAAAGAGTCCGGCGAGTCTAAAAAAATTATGGGACCATGTAGGAGAGGAGGAGGGGGGATGATGTAAGTAAAGGGGGTGGGTGGGGCTCACAGTATTTTGGGCATCAGGGGAAACGTTGTATTAAAAAAAAAATAAGTAAAGTTCCCTTAACCCTAACGGGCCATCGGGGCAGATGAAGTGTAGAATTCATCTGTTTCTATAACCTCGGCATATGAAGGGGTTGTGTGGTTAGCACAACGCCCAGCCGCCTTTACTTCCCCAACTTAAAGTCAGGTACCCATTTAAAGCTGGGTGGACTTGTGGGACGACTTTGAAACACATTTTCACCTGGAAAAATTCCACATGGTTCTCACCGAGGATCGAACCCAGGACTCTCAGGTCGACAGTCGAGTATCTACACCACTCGGCCACCCGTCCCAAAAAAAATAAATAAAACATAAAACTGACGCTCATTAACTTAATTATTTTCCCACTCAAAGCCACACCCATCTCTTTCTTCTTAACCCACCCTCCCCCTACACATCCAACAGTTAACAGAACAAATTAACACAGCTGACATTCACTGGGGCTACTAGGTAAATTGTAGAACTGGGGGGGGGGGGCATGAGGGGGGTCGGGTTTGGGGCGGGGGGGTGTGTGGAAGCGGACAGCATCAACAACAACAACAGACGAGAAATGATCCATCATCATCATCATACGGGCCCGGCCGGCCCTGATGTCCCCCATAAATAAAGTTCATGAATTATCACAGCGGTTCACAGAACAAAAAAAAATATGTTCAGATTTTACAGATTCACATTTAAACACAGAACACAAACACTGAGATTTTTTGTTGTTGATTAAATAGCGGTGTGGTAAGGAGTGTATTTGTGTGTGTGTGTGTCTGTCTGTCTGTCTGGGTGTGTGTGTGTGTGTTTGATGATAACAGGGCTAAATAAACAATTATTTCAATCAATAAAACTGCAGCAGATATGAATAACGGGGGTGGGGTGGGGGGGGGGGAAAACAAACAACAACAGCGACCCTCCCCCTTCCTCCCCCCCCTAACCTTGTTGTGTTGATTAGGCAGGAGGGGAACTTTTACTCGTGTACTCCAAAGTGTTCATTTGTACACATGGCTGCCGTGGACAAATGTCAGGAGGGGGGCGGAGAGGGAGGCTTAAGATTTTTTGAAATGTACATGTATTTGTATTTTTGAAATGTACATGTATTTGTATTTTTGAAATGTACATGTATTTGTATTTTTGAAATGTACATGTATATGTATTTTTGAAATGTACATGTATTTGTATTTTTGAAATGTACATGTATTTGTATTTTTGAAATGTACATGTATATGTATTTTTGAAATGTACATGTATTTGTATTTTTGAAATGTACATGTATTTGTATTTTTGAAATGTACATGTATTTGTATTTTTGAAATGTACATGTATTTGTATTTTTGAAATGTACATGTATTTGTATTTTTGAAATGTACATGTATTTGTATTTTTGAAATGTACATGTATATGTATTTTTGAAATGTACATGTATTTGTATTTTTGAAATGTACATGTATTTGTATTTTTGAAATGTACATGTATTTGTATTTTTGAAATGTACATGTATATGTATTTTTGAAATGTACATGTATATGTATTTTTGAAATGTACATGTATTTGTATTTTTGAAATGTACATGTATTTGTATTTTTGAAATGTACATGTATATGTATTTTTGAAATGTACATGTATTTGTATTTTTGAAATGTACATGTATTTGTATTTTTGAAATGTACATGTATTTGTATTTTTGAAATGTACATGTATTTGTATTTTTGAAATGTACATGTATATGTATTTTTGAAATGTACATGTATTTGTATTTTTGAAATGTACATGTATTTGTATTTTTGAAATGTACATGTATTTGTATTTTTGAAATGTACATGTATTTGTATTTTTGAAATGTACATGTATTTGTATTTTTGAAATGTACATGTATTTGTATTTTTGAAATGTACATGTATTTGTATTTTTGAAATGTACATGTATTTGTATTTTTGAAATGTACATGTATATGTATTTTTGAAATGTACATGTATTTGTATTTATCAAATGTATTTAGCTACTAAAGTTGTGGTGGTGGGCGGCTCCCGTTTTGTCATTGACCTTAGCTGCCGCCTTGCTGCACATGGAGGGTCTTTTTGTCTGTTTGATTGTTTGCGCCATCGCTACGTAATACTTAAGTACGTGTAGGGCTACAGTGTGCCCAAAATTCACACGCACACACACGCACACACACGCGCACACACACACACACAAAAGCCCCACTTATTTATATCAAAGTGCCGACACTCCAATTAAAATTAAAGGAAGTGATATTTTAGTCGCGTGCCGACCGATGAGGGGGCTCTGCGTTCTCGAATGTGGCACGCGCGCCATATATATTCGCCACCCTGGGCCCTCTTGTAACCATCCCATGCCGTAGACAGAGTGCTCTGATAAACCTTGACTGAAAACAAACAACAACACTATAAGTATTAGACAAACTGAGCACGTTGTGACGCTTTGCATGCTCGAAACGGTACAACTCAAAACCAGATGACGTGAACCCTCTGATGCGCAACTTTTAAACGTATCATTTCTGCGTGATGTGACATCAAACCAAACAACAAAATCTATGTAACTATCACACTCTCGACGCGGGGTCTCGGCGTCAGCCCACTCGATGTGCGGCTCATCATTTTGATGCAATCACGACTCACTCGCGTGACCGTACCTCCTCCACCCACTTCACATACCCCGTCACGTGACGTACAAGGCCACTCATATAACACCGACGTTTGGTAGACAGCTGTCACGCTAGTTTCGTGTCAGTTGAATCAGATCTACCCCCCTCCCCCCAGTTTCTACCACATCAAATTCTTTGCAGTGATTTGGTAAAAAAGACTCCAATAAGTTGGTCAATTTGACTGGAGTAAATTGGTCAGGAAGACTGCAATGAGTAGATAAAGAAAACCAAAGAGTTGGTCGATTTGAATGGAGGGAGTTGGTCAATTTGACTGCAGTGGGTTAGTCAAGAAGACTACAGAGAATTGGTCAAGAAGACAGCTGATGAATTCAGGAAAAAAAAGTATGACGGCAAGTATGACGGCAGGTAACTGACTCAAATTCTTTACACCACCCCCGCCCCTCCATGTGTGAATGACCCCACAGTCCCCACCCCAAGTCAACGGAGAGGTAGAAACGATACTACAAATGTTGATATACTACAGTATTATATCATGTAGAGATAACATCTCGCCATTATTCTGTTGAGATAAGCACGGGGCCACGTGAAAGCGTCATATGCGTGGCCGATATCAATATGTTTAGTCTTAACACCTACCCCCCCCCAACTCGTACGCTGAGGCCCCACCCGTCTGTCGTCACCACCAAAGGGCTGTTTATTCTTGTAATCAGGTACCTCATCACATAAGCCTTTATGACGTTTAACAGCGGTTCTAAAATCAGAGGCGCTTCGTCCCACATCAGAAACTCTCACAGACTATTAAACTTCGGGACCTTCTCTATGACCTTTTTTTAATTTTTCAAACCCATAGAGTCATTCGTTGCGACAGAAAAAATTATTTAGTAGTTAATTACGTTTACATAATTAAAAAAAATATAATAATAAAAAAAAAGGATTAGACACTATGGTGTTAAAATAAACCATAAAGTACCCACTGAATTCAAATCTTGCGTAAACTTTCTCATAACACATGTCATTAGTGGGTTGATCTTTTTGACTGCGGTGGGTTGGTCAATTTGACTGCAGTGGGTTGGTCAATTTGACTGCAGTGAGTTAGTCAATTTGACTGCAGTGGGTTAGTCAATTTGACTGCAGTGGATTGGTCAATTTGACTGCAGAGGGTCGGTCAATTTGACTGCAGTGGGTTGGTCAATTTGACTGCAGTGGGTTGGTCAATTTGACTGCAGTGGGTTGGTCAATTGGACTGCAGTGAGTTGGTCAATTTGACTGCAGTGGGTTAGTCAATTTGACTGCAGTGGGTTAGTCAATTTGACTGCAGTGGATTGGTCAATTTGACTGCAGAGGGTCGGTCAATTTGACTGCAGTGGGTTGGTCAATTTGACTGCAGTGGGTTGGTCAATTTGACTGCAGTGGGTTGGTCCATTTGACTGCAGTGGGTTGGTCAATTTGACTGCGGTGAGTTGGTCAATTTGACTGCAGTAAGTTGGTCAATTTGACTGGGGCCAGATATTATCTATAAAATAGACGCTGAGTGAAGACACGTAAAATCAACAATGGACAGCTATCCTCACAACTAAAGTGACGTTTGGGCGGTAAAAAATGATAATAGCTATTCACGCACGCATGTCATTATGAAAGTCGACAAAAGACGTTGGCTATAAACACGGCTATCGGAATGGAAGTATAGACGCTGAATATGTATACGAAATGCAAAGTGGTGAGATTGGTAGGGTTGGTGGGAGGGTGAGAGGAAAAACAGAACAAAAAAAATATGAGACGGCGGCTATTCGTATGAGTTGACCAGCGGCATCGCGAGAATCTTCTCGCCGGAGCAAATACCCTGTCAGCGTCGGCTCAAGTTATCATTAAGACGGTGGGTGCCGGGTGATGAATATTAAACATCGGTGCCGCGCGCCAGTTGTCATGGACGGTGTCATGTCTGTTTGATTGTTTGCGCCATCGCTACGTAATACTTAAGTACGTGTAGGGCTACAGTGTGCCCAAAATTCACACGCACACACACGCACACACACGCGCACACACACACACACAAAAGCCCCACTTATTTATATCAAAGTGCCGACACTCCAATTAAAATTAAAGGAAGTGATATTTTAGTCGCGTGCCGACCGATGAGGGGGCTCTGCGTTCTCGAATGTGGCACGCGCGCCATATGTTCGCCCCCCCCCACACACACATTGGACTCTAGCTTAATAATATATCGTTAAGTCCGCTTTGGGCCTTCTTGTAACCATCTTATGCCGTAGACAAGAGTGCTGCGATAAACCTTGACTGAAAACTAACAGCACACTATCAGTATTAGACAAACTGAGCACGTTGTGACGCTTTGCATGCTCGAAACGGTACAACTCAAAACCAGATGACGTGAACCCTCTGATGCGCAACTTTTAAACGTATCATTTCTGCGTGATGTGACATCAAACCAAACAACAAAATCTATGTAACTATCACACTCTCGACGCGGGGTCTCGGCGTCAGCCCACTCGATGTGCGGCTCATCATTTTGATGCAATCACGACTCACTCGCGTGACCGTACCTCCTCTACCCACTCACCCGACCCGTCACGTGACACACAAGGCCACTCATATAACACCGACGTTTGGTAGACAGCTGTCACGCTAGTTTCGTGTTAGTTGAATCAGATCTAAACCAAAACCCCCCCCCCCCCCAGTTTCTACCACATCAAATTCTTTGCAGTGATTTGGTAAAAAAAGACTCCAATAAGTTGGTCATTTTGACTGGAGTAAATTGGTCAGGAAGACTGCAATGAGTAAATAAAGAAAACCAATGAGTTGGTCAATTTGAATGGAGGGAGTTGGTCAATTTGACTGCAGTGGGTTAGTCAAGAAGACTACAGAGAATTGGTCAAGAAGACAGCTGATGAATTCAGGAAAAAAAAGTATGACGGCAAGTATGACGGCAGGTAACTGACTCAAATTCTTTACACCACCCCCGCCCCTCCATGTGTGAATGACCCCACAGTCCCCACCCCAAGTCGACGGAGAGGTAGAAACGATACTACAAATGATGATATAGGCCTACTATTATATCATGTAGAGATAACATCTCGCCATTATTCTGTTGAGATACGCACGGGGCCACGTCATATGCGTGGCCGATATCAATATGTTTAGTCTTAACACCTACTACCCCCTAACTCGTACGCTGAGGCCCCACCCATCTGTCGTCACCACCAAAGGGCCGTTTCTTCTTGTAATCAGGTACCTCATCACATAAGCCTTTATGACGTTTACACAACGGTTCTAAAATCAGAGGCGATTCGTCCCACATCAGAAACTCTTACAGACTATAAAACTTCGGGACCTTCTCTATAACTTATTTTTTTTCAAACCCATAGAGTCATTCGTTGAGACAGAAAATATTTAGTAGTTAATTACGTTTACATAATTAAAAAAAATATAATAATAAAAAAAAAGGATTAGACACTATGGTGTTAAAATAAACCATAAAGTACCCACTGAATTCAAATCTTGCGTAAACTTTCTCATAACACATGTCATTAGTGGGTTGATCTTTTTGACTGCGGTGGGTTGGTCAATTTGACTGCAGTGGGTTGGTCAATTTGACTGCAGTGAGTTAGTCAATTTGACTGCAGTGGGTTAGTCAATTTGACTGCAGTGGATTGGTCAATTTGACTGCAGAGGGTCGGTCAATTTGACTGCAGTGGGTTGGTCAATTTGACTGCAGTGGGTTGGTCAATTTGACTGCAGTGGGTTGGTCAATTGGACTGCAGTGAGTTGGTCAATTTGACTGCAGTGGGTTAGTCAATTTGACTGCAGTGGGTTAGTCAATTTGACTGCAGTGGATTGGTCAATTTGACTGCAGAGGGTCGGTCAATTTGACTGCAGTGGGTTGGTCAATTTGACTGCAGTGGGTTGGTCAATTTGACTGCAGTGGGTTGGTCCATTTGACTGCAGTGGGTTGGTCAATTTGACTGCGGTGAGTTGGTCAATTTGACTGCAGTAAGTTGGTCAATTTGACTGGGGCCAGAGATTATCTATAAAATAGACGCTGAGTGAAGACACGTAAAATCAACAATGGACAGCTATCCTCACAACTAAAGTGACGTTTGGGCGGTAAAAAATGATAATAGCTATTCACGCACGCATGTCATTATGAAAGTCGACAAAAGACGTTGGCTATAAACACGGCTATCGGAATGGAAGTATAGACGCTGAATATGTATACGAAATGCAAAGTGGTGAGATTGGTAGAGTTGGTGGGAGGGTGAGGAAAACAGAAAAAAAAAAATGAGACGGCGGCTATTCGTATGAGTTGACCAGCGGCATCGCGAGAATCTTCTCGACGGAGCAAATACCCTGTCAGCGTCGGCTCACGTTATCATTAAGACGGTGGGTGCCGGGTGATGAATATTACATCGGTGCCGCGCGCCAGTTGTCATGGACGGTGGGGGGAAGTGGGGGGAAACCATAATCATTTCTTGTTTTTATTTTTTAAATAAACATGACCAAAAAAAAATAAACAAAAACAGTGAAAATATGTACATCAAATATCATACAGTGCTGTGAGAATGGTGGAATGGCGGACAGATAGATAGCAAGGTGATATCAACCATATGGAGAGGGTAGTCGTCGAGGGATGAAAACATATTACAAAAAACTTTCGACCATCAGATCTAAGGGGATAGACAGTGATTAAAAAAAAAAAGAAATGGAAACTAAATCCACCCCAACCCCCTTCTTTCCGGACAACATAAGGCACGCTTTATTAAAAACCCAGGACCACGTAAGGCACGCTTTATTAAAAACCCAGCCAAAACACGATCTGAAAACCTGCAATTTTAATGTAGAAAAACATATTTTACAGTATTTTTCTGCTCACTCATGCATTATTTCCACTAATACGGACAATTGTAGATTTTGATGAAAGTCAAAACTGACAAGTTAAAAAAAATAAAACAACATCACCTGGCAGAACTTGTTTGTTCAGATTTGGGGAAAAGTGAATTCTACCTCTTTTTTTTTATATTTTTTTTTAAGAATGAATAATTGTTTAAATTCTAAAACGGCTCAAGGCCGTAAAGATCTGGAGCTAGTTGTGTAAATTTATAAAAATAAGACAGTTTTTAAACAAAATAATCCAGCACAATGAGTGTAAATATGATCAGATACAGGGCCACAATGTCTAAGTAAGAGAGATACAGGACCACAATGTCTAAGTAAGAGAGATACAGAGCCACAATGTCTAAGTAGGAGAGAACCGAACCAAAATGTCTAAGTAAGAGAGATACCGGACCAAAATGTCTAAGTAAGAGAGACACAGGACCGCAATGATGTCTATAAATAAGAGATAACCGATCAGCGAAAATGGGGTACATGGTACTCGTTTTACTCGAGCACTCATAGATTTTTAGAGTACTCGCACTTGTGTACTTGTACTCGTTATTACATCCAGATACTAAACTGTTAGACAGTAATACATCCAGATATTAAACAGACAGTAATACATCCAGGTAACTAAACCTTCATATTGTAATACAGCAAGCAGGTATTAATTTAGTCAGGCAGTAATAAAACCAGATAGTACTACAGCCAGATAGTATTAAAGTCAGATAATATTACAGTCAGATAGTATTACACTTCGATAGTAATAAGTCAGATAGTATTACACTTCGATAGTAATAAGTCAGATAGTTAATACACCAATCAATAAAACCATATATTAATACAGCCAGATAGCATTAAAGTCAGTATTACACTCAGATAGTAATTCAGTCAGATAGTATTACACTCCGATAGTAATATAGCCAGATAGTATTAAATTCTGATAGTAATATAGTCAGAAGGTATTAACGTCATTAATACAGTCAGATAGTATTAATAGTAGGGGGGGGCGTGTTCTAACAGACCTGGTTAAAATATTGACCGTTGGCTAATTCGATAGTGCGACCGAGGTATTGAGATCCCCTTGACCTCGGGTCAGTGAGTGGACGGAAGGACTCACACTATGACATGTTTGGCTGAGTCTATTACTCAAATGACCTTTTTCCACAATTATGATTCTGCTTCTCCCAGCGGTCAACATAGTCAGAGGTCAGTTGGTTCCATGATTCCCAGAAGCGTATCACCCGCGCTCCAGTTGACCCTTTGGTATTACATCGATAATTTCCGATTTCTATATATAAACTGATTACAACAGTTTATATATATATATATATATATATATATATATATGTGTGTGTGTGTGTGTGTGTGTAGTGAATGTTAGTAGGACGTATTTATTCAAACGCAATGTGTCAGTTAATACTGTATATGTCGATCGAACGTAGATATGGCACACTTCCATTGGTCAGAAGGAAGGTGAGATATGAGGGCACTAGCTGGCACAATGGACTAATACGTACGCCTATAATTATTTGAATCAATTAATGTACAGAATTGAACAACAGCTTTACCCCCCACCCCCTCCCCAAACAACAACAACCAAAACTATTATTATCACTTGGGTTAAACTCTGCGTTTAAGGAAAGATCCGAAATCAAAAATAGAAATAAATGATATTTATAAAAGCCATAGACCTAAAGTAACATTAATTAGTTCAATCATGAAAAAATATACATGAATTAACACATTTCAACTAAAAAAAACAACAAAAAACTTCCAGACCACAATGGTGTCTATGTAAGTGAGATACCCAGACCACAATGATGTCTATGTAAGAGAGATACCCAGACCACAATGATGTATATATATATATAAGTGAGATACCCAGACCACAATGATGTCTATGTAAGAGAGATACACAGACCACAATGATGTCTATGTAAGAGAGATACCCAGACCACAATGATGTCTATGTAAGTGAGATACCCAGACCACAATGATGTCTATGTAAGAGAGATACCCAGACCACAATGATGTCTATGTAAGTGAGATACCCAGACCACAATGATGTCTATGTAAGAGAGATACCCAGACCACAATGATGTCTATGTAAGAGAGATACCCAGACCACAATGATGTACATGTGAGATACCCAGACCACAATGATGTCTATGTAAGAGAGATACCCAGACCACAATGATGTCTATGTAAGAGAGATACCCAGACCACAATGATGTCTATGTAAGAGAGATACCCAGATCACAATGATGTATATGTGAGATACCCAGACCACAATGTTGTCTAAGTAAGAACAATAGAATGGACCCGGTGTTTAGAAACATAATAGGGAAACAACAGCAATGAAAACAATAGTAAATAACACGGACACTAACATAAAAATGCAAAAACATACAGAAAAACAAAATCGACAGCCAACTGTAAAAAGTGAATATTCTGTATTGGTTCAAAGTTAGGTGTAGCTCACGCTAATACCCGGTTAATTATCACCCGGTTAATTATTGCCCAGTCAATTATTCCGCAACAATAAACCGTGTCAATGAATTTATAATAAGATTTGGGGGGCGGGGGAGGGAGGGGGCAGGGGGGGGAACCAATAAAATGTTTGGCCAGGGCGGCTGAACGAGGGTAAGGGCTTGACGGTGATTGCCGCTGACTTTAGTAGCTCACACAAAAAAATGTTGGTGTAATAAATAAATACAACGCACACGCGAATTTATCGCAGGTGGTTCAGACAGCAAGTTGTGCGGCGGATGGGAAATTTCCGTTTTATAAAAATAAATGTAAAAAAAACTGGTTTACCAATAACCATCAACCTTAGAGTGATGACTTGCATTAACCTGCAGTCATAGATATATAAGACTAGATCGCTTATGCTTATTTAATAGAGACCGAAAAAGTGTTATATTCGCGACCCTTACTTTAAAAAGAGAAGAGTACAATTCTGTACAGTTCTTTATTTTTTACCGAAAAAGATTTCCTTCCTTTTAATTAAAAAAAAAATCCCCATTCGTGCTAGAGGTTGGCGCTTTTAAAATCAACTGATGTGTCCGAAAACATTATATTTGACGGTTAGTAATAATATAATCTTGTATTATTTCATGTGATTCCGTCTTCGAATAATTTTTTAAAACTGTTTTTAAAATTTATTATTTTTTTTTAGAGCTCAAACTATGCGTACTACGTCATCATAGTTGCAAAGAATTTGTAAAAAATATACAGGTTATACAGAATAGTACTCTTCTCTTTTTAAAGTTATGGTCTGCACAATATATATCTATGCATAGCCCGTAAGCGATCTAGTCTTATATATCTATGCCTGCAGTACAACTATATTCGTTTACATGTTGGCAGGTCTGGCATCTTTAGTAGAATTAGATCTATCACTGCGGGCGACTGATGTGTCATCATCAAAGATTTTGAGAGTTCACCAAAGAGCATTAATCAAACTGAATCAAATAAACAACATTGTCTAATTATAGAACGATACATTACCATCGTTACAGCTGGGAATTCCCCCCTTTTCCGATTCTATTAAAAACAAACAAACAAACAAACGTGTAAAACTAACCACTTTAGATTTAAAAAAAAAAGTGTTAAAAAATGGGTGTGTCGGAAAGGAATGTAGTCAAGTCCTTCGAAAAAAAAAACAAAGCCAGGCAGAAATAAGAACCTACTCTCCCCCTCTACCCTACATTAAGGTCAGTTTTAGAGCGACGTATCCACAGAGTAGGTACATTTTTCTTCAGTCAGAAAGGATGAATTAAATCATTGTGTTTATGTAGCGCATTTTTTTTATTATACTAGCAGATACATTATAAACTAGAAATATTGCAGGCTACTGTAAAACGTCTGCAGAGCAAAGCTTGCACCACACCTGATATTCGAGAAAAAACAAACAATACCGAACAATCAGTGAATGAACAAAATGTTGTTATTTGTTCACTGCTAAATACCGATACCTATGAAATAATCAATACATTTCTTTGTCACTAATAGATAACAACATTAATGCATGACATTGAAAAAGCAGTGGATTTTTTTTTATTTCGTCACAAATGAGTTAAATTTTAAATAGCTCTTTCCGAGATCCCAGGAAAAGATAAATTTCCCGGGAAGTGTTTTATGAACCAATACTCGGCGGGGGATACCGCTACCCGGGGGGGGGGGCGGGCTGGGGGAGATTCTACTACGTACCATCAAAACGACCACAAGGTGGCGCTAACAGATTAGTACACTAAGAGCTAAGCTGGCAGTCTGCAACAAGTAAAAACTTGAATTAACCCAACGACGTCTCCCCGTACACACCCATCTCGCCCGTTCCAGCACTAAACATCCTGTCGAGTCTTCTAAATGATTTCATTCCCAGACTTGTTAAACACCAACAGGTTAACATTTAACTTGAACTTATTTACCTGGCAGTCAAACCAGACTGTCGAAAAAAATAGACGAGGCCAATCACCATTCAAACATTGTGGTTTTTTTTTTTTAATTTTAAACAGTGTATATTGAAACAAATAAATAAACAAACAATAACAACCAGAAACACGATGAAGGCAAACAGTTACGCTGATACCAGACAGTTGGACCCGCGGTAGTCAACAAACAGTTACGCTGATACCAGACAGTTGGCCCGCGGTACTCAACAAACAGTTACGCTGATACCAGACAGTTGGCCCGCGGTACTCAACAAACAGTTACGCTGATACCAGACAGTTGGACCCGCGGTACTCAACAAACAGTTACGCTGATACCAGACAGTTGACCCGCGGTACTCAACAAACAGTTACGCTGATACCAGACAGTTGACCCGCGGTACTCAACAAACAGTTACTCTGATACCAGACAGTTGACCCGCGGTACTCAACAAACAGTTACGCTGATAACAGACAGGTTGACACGCGGTACTCAACAAACAGTTACGCTGATACCAGACAGTTGACCCGCGGTACTCAACAAATAGTTACGCTGATACCAGACAGTTGGACCCGCGGTACTCAACAAACAGTTACGCTGATACCAGACAGTTGGACCCGCGGTACTCAACAAACAGTTACGCTGATACCAGACAGTTGACCCGCGGTACTCAACAAACAGTTACGCTGATACCAGACAGTTGACCCGCGGTTCTCAACAAACAGTTACGCTGATACCAGACAGTTGACCCGCGGTACTCAACAAACAGTTACGCTGATACCAGACAGTTGGACCCGCGGTAGTCAACAAACAGTTACGCTGATACCAGACAGTTGGCCCGCGGTACTCAACAAACAGTTACGCTGATACCAGACAGTTGGCCCGCGGTACTCAACCAAGGCCAGGGCCGGCCTTACGAATTGCGGGGCCCGATTTAACGGATGCTTGCAAGACCCCTGTTCAAATTATCTTCTACAATAACAATTATTACTATTAATTAGCTAAATGTCAATTGCGGAGCCCCAGTCAGGCCGGGGGGCCATTTGGAGCAATCGGTCAAATCGGCCAGCCCCGTAGCGTGAAAATTCTACAGCAGGGGCCAGGCATTCTACAGCAGGGGCCAGGCATTCTACAGCAGGGGCCAGGCAATAGCAGGGGGGGCAGGTAATACATTTTACTAAGTAGAACAAATAAGCAGGGGGGGGGACCAGACAAAACGCAAGGGGGGGCTGCCCCCTGCCCGCCCGCCCCCGCACGCTACGGGCCTGAAATCGGCCAAAGTCCAACTGAATAGCCTAAACTTACGCACCATAGACGCTCATCAACACTAGCCTGCTTCATAACAAACCGCATCATAGCCAGGTAACCACACCCGTCATAATAAAAAATGACCCGATGAACCACCGACGTCACCATCACAGATTACGTCACTAAGACTTCAACACACCCACCCCACCCCACTGACGCACTTTCTTTTTTTTACAGAAGAGTTGTTTTTTTTCCCCCTTAATGTCTGTAACCTACAGCCATTATTTTTTTTTTTTAATCTTGTAAACAACACCGTAATGAAAACACAATCTGTGTCGTCATCATCCTGAAACTCAAAGTTGTTTTATCTTTTGTTGAAAGTCGTCCAAGTTTTTCTTTTGTTTTGTTTACATCACCCCTCCCCACCCCCAACCTCAATCCCTCCCGGGGCCAGTGAAAAGGAAGAGCAAAAAAAAAAAACATTTTTTTTTCCAAGTTTATTGTATTTTCAACATCATCAAAGTCATGTGACTGTTTCAATCAATTCTTATTTTTTTTGTTTAAACTGTGGGACGAAAAAAACAAACAAAAAAGCAAGGTGTCCTTGTGTCTGTGCCAATGTGCATGCGCGCGTGTGTGTGTGTGTATGTGTGTGTGTGTCTGTGTGTGTGTGTGTATGCCTGTGTGTGTGTGTGTATTCGTCTTTCAGTAAAGGGCTGAGTATTTCAGCAGTCAGGTGTCGATTATTTCTTTTTGGCCAACACTTTCTATGAAAGGCTGCGAGCAGAAGTGAATACGTCACATACCACTGTTTTAAAACGTTTCTCCATTCAGGAGAGGTATACAACGGAAGTGCCATGGTGTACATACATACATAATCATATTTTTAGACTGCTGTCTGCCTTATTTTCATCCCCCTCCCCCCTCCTCCCACCCCTTTCCGGGTTTCAGTCTCGTTCACAAACCACACACAAACACACACACACATACACACACACAGAAATACAAACAAAAAAATTGGCCAAGATGCCAAGAAAAAGTCTTTAGCGTCAAAGAAACAGTTCATGCAATTTACATTAGCTCAAAGTGAAAACTACTTGCCGGGGTGGTACGGTCAGCCATATTTGGAACTCCGGGGAGGGGGGGGGAAATTTGGGTGGGAGGGGAGGTACTAAAGGAAACGAATCCTGAAATTAGGATTAACATTTTTGAAATATTTTCTCGGATGTAGTTGACACGGGCATGTGGGAATTAGATCGATGTGATATTTGGGATAAAACAAAACAAGGATAGTTTCGGGGGCCGTCACGAGAGGTGTGAAACCCAAACACGTGTCAGGAGCCCAAATCTTCAGGGCCTCATTCAGGTACAAGAAAATAGTAGTCGGAGTGTGTGTTTGTGTGTGTCATCAGATTGAGGAGAGGCAACTGTGGGAGAATTGACAGGGGGCGACAACCCCGTTAGTAGTGGGATTGTTAATGGATTCTTGGGATAGTGAATGGATTCTTGGGATAGTGAATGGATTCTAGGGATAGTGAATGGATTCTTGGGATAGTGAATGGATTCTAGGGATAGTGAATGGATTCTTGGGATAGTGAATGGATTCTTGGATAGTGAATGGATTCTTGAGATAGTGAATGGATTCTTGGGATAGTGAATGGATTCTTGTGTTAGTGAATGGATTCTTGGGATAGTGAATGAATTGTTGGGATAGTGAATGGATTCTTGGGATAGTGAATTTATTTTTGGGGTTATGGATGTGATGTCTATATTAGGGATTTCAAATACATCGCGAGGAAAAAATACTGGCACGCCAATAAAAAATAATATTAAAGATTACGCAGTGGCTACGGTTCGGTCCGACCGAACCCGTATTTTTTTTTACTTCGGGTACCAGCCATAAATAATATTGCTCCACACCCTAACCCTATCCCTACCCCTAACCCTATCCTTAACCCTAATCCTGAAAAAAAAATTCTGAAAAAAAAAATGTATATATGCCATGTTCCTTATACCCTAATATAATGGTTTTGGCTGGTGCCGGAGCCACTGCATAAAGATTATCAGACATAAACTACATAAGAATTACAGAGCATAAAAACATACGGGTATTATGGCACGCGCAACCGAAATTTCATTTTAATTTGCTTTAATTTATGGCACTTTGATTAAAAAAAAACACTTTTGGCCATCTCTCTAATATTATAAAAACCCAGTTCTGATTATATAATACATTCTGATAAAAAACACATACTGATTATAACGCATCCAATTCTGACATCGATCCCACGAGTTGTTTCCACAAGACAAACTATGTTTCGTCCTTTCATCCTCCAAGCTTGCTTCTGCTGATGCATAGCGGACGACAATGGCTATGTGCAAGAACATCCTGAATGACCGTTGTCTTGACAAGCGCTAAGTTTACTGCTGCACAAATATTTTTTTTCAAATCACACATCGAACTTCTCCCCCCCCCCATATTTTTTTTTACTAGTATCACTGATACCCACGCATGTGTATGTAGTTTGTATCATTTGTTTACAAAACCTCGACCAACCCACAATACTTTGACTAAAGGGCTGAAACAGTATATTTGTCCTCGGACTAATTTATAACTGTTATGATTATAATATATCTGCTCTATTTTATAAAAATACACCCCTAATCTGATTATACACCTGTTCTGATTATATATATACATGTGTTCTATTTATAAAATATAAACTGTGTCCTGATTATAAATAACTCTGTTCTCAGTATGACATGTATGATGTATCCATGTTCTGATTACATATACATATTCTATATTTATAGAATATAACTGATAGTTTATATCTATATCTATCTATCTATCTATCTATCTATCTATCTATCTATCTATCTATCTATCTATCTATCTATCTATCTATCTATCTATCTATCTATCTATCTATCTATCTATCTATCTATCTATCTATCTATATCTATATCTATATCTATCTATCTATCTATCTATCTATCTATCTATATATATAAATATTTATATATATATATATATATATATATATACCATGTATACCATGTATCTATCTATCTATCTATATCTATATCTATATCTATCTATCTATCTATCTATCTATCTATCTATCTATCTATATATATAAATATTTATATATATATATATATATATATATATACCATGTAGGCCTATCTGCCTGTCTGTCTGTTTGCCTAACAATGTCCTCTTCTACTCGTTCACTGTAAAACCCAGATTTTAAATTATTATGTAATATTTTAAGACCTTCCTCACTCCATCTCATCAATGTACTGATTTTTGAAAGATACTTATTTAATGTTACGAAATATAATAACCATCAATCGATTTTAAAAATATATATCCGCGCAAAGCTTATATACAATATACCTCAATCTGATTTTTGATAGATAACTTTTAAATGTTATGAAATAGAACACTTGTATGTTGAATACACATAACCCTGATCTGAATATGAAATATAAAACTTGATGTAATGTTGATATTACCCCATGCCCCCACCCCCGGGCCCGTTCAATAGTATACTTTCGCGCCATTTTTGGGTACAGTCGTGAAAAAGGTTGAGAACAGGTGAGATACTCAACTAGAAACTCACGTTGTGTGTGTGTGCGTGCGTGTACTGACTCCCAAGACACGAGCAGTTTTTCCAATCACATGACATTGATGACCTATCCGTCCCGCCCCCCCCCCCCCAAACCTAGTAACAGGAAACACAGGTGGTGGGGGGGGGAGGGGGATGCTGCTGTGGAACTACTCCAATAAAGGTAAAGAAAAAAAAAACAATAACATAACAACAACAACAAAGCAGCGCCACTTCCAAACAACAAAACATTGCTGACCTAACAATGACTTCCTGTCACGTGGCTTCTTGTGTGTGTGTGTGTGTGTGTGTGTGAGAGAGAGAGAGAGTGAGAGAGAGAGAGAAAGAGAGAGTGAGAAGACATGCAGTTTAAAACACGATTAACGCGATTTCTCCCACTAATACACACCCAGGACCTGGTGCAGTAGAACGTCGTGTCGTTTATCTGAATCAGTTGGGGACCGGAAACCGTTCGGATAACCGACAACCGAATGCGATCCATGCAGTTTATAAAACCGGACACTATACGAATATTAGAAATACTCACATGCGGGGAAACGTGCTTGAAGAAAAAAGCAAAATAGGTGCGAAATGTCGCGATTTTACTTTTACTGTGGAAAATAATCACTGTTCGAAAACTCATTAATAAACAGTGCATGTAGTTGACAAAAAAAACTGGTCCGGATATTTGACGCTCCGGATAATAAACGTTCGGATAAACGACGTTCTACTGCAATACCGTTTATGAAAGTCAATTTGATTTCATGATTACTCGTTAATATGTTAAAACAACAACATCTCTCTATATATAACTATTGTCAACATCAGTTTCGGCTTAGAAGTCATGCCGCTGACTGGAACCCAGCGAGACTGGACGTCGTCCGGCCAGCATCATGGACATCGGCCAGGCGAGCCAGTGAGCCCCTGCGATAACCGCTCACGAAAATAAAAAAAACCCATAAAAGTTTGATTAGCTTGAGAGGGGGGGGGGCGCGGCTTTAAAATGGCGCCCCTCCACGGGAATGTGCCCTAATGGGCACCATGCGTTAAGAAGGGGCCATATATTGTTGTCTTGTTTGTTACGTTTTGATATTTCTGAAAACTAAACAGCGGCTCACAACCCCCGCGCCCCTCACCTTATGGGGGGGGGGCTCCCCATGCAGGGGCTTGAATTGGCCAGCCACACTGACCGGAACAAAATAGCACTTAACATAATATGTGCCTGTTTCCAGAAGATGTAAAGGTAGGGACGGATGGCCGTGCGGAACAGCGCTCGTCTGTCGACCTGAAGGGTCCCGTGTTCAATTTCCGATGGGAACCAGGGGGGAATTGTTCAGGTCAGGGTTAAAGTTCCCGCCATGTCTCTCGGGTCACTTCCATGGCCGTTAAAGTATCGGTTGGGGGGAGGTGAAAAAAGGGCATACCAAAAAAAAAACCCAATCCCATTAGTGATTTATAGGATCTAATGGATAAACAACTCATCCATACATATAAGATATATCACATATAAGAATATATGACATATAAGAAGTATCACAAATAATATATAGGGTGGGCCAAAAAAAAAAGTGAAAACATCATATAACATTCAAATTATTTAAAAATAAAAAAAATTGTCATATTAAAATCCAAAATAGCGCTCGGAAATTGTCGTACTAATGACGTCATATATCTAAACGGGCAAGTAAATGAGCAATTTAAGATATTATGCATACAGCTAAACAAACTTTGATATAATTATATTACTTTCTACGCAATGTTCTCACTATTTTTGGCCCACTCTGTATATCACATAGAAGATGTAAAAAGTTATTCACACTTTTTTTCTTGTACGGATTGAGTAGTGGAAAAAATCACAAAGAAATTTCATAATCTGGTAAACAAGGACCGATTTTTTTTTTTCGATTAAAGCCAAAGGCTATGACCGTATTAACCATAGAAGGGCAATTTAAACAGCTTCCAAGGGTCCAAGACTGAAATAATACAACAGTTGGGGGGGGGGGGGAGAGAGGGATCTTCGAAGGGGGACTCTTAAGTTTCAAAAAATCATTAAGGACCAATATAGCAGGCGGGCTTAAGGAGTAGGTTTTCTTTTCACCAAGGGTCTCTACAAAATACCGTGAATGTACCTCCGTCTAGGGCATGGGTATGTGCGTCATACCGGAAAAACAAACAAACAGCAAGTCGGAGACGCATAACGCGAGAATCACTGTTATAACTAGTGTGTAATGAGTCGAGCTTTTATTTAACACACACAAAAAAAAAGGCATCGTACGGCAAATTCTTAAGCAGGGGAGTGGGGGAATGAGTGAGAGGGGAGGGGTGGGTTTCTCCACATGTGAGCAGTGAGCGAAGAAGATGTGCACTCACGCGTAATCAGATAGAGACAGACAGAGAGGGGGGAAGAGAGATACGGGGGGGAGGGTCTAATTGTTGACATCAGACTGTTTCTGGCTGAGCAGTGTAAATTAAAGACACATTTTTGTTAAAAGGAAACATTTTTTTTATTGCCTATAAATCTAAAAAATCTAAAAATGCAGCAGTGCCGTCACAGTGGGTCGGGAGGTCTGGGAATCGCATGCATGTTATACAGGGGTCCGGGGGGAGTGAATTTGAAAATGTAGTGTTTCATGGGCCCCGTTAAATTAATTCAATAAAATTAATTCAATAGTGTTTTACAGATAAACAAAATAGATAATAATAAATAGGTGCGATATATTTGGTCTATACATACATAACCCATGCACGTGAGTGTTAGTTTAAGCGCGCGCGAGAGATACATATACTGTATGTATATGTATATATATATATATATAAATATTTGTGTGTGTATGTGAGGAGAGAGAGAGAGAGAGAGAGAGAGAGAGAGAGAGACAAAGGTGGAGGAATATATAATATGAGATGGAGTGAGGAAGGCGTTGAAAAATATATGTTACACAATATTTAAAATCTGGTTGTACAGTGAACGAGTAGAAGAGGTCATGGTTGGACATACAGACAAACAGACAGATAGAGATGGACAGATCGAAAGAGAGAGAAAAAAACAACGATGCACACATTATGCAATATATATATATATACATACATATATATATATATATATATATATATATATATATATATATATATATATGTGTGTGTGTGTGTGTTATACACACACACACTGGTTTATTCTCCTTCATGACAGGATTTATGTCAGGCATCACGAAACATATGTCACGTTTGAATGTCAGGGTGGGGGGGGGCAGCACAGGGCGGGCAGGGAGACATTGATGACGCATATCATGGCATTCACAGGAACGGCGTCTGCAAGTGATAATTAAAATATTTTCCCCATTACATTAGTAATCAACATAGGCTAGCCCCCCTCCCCCTTCTCTCGTGATAAACTAACTATCCATTCATTTGTCTGTGGCGATCTGTCTCATGACATTTATCAGTGGCCTTTGTTCACACAATTATAATACGTTGACAGAGTACCACATAGATCGTCCAGCGACCCGCGCACCGATGGCAACAATGTCGACGTCAGTCTACACCGGGGGGGGGGTCACCAAAACGATGGCCCGTGGGTCAAATGCGGCCCGCAAAGTCATTTTAACACTCACGCCGACGATGCTTAGAATCGCGAGATATAACGCGAGACTTTGTGATACAAAGTTTTCGGTATTCAGGCCCGCTGGGAACGAAAGTTTGGCCCCCCCCCCGTACTATACAAACAATTAAAATAATAGCAAGTATAAATGTAATGATATTAATACACAGGAGACAAAAAAAAATTGTATTCGTCTCAAGAATACATCAGAGTGTTATTTTTTTTGAAACCTTACACAACTAACTGATAATAATAAGAGAGAAACAAAGAAACAAAACCCAGACAAACGGAACAAAACCCAGACAAACAAAACAAAACCCAGACAAACGGAAAAAACCCAGACAAACGAAACAAAACACAGACAAACGAAACAAAACCCAGACAAACGGAAAAAAACCCAGACAAACGAAACAAAACACAGACAAACGAAACAAAACCCAGACAAACGGAAAAAACCCGGACAAACGGAACAAAACCCAGACAAACGAAAAAAACCCAGACAAGCGTAAAAAACCCAGACAAACAAAACAAAACCCAGACAAACGGAAAAAACCCAGACAAACGAAACAAAACACAGACAAACGGAAAAAAACCCAGACAAACGAAACAAAACACAGACAAACGAAACAAAACCCAGACAAACGGAAAAAACCCGGACAAACGGAACAAAACCCAGACAAACGAAAAAATTCCCAGACAAGCGTAAAAAACCCAGACAAACGTAAAAAACCCAGACAAACGTAAAAAACCCAGACAAACGAAACAAAACCCAGACAAACGAAACAAAACCCACACACAAACGAAACAAACAGTAGTTTTTTTAATCTAACCGCTGAAGTACACCATTCCACCTATCTACTATACCCATATTAACACAACCACAGAATAGTAGTAAGACACGTAATGTTTCAGGTTCCGGTATATTAAATGACACACACACAGACACCAACATGGATGCTGAAAAAAAACGAGGTCTCGTAAAAAGTAAGGGGGGGGGAGTTGGAGGCATCGGTGCAGTCGAAGTGGTAGAATAAAGGGGCGGGGGTACTGTGGGAGCAGCACACCCATTACAGTCGTAACTAATCAACGTCTGACTCGACTAGACCGACCGTGGCTAAAGGTTGAAGACTTTACACAAAGATTTCAACTGCAAGTAAAGAAGCGAAGAAGAAAAATAACAAAACATCACATTCTTGTTTGCATTTCATTTTAAAACTTAAAAGAAAAGAAATAAAACAACAAAAAAGTGTGCGCTAATGTGAGTGATATACACGTACACCAAGTTGTGCACGTCTGTTATTATTAGCTGTAGATGAGCCGTTGCGCAGTGACGGTTCCACTCACTTAACGTTCGGAGACATTGTCTAAAAAGTGGAAACAGATGGGGGGTATTTTAGGATTCTCAAACGTTCACGTCAACTAGAGAATCTTTTAGCTTCACTTGGCCGCAGTGCGAGACGCCAACCTTTTAGCTTCACTTGGCCACATTGTGAAATAACAACCTTTTAGCTTCTGGCAGGGGTCCCGCAATTTACATTTAGCTTTAATAGTAATATTTGTTATTGTAAACAAAAAATTAGACGAGGGGCCTCGTAAAAATCCGTTAAATTGGGCCCCGCAATTCTTTTTTTTTCGTTTGGCCCAATAGATCAATAGCACACTTAACGATACCTGTGGCTCACGTGACAATAGCTGTATTACACGTGGCAATAACTGTACCACACGTACAGGTAACTATGACTGATCTGATGAAAGAGGACGAAAAAAATACACGTAGAATGTATTGTTACAGTTCTTGAGCACTTGACATGTTGATACGTGACTTAGACCGCATGTTTTCCGGAATATTCTACACCATCATAAACTTTAATTGGGCACTCAAATAGGAATTAAAAAAAAATAGGTGCTTAACTAAAAAGAAATTTTAAACAAGAAGTCTTAACCCCTCCCGCCCCCCCCCTTCCCATACCATCAGCTGTAAGCAATATTGAACACTTTAGCTCACAAGCAGTAACCTTTGAACATACACCACTATTTGAGAACGTTCTATGAAAGATGTCGATATATTATATATATATATATATATATGTATATATATATATATATATATATATATATATATATATATACACACACAGTGACCAAGTGTGAATGGACAAACTATTTTATTTTTAATGAAACCACCTGGACGGACCTAATTAGAGAAAAGAGTGAAAACAATTCGGGGAGTTGAACCGATAACTGTGTCACACGACGCGTGAGTTAATAATGTTAAAGAAAAGACACAAGATCAGGAGCGGGAGAAGGGGGGTGGGTGGTTGAGTACAAGTGTGTATATGTACTTCAAACTTAAAATAGAACTAACGGAATAAAGCGAACTACGTTTGGGCAGGGTGGGGGTGGGAGATAAATAGAAAGTGGGACGAGAAAGATAGTAAAAGATGATACAGAGAGAGAGAGAGAGAGAGAGAGAGAGAGAGAGAGAGAGAGAGAGAGAGAGAGAGAGAGAGAGAAGCAAAGGAACGTAAGCAGGGTTAAGCGATGCTAGAGTTTGGCAAGCTGACAGACAAGAGCCTGCCAGAAGTGCCAGCCCCACAGATCGATAGCACGTGTATTGATCTGCAGACTCAATCTATATTTGAACAAAAAGAAAGAAAGAAAAAAAAATGGAGACTTGTTTCGCTGGCACTTAGTTTAGGCCTGGGAGGAAAGAAGGAAACAGCAAACAAACACATGCAATAAACAAACACATACAACAAACAAACACATACACCAAACAAACACATACAACAAACAAACACATACAGCAAACAAACACATACATCAAACAAACACATACAGCAATCAAACAAACACATACAACAAACAAACACATACAGCAAACAAAAACATACAGCAAACAAAAACATACAGCAAACAAACGTATACAGCAAACAAACACATACAACAAACAAACACATACAGCAAACAAACACATACAGCAAACAAATACATGCAGCAAACAAACACATACAGCAAACAAACACATACAGCAAACAAACACATACAGCAAACAAACACATACAACAAACAAACACATACAACAAACAAACACATACAACAAACAAACACATAAAACAAACAAACACATAAAACAAACAAACACATACAACAAACAAACACATACAACAAACAAACAACTAACCAACAAACAGAACGTATCAGATGTAGCAAACTGTTTGTTGTGTGTACACATAATCAATGACGCAATCACATATAACAAAAGATAATAAAGAAATAATTTGAGGAAAATCAAAGAGATCAAATGATGCACAGACTCATTTAGAAGTTAGATAAACAGACTCATTTAGAAGTTAGATACACAGACTCATTTAGAAGTTTGATACACAGACTTATATAGAAGTTAGATACACAGACTCATTTAGAACTTAGATACACAGACTCATTTAGAACTTAGATACACAGACTCATTTAGAAGTTAAGATTAATAAGTCCTATTTCTCTACATAGGCCTACACGGAGAACCAAACATCTTACGGCCCTTTATTATACATCGGCCCTATATTATACATCGGCCCTATATTATACATCGGCCAGTTTGAATCGTATTAGTTGTGGTACTTACACTGACCATAATGGTTTTTTTTTCTTTTCAGATGAAAATCGAACGGGTTGAAGAAATGAGAACAAGATTTAGTAACAATAGTTATTAGATCAAAACGTTCACGAAGACACTATGTTGCAATGTTAGAGTTCGAAGGTCAATTTAATCTTTTCCGTTACAAGATATCTTCTTCCAGTAAAAAAAAAATAAATAAAAATAATAATGTAAGTATTCAAAGCTAACAACAAAAAAATAAAATAAATGTCAACTTGACCAAGGTAGACACCTAAATGCCAGATCCAAACTCATTAATTTTTATAGGACATTGTTCTAGTGCCGGGTGACGCCATGAGATCCACTGGGCTGTGGTATTATATTTATGTGAAGATGCCCGGCTACACTCTACCGTCAGGGACAGGAGGGCGGGTGCTCAGTAGTTTGTTGAAACCAAGTGAAAAAATATAAATATATAAATACTAGCTGTACCCTGCAAAACATTTGCATAGAGTTATATCCCCTTAGGCCTGATCGGTAGGCGAGGATATTTTTTGGATTCGGGCAGATGCGATTTTTTTTCATGGTTGTATTTTAAACTGGAATACTGTTGTATTAATTCTTTACTTTCGATTTAACACACACTGGAAATGAATAATATGATATATGATGATGATGATGATATATCAACTTCACTTGCCCATTTATAAAGTCTGAAGGAAACTACAACATTAATTTATCAACATGATGGTTTGTATCACGCAGTATAGAAGTTTAATGTACCGGTTCAATGCACTATGTTTGTATCACGCATATAGAAGTTTAATGTACCGGTTCAATGCACCATGATTGTATCACGCAGTATAGAAGTTTAATGTACCGGTTCAATGCACTATGTTTGTATCACGCAGTATAGAAGTTTAATGTACCGGTTCAATGCACTATGTTTGTATCACGCAGTATAGAAGTTTAATGTACCGGTTCAATGCACTATGTTTGTATCACGCAGTATAGAAGTTTAATTTACCGGTTCAATGCACCATGTTTGTATCACGCAGTATAGAAGTTTAATGTACCGGTTCAATGCACCATGTTTGTATCACGCAGTATAGAAGTTTAATGTACCGGTTCAATACACCATGTTTGTATCACGCAGTATAGAAGTTTAATGTACCGGTTCAATACACTATGTTTGTATCACGCAGTATAGAAGTTTAATGTACCGGTTCAATACACCATGTTTGTATCACGCAGTACAGAAGTTTAATGTACCGGTTCAATGCACCATGTTTGTATCACGCAGTATAGAAGTTTAATGTACCGGTTCAATGCACTATGTTTGTATCACGCAGTATAGAAGTTTAATGTACCGGTTCAATGCACCATGATTGTATCACGCAGTATAGAAGTTTAATGTACCGGTTCAATGCACCATGTTTATCACGCAGTATAGAAGTTTAATGTACCGGTTCAATGCACCATGTTTGTATCACGCAGTATAGAAGTTTAATGTACCGGTTCAATGCACTATGTTTGTATCACGCAGTATAGAAGTTAAATGTACCGGTTCAATACACTATGTTTGTATCACGCAGTATAGAAGTTTAATGTACCGGTTCAATACACTATGTTTGTATCACGCAGTATAGAAGTTTAATGTACCGGTTCAATACACTATGTTTGTATCACGCAGTATAGAAGTTTAATGTACCGGTTCAATACACTATGTTTGTATCACGCAGTATAGAAGTTTTATGTACCGGTTCAATACACTATGTTTGTATCACGCAGTATAGAAGTTTAATGTATCATTAGCACGCTTACTGCTAGTATCATTCGCGTGACATAGTGTATCATCAGCACGGCCTATTGCTAGTATCATTCGCGTGACATAGTGTATCATTAGCACGCTTACTGCTAGTATCACTCGCGTGACATAGTGTATCATTAGCACGGCCTATTGCTAGTATCACTCGCGTGACATAGTGTATCATTAGCACGGCCTATTGCTAGTATCATTCGCGTGACATAGTGTATCATTAGCACGCATACTGCTAGTATCACTCGCGTGACATAGTGTATTATCAGCACGGCCTATTGCTAGTATCGTTCGCGTGACACAGTGTATCATTAGCACGGCCTTTTGCTAGTATCATTGGCGTGAGACAGTGTATCATTAGCACGGCCTATTGCTAGTATCATTGGCGTGACATAGTGTATCATTAGCACGGCCAGTTGCTAGTATCATTGGCGTGACATAGTGTATCAACATCACGGCCTATTGCTAGTATTAATAGCGGGGTCTAGGGCTGGTGTCTTAAGTGGGTCCAGAATCTAATGTTTAGTTTTGCCACATTATGTAAACAAACAGAAACAAAAAAAATCTCCAAATTAGGTGGGTGGAGGTGAGGCTCAAGGCGTTGCTCCATTGGCCGCCTTACAAATATGGCCGCTACTGGTAAACTCCCAAAAGAGGCACTTCATAGGGCTGAGCCGATCTCTTCCCCCCCCCCCTTCCAAATTGTGGTGGTTAGCTCAGGAAATGCCACTAGTCATGTCTGCAACTGATTGTGGACTTTGTCCATGCCATGGCGAAATATCACGGCCCTAGACTGGACACTATCCCATAATTGCAAAATGTACCTTTAGGGGAGAGGGGGGCTAGGCTAAATTGCTCTTTGTGGGTCATGGGCCAAAAGAATTGGGGATCGTTAACAAAATATACGTGTGGGGGGGGGGAACTTAAGCAAAGGTATGTTGGGGGGGAGGGGTCATAGGCCATGCAGTGCACTCAAGTCTGCAGGTGGATACATGTACACTGTACAGTTATGTGCACTGTAGTGCATTCGCGTCTGCAGGCGTGTACAACACATGTTCAGTTTTTTTTTACACTATAGTGTACGAAAGCCACAATGGGATAATCTCGATTCTCTTTTGTTTAAACGTCAAGGCGTGTCCCGAAAAAAAAAGGGGGGGGGGGTGCGGGGGTGGAGGAGGTCACGATTAAGCCAGAAAACTATATGCTAACGATAAGATGTACAGGAGTCAAACAAAAGCATTTGCCTGCGCACACCCCCCCTTCAGCCCATGCCTCCACAATGAGTACGCGAGTCAGCCTTGATACGTCGCTGATAGCGCCCCCGTACACACAATCAGTTTGTGTTTGTTTATAAAGGTCTGCGGTCTCGCACGATGCAATGCAATGTGAGGCAAAAACGTTGGCTGCGAGTCGGGCCTTGTTGCCTCCTACTGGAAGCTGTCGTGTGTGTGTGTGTGTTTGTGTATGAACGCGGACGAAACTTCTTTTCTACATCAAACATTGCCAAACAGGTTTCAACCCGTAATTACACACACAAATACTCTTCTTTTATCTGGCACTAAACATTCCGCGTAGAAAAGAAGGAAAGGGGGTGGGTGGGCGGGGACAGAGAAGAGATAAACTTGTAAAACAATAACAACTTTAAAATGAATCTGGCAATATGAGTATTCTGCGAGAGGGCCTGCGTCAATGTGCAGAGGCGGCCTCAGAATAATCATGGGCCCAGGGGGAATGTTGAACATGGGGGGCCTAAAGAGGCAACTCTAAGCATTATATCGTATCAAAATGCTTCTGTCGTGGGGCCCCCTTGAGACGTGTGTGGTGGGGGGGGGTCTGTGATGACCACCCTGGTCGCCACCATCATGAGGGTCGTTTAAGTTTTCCCGACACTAAGCTGTGTCTTTATTAAGGGCACAGGGGCAGAGGGGCCCCGTTTTTAAGGCATGGTAAAGGGCCCTATATTTTCAAGCTACTTTCTGGGTGAGTAAATATGTGCGAACTGGTTTCTTTATTTTTTTTTTTTTAAACATAATAGAGCGACAAGAAAACGGAGTTGAATTGTGCACCGAATCAATCGCTGAAAGTAAAAAAAAAACAAAATATCAAAAACTGTGCGGACTCTGAGAACGTCAGCTGACTCGTGAATCAATTCAGTCAGGAGGATTGAATCAAACAGCTGTTGTTGTTTCGTTCATCATTTTGATTGGGGTGAGAGGGGGTGGGGGCTGGGCTGGGGAGGGTGCGCCACTCGTGGTTGGGTCACGTAGCGTGCAATTTACTGGAGTGAATCGCTAATAGGACGGATCAAATGACACAACGGACTACGTACATTTGGTCACACGACGGCACCCATTGAAATGTTGAGAAAAACTTTCTTTCTTTTTATAGTAAATACGGTAAAAAAACAAACAAACCCAATTAAACACAGTATAATGGCAAATGAGCTTTCATTTTTTTTTTAAATAGTAAATACGGTAAATTATGGAAGAACTAAACAGTTGCTTCTTTGTGTGCAAATAAGTCAGGTAGGGCTAGGCACAGGGCTGACCTTAGGCCGATTTGACCGAATGCTCCCAAAATGGGGCCCCGCGCCCGGTAGGGGCCCCCGCAATTTACATTTACCATGTCACTATCAGTCATGGCTCTTGTCGCAGGCTAGAAGAGGGGGGGCCTCGCAAGCATCCGTTAAATTGGGCCCCCGCAGTCCGTAAGGCCGGTCCTGGCTAGGGAAAGAGACTGGACACACGTATGGGGAATGAGGTGTGTAAATATTACCGGAGAGAATTGGGAAGTATAACCAAGGCTGCCAACTTTCAATATTTCATATCCACATGCAAATATTTTTTTTTGAGCCATCTGAATGTAAGAAAATGTTATCTGTAAAATAGATCTACATTATTTTTTGTTCAGTTAGATGTCAATATTGATTGTTATTTTTACACATTTTAGGTAATTCTGGCTATTTTATATCTGGTTCTGTTTGATCTCTCGAGAAAGAAACAAAAAAAAAAAAGGGTTGGCTGGCAACCATGAATATAATAGTAAGAATGATTGTGGGTGGGTCCCCAGCTAAGCATGATATCCGGGGGTGGGGGTGGGGGCTCAGTCTTATCAGCCTCCAGATTCTACTCGGACAACAAACAATATTATCAACAGGTGAGAAACACACACACACACATACACACACACGCACACTCACACACTGCGACACCAAATTCCACTGTTATCGGAGATAACTCCCTCACGATCTCTCCCCCACCCCTCACGATTTAATGACGGACCAGGTAAGGTTTGGTTATTTAACCTTAAAAAAAAAACAAACACTGGTCTACAACTAGCCACAGTTACCTCCTTCAAGTCGCTGATAGTGAATACCTCTCTAGAAACTCGCATCGCCAGATGGCAAGTCATTACCCGCAGGCATTGCTATCCAGGGTGCATCGCAAGTCATTACTCACAGGCATTGCTATCCAGGGTGCATCGCAAGTCGTAAATCAGAGCCATTGCTAGCCAAGGTGCATCGCAAGTCGTTACATGGATTGCTATCCAGGGTGCATCGCAAGTCATTACCCGCAGGCATTGCTATCCAGGGTGCATCGCAAGTCGTAAATCAGAGCCATTGCTAGCCAAGGTGCATCGCAAGTCGTTACAGGGATTGCTATCCAGGGTGCATCGCAAGTCGTTACAGGGATTGCTATCCAGGGTGCATCGCAAGTCGTTACTAACAGGCATTGCTATCCAGGGTGCATCGCAAGTCGTTACAGGGATTGCTATCCAGGGTGCATCGCAAGTCGTTACAGGGATTGCTATCCAGGGTGCATCGCAAGTCGTTACTAACAGGCATTGCTATCCAGGGTGCATCGCAAGTCGTTACAGGCATTGCTATCCAGGGTGCATCGCAAGTCGTTACTCACAGGCATTGCTAGCCAGGGTGCATCGCAAGTCGTTACTCACAGGCATTGCTAGCCAGGGTGCATCGCAAGTCGTTACTCACAGGCATTACTATCCAGGGTGTATCGCAAGTCGTTAATCAGAGGCATTGCTATCCAGGGTGCATCAGTGTTTTGTCTGTAAATAAATCGACTTGTAGCTCGACGTGTCATTGTGACGATCAAAGTCAAGTTCTATTCTCACCCGCAATTTTGTAAAAAAAATTTTTTCTAAAACTTGAATAATATTGAAGCCATTTAGTTCAATTATTATGATAGCAATGTATACTTATTATTTTAGTTGCACTAATATATCTCACTTCTCAAGAATTTATTTTACTTTAGTTGTAACAATATCTAAACCTTTAATTTGATAATAATACCTCAACAAGTAACTTATTTCAGTCGTAACAATACCTCAGCATGTAGTTTATGTTAGTTGTAACAATACCTCAGCATGTAGTTTACGTTAGTCGTAACAATACCTCAGCATGTAGTTTACGTTAGTCGTAACAATACCTCAGCATGTAGTTTACGTTAGTCAAAACAATACCTCAGCATGTAGTTTATGTCAGTTGTAACAATGCCTGATGGAATATTTTTACGTTGACTTCATATTGGATATCTTGCTAAAAACTAAATACGTTTTTATTAAAAGGTCCCAATGGGAACAGTTCTTGGCCAGCTAGAACTAGGTCCATTTGCCCGTGAGCAGATGAAGTCATAAAGTTCCACCAGGGCCGTCATTACGTATGAGCAGGGCCCACCGACAGAAATTTCGGGCCCTTGGGCAGGATTGTCACGGGCCGCCCCCCCGTGCTGATAATAATATTTTCAAAAGTTGATTGGCCAGCTCAGTTCGGGCCCCTAAAACTCGCCGGGCCCCTGGGCATTTGCCCCCTGCCCCCCTCTCGGCGGCACTGCCCACGAGCATATGAGCATGGTGCGCAGTAATTACTTTAGTTAATTCTTTTGATTGGCTGTCTCTGGGGGGCCCAACACATTTGGTTTGATAGGGTCGAGGGCCCATATTTCTGTAAACGCTGTTCTGTTGGTATCATGGGATACAAAGAATTTGCTTCACTTTACCTTTACTTCACCCAACTCATTTTTTTTTTCTGTCTAGTATTCAGTTTCAGTGTTCCATTGTCTGTCTAGTCATTCCAGTGCTGTGTGATTGGTCAATAATTGTAAAGTTCTGTCCAATCGCGTGGGCGCACGCTCGTTAATGAAAGTCTGCGCGTGCTTTATTTGTTTCGTTTACGGTGTATAATTTGCTTGTAGTTACTGGGTTTTTTTTAACTGTTTGATTGGGTGTCATTCAATTAGTCTCATTGTTTAGATTTGCTCAAAGTTACTTGACTTTGAGTTGGGGTCGACTCATGAAAATCGCATGGACACAAGACATTTTTTTTAATCTTCTTTATTTTTTAATGACGCATTCACTACAGCTTAGCCACAATCCACCCTCTCCCCCCACCCCCACACACGCACAATCTAATTAATGTTTCCTTTGTTTTTAGAAAAATATGTGTCGTACCACTAAACAGAACAGCATCAATAATGAAAAGTAAACAGAGCAAACGATATGCTTCGCTTAATTTATGAATGACCAAATTCACTGTTATTAATTATTATTATTACTATTATCGGTTGATAGCGGACATAGAGCTGGACACATAGTTGAGCACACCAACACATGTGTTATACATACGCCTTTCATGAGAAACAAATGAATATAAAAACAAAACTCGGGCAATATCCAACATTGAAACAATATATATATATATATATATATATATATATATATATATATATCGGTAACATCAATAGTTGCAGTAAGAACATAAATAAAACCGACTGTCAGAATAAACCAACAAATGGTTAACAGGAGAAGCGGAAAAAAAATATGAAAGCATGCGCATGCGTATTATGAATAAATCAACAATCCTTTTCACACAAAAGCAATAAAACACAATAATAGAAATAACAATAATCATTATCATAGATGATTAGAATAGATAAAAGGCGGCAGCTGAAAGCCCAGTGGAGTAATTTGGATGCAGCGGCGTAGAGGGGTGGGGGGGTCATTGGATGGGAAGACACTATGTTAATGGCTTCAGCTTGAGCCCGTAACCTGCGTCGATCCAAATGGGCCCTCTGTCCATGTGTTGCCAGGGCCACGGCCAGAAAATCTAGGGCCCACGACAAAAGTCCAGCTCAGTTGCAGCAAAATAAAGTTCGTAAACGACAAGGCTCGGGGCCCCTGACAACTCCTGGGGGGGGCTCCTGACAAGTGCTGGAGCTCTTGGCAAGTGCTGGAGCTCTTGGCAAGTGCTGGAGCTCTTGGCAAATGCTGGGATGGCCCATTGAAAAGTGCTGGGGGCCCTGACAAGTGCGGGGGGGAGGCTCCTGGCAAGTGCTGGGGGCTCTTGGCAAGTGTTGGGGGGTGGCCCATTGAAAAGTGCTGGAGGCCCCTGGCAAGTGCTGAGAGTTGGCGCCTCATCGCGGCTTCCCCCAGTGTCGTTTATTGAAAACCTGAAAAAATATGGAAACCAGGACGTCCGTGTTGATGGGTGGTTGTTGCACCGATGACAAACCTGCACCGTGTTTGAGGGGGGTTGGTTGCACTAAAGACAAACCACACATGTGGACACAAAACAACAAAAGCAACTACACTTGAATCTGACGGTTCAATTGACAGCCTTCCCCCCCCCCACACACACAACACGATCGCTTCAATTGGTTTAATTGAGACCGATCTCCAATGATGTGTATCTGTGTGTGTGTGTGTGCGTGTGTATATTTATATGTGTTTATGGTGAGGGGGTATAGTATGGGGTGGGGGGTGTGGGGGGCGGGGCGGTGAAGGAAGGTGTGGTGGTGGTGGCGGTGGTGGTCGCGGTGACAGAAGAAACTACACCCCGTAAGTGAATACATAATTTAAACAATTCAGTCTCTCGATACCTATTAGAAATTCTTCATAACAGCCCCTTCCATGCATAAATCGATACCACGCCAAACAGAGCATAAACCTTCGTTCCGGTTCGGTGGGCCCACACACACACACACACACACACACATAATAATAATAATAATAATAACTGGCCTGTGTCAATATAAGCTCGAGTATCGATCCTGCCATATCTGAAAGACATCGCCCCCTTTTTTTTTATTCACGAGTTTAACAGCCAGGTCTTTTAATCATGGGAGTATTTTACAATCCAATTACAAGTTCAAAAAACGCTTATGGCGGATGCCGTTCCACAGACATGCGACTTAACTGATTGACGAAACCAAAAAAATAAAATAAGCGACAACCTGTAAATACTTTAGACAAATTTCACAAGCATGCGAGCACAGCTCACGATAATAAATATTTGCCTAAAGCGATTTCATATATTTGCTCACGCATGGATCTGTCAACATTTACTTTGAACTATTTATTTATGTTTTTATTTCTATATTCGTTGGGCTTACTTAAACATTGGTTTACATTTCATTCTTTCTCATATGAGATTAAAGTGTGTTTTGACGAGAATTGATAATGTGTTTTGATGGGAAGCCAAAACAAACACACTCACACACTTTCATATAGATTCAGAGAAAAATGAATGCAAAACATCTTTAGAAGAATATTTGAAATGGTGAAGAATTAACCAAGGACAAAGGGTATCTTAAGCCAATGGTTATAAGTCAATTAAAAGTTCTGGCAAATATAAAAGTTCACATTTTTCCCCACGCTTACGATCAAAGGAGGCCCTAGAATTACTGTTGAATGCGCGGGTCTATGGGTGTGTGTGTGTGTGGGTCTTTCAAATGTGGGGGCCTATGGAGGTCTTTCAAATGTGGAGGCTTAGGGCGTATTTCAAATGTGGGGCCGAGAACCGTAACGTTTTTTCTCAACTCCACAATGCAGCTATTGCTTACCGTGTATCACAGTGGTTCCCAAAGTGGTCCCTACGGACCCCCAGGGGTCCGCGGTACCATTCAGGGGGTCCGTGGAAAATTAAAATTAATTTGGGGGTCCCTGAACAACTCCAGGGGGTCCGTGAAAGGTTTAATATAAAATAGTAAGATTATAACTTGTATTAGTTGTTCCAACAACAGTGAACAACACTAAAATATACTAAGTTGACGCCGGTTGAAATTAACAATAGTAATATTCAATTCTTTAGTATAACTGCATGAACATGAATTGACATATGATGGTGAACTCAGGAGGAGTACTACAGTCTAGCTTTGGGCACCGTAGTATGCGGAAGTGGCGTCATCAAACTCTATATTGTTTCCCCACAATCTGCCGGCACGGCATAGAAAACGGTTATTAAGACATGCATAGACTGACCAGACCAGCACGGTGTGTGTACTGCTGATTGGCCAGAATGGCAATGCAAGGTTGTTTTTTTTTCCTGTCACTCTGACAGAGGGGAGAGTGTAATGTGCCTGACTAAACGCCAGAAATGGCAGGCTGCAACGGTGTGCTTGAGTGGGACAGAATGGAAGGGTGCGAATACCATTGTCTCAGATTGTCCTCACTGACCACAGTACCACCACCGTAGCTAAAAGTTTTTCTCCTGGCCAAGAGAACCCTAATGATCTTTTACCCATAGACTATGGTATGCCTTCTAGACCAGGTTAGCCAAATGGATAAGATCCATTATAGTGCAGATACTACACTTTGATATTAGCCAAAAAGGCCAAGAAGCGTCACTGCAACAATTCATTGGGACAACATCTAAGCAAGATGATGATGAATGCATGCTTCTTGTTGATTGCAAAGTCCAGAAAGCTGTATATTATTGATGAAGACCTTTTTTACCAGCTGTAAGTGAGGTAATGCACACATTTTTGTACAAACCACATTTAAACATTATAAAAAGAATTACACTGAGTAATAATACAGTACAAAGTAAGATGGACGAAATGGCTCAGTCCGTTGAAAATTCTTTATGTGATTACTTAAAAACATCTGAATTTTCTATTCAGCTTGACGAGTTCACTTCAGAGGCGTAGTGAGGGGTGGGCAGGGGGCACCATGCCCTGGGCGCTACTCACAAAGGGAGCCAAATTGTATATTTATCATATGTTATATAGTTTTCGAATTGGGGGGGGGGCGCACAAAAAGGTATTAAAAGGTATTGTACCCCTGGCGCGAGTTGAGCTTGCTACGGCACTGGTTCACTTTACCAGGAACCGAAGCTTTACTTTTTAGCTTATGTAAGATTTGTAAAGAAGAAAAATGTTGCAAAATGTTCGGAAACCGGTACAAAAGGTGAAACGTAATTTACTGAATTAAAAAGATTTTTTTCAATATAAAAGCTATACCCTTGAATAATATCATTTCTGTTGCTACTGATGGTGCTCCGGCAATGGTAGGAAGATAAAGAGGCTTTCTGATATACTTAAAACAAGCTGCACCGAATGTATCATTTTATCGCAAAAAATCTTAGTGAACGTTTGCATGGATCACTAGATTATGTCATTAAAGCAGTTAATAAAATCAAAAGGAATGCCTTAAATAAGATATTTTCTCAACTTTGTTTGAAAATTGACGAAGTCGATAGCCGTTTATTACTTCACACAGAAGTACGTTGGTTATCTAAAGGTGCATGTTTAAATCAAATTGTATGCGCTCTTTGGTTCTGTGTTGATATTCATGGAAAGCAAAGACAATGATTTGCTACACAATTCAATTAATTAAAGAAAAAAAATATCCTATGCATTTTGTAGCTTTTTCACTTGGGGGTCTGTGGGCAAGTTTTGATTATAAAAAGGGGTCCGTGGGTCAAAAATGTTTGGGAACCACTGGTGTATCAGATTCAAAATGGGGTGTGTGTGTGGGGGGGGGGTGTCCAAACTTTTTTTGAGCTATAAGATCTGAAAACAATTGACAGACAGAAAATACAGTTTTTTTTTCAACCTAAAAAAAATAAATAAATGAAAATTAAATGGAACAAACAGGATATTTACAGTCTTCAAAGACTCAATTCATGTCTACGTTCATTATACACCACCATCAAAAAACATTCTTACACTAGGAAGAAAAACAAAAAGAAGTATTGTTTTAACTTTGAAGATAGGGGAAAAATATTGAAAAAGTAAAAAAGTCGAAATTTTGGAACAAAGCGGTATAAGAAATAAAACAAAGCTAATTTCATCACTTTTAATGTCGGTTGTTTCTTTCTCTCTTCTTCGCTTATGGCAAGTCGATCGCTCAGTCTAAAAATAATCTTTCCAAGAGAAATATGAACACGTCTAATGTTCTGTGACATTCTTCAAACTTTGTTCACAACCGCCCCCCCAACAAAAATACAAAAAACAACAACTATTAAACAAATAAAACAAATAAAATATAAAATCAATTTATGTCAATAAAAATTCCACACCAGGTAATGTATTTATGAAGTTTGACTGATATTGATCTGCGCTTGCCTCTACTTGACTTTATTCATTTTCATTACGTGAAATAATTTATTCAGATCTATGGGGGTCATTGAACTCGAGCTATATAAATAAAGAGAGAGAGAGAGAGAGAGAGAGAGAGAGAGAGAGAGGGCGAGAGAGAGAGAAAGAAAGAGAGAGAAATAGAGAGAGAGAGAGACGGAGAAAGAAAGAGAGAAAGAGAGAGAGAGAGAGAGAGAGAGAGAGAGAGAGAGATAAATGAATACGTTAGTTGTATTTTTGCTATGGTTACATGCAAAAAACTAGGTTAAGAAACACAGAAAATTGGGACCTTGAAAGTCTCACTGAGAAAGGGGTCATTCGCAGAGGTAAATAGTCAACTACTCTTTTTAAACCAGACTGGAGGGCTGGGAGGGGGGTGTTACGTGTGTGTGTGTGTGGCGCAGCGGTGGGGATTAAAAAGGCAAAAGAAGGGGGAGGGGGAGACACAAAGATCAGTCTTGTAACTGTGATGTTACGCATGAATGGTCCCTTGGATCGGACGAGGAAATCAAACAGAAAGGTTGGGGGGGGGGGGACGTAACTTCCGAACATTGAACTCTAATAATTATTGGTTTGCGTCAGTCTGAGATCTGTGTAACAAGACACAGCAGTTATCGTTGCGTTAGCTGCTCTGATGGTCCGTATGTACGGCTGTGTAGTTATACTTGTGATGTGCAGGTTCTGAATACTAATGACAAGTACATGTTGTGTGATAATAAGAATTAGAGCTATTCCCCAACCCTATATAAAAAAAAAGGTTGAATTTGCTGGGATGGGGGGGGGGGACGGGGGTAGAATTCTGGCGCCCCTGACTAAATATAGCAACAGTTGGTCCATCTGCCCACATTCGCCCCAATATTTCTGCAAAAAATACTTAAATAAAAATAAAGTTTGAAAGCGAGGCAACATCCAAGACTTGGGAGTCCCTGACAACTGTCCCCCCCCCCCTCTCTCTCACAGTGGCCCTGGTGAAGTTGAGGTCGTGCAATGGCTCATCATGTTACAGGCTCTAACCCCAAATGAAGCGCAAGTTCATCCACATCCATCGTGCTGCCTTTGCTACGGCCAACGTGACCGATGTCGACGTGCAATTTTCAGTTCTGCCACGTTGTGTCACGTTATGCCACGTTGTGTCACGTTATGCCACGTTGTGTCAGTTATGTCGCGTTATACCACGTTGTGTCACGTTATGCCATGTTATGTCACGTTGTGCCACATTGTGTCACGTTATGCCATGTTGGGTCAGGTTGTTTCACGTTATGCCACGTTGTGTCACGTTGTGCCACGGTCTTTGGGACACCAACGGGTCAACCGTGTGTGTGTGTGTGGGGGGGTCTCTCTCTAAACCAGTCTAGGGCGCTAGATCAAGTCTATAAAAACAACAACTGTTATTGTTATTAGAACCCTGAAAAAGTCAAAGGTCATCGGGGGGCATAATCTATATCAGTGATTCTCAAAGTGCATCTTTGGCTTTTTGTATTCTTTTTTTTTTCTAATGAATGGTGCGCTGCGAAAACCAAAAACTGTTGACATAGTGGGTCGCGCAACGCAAAGTCCGACAACCGCTCCTCTATATCCACTCCCAAAAATAAGCCAATCAGAATCCTTGATCTCGATTATGCCAGCTCGTGAGGTATATTTAAACCGTCCCTGTTATGTTTGGTCACGTGGCTAAAGACTGGGCTACGTTTGTTTCATATTACGGCGAGGCGCTCACGCAGGGTGGGTTCGATGCCAACAGGAGATGCACATATTGATATATATACAAGACAATGCAAGTCGTTATTTATTAACGGGAGTGAGAGGGCGGGGGGTGAGTTGAGGCAGCCCGTGAAGAGACATGAGGTGGCGGTAAGTCAAAATACGTAACAACGCAGTTGCAGGCACACAAAAAAAAAAGAGGCCGCATACCTCAAAGTATCGAGGACCGTGTGTGCACACGTACAAGTGGTCACCTGATATGTGTTTGTTGATTAGCTCATCCCGGCGGCGAGGGAGAAAGGTCGTTCATGTGTGTGTGCGCGCGCGCGCGCGTGAGTACCGATGGCGCTCACGCGCGCATGTGTGTGTTTGCCATTAACATATGTGCCACATGTGATTACGCGCGTTTCACCTGTGTCAGAAAAAAAGGAAACGGGGGGGGGGGGAGGGAGATGTGGAGGCTGACCCGCAAGTGTGCATTGTTGGCAGCATATGTTGTGTACCGAGCATGACCCCAATAAATATTTTACACGGTACATTGGGCACACCATCTGCATATGTCTCCGGTACAGTATAACTTGAGAAAAATTAAATGGTACATATGCCGGCACGCCGAGAGGGGGGGAGGCCAGAGGGGGTCTTTGCCAGAGGGCCCGGCCGCCCCGGCCATGTCAATTTTTTTCACGACTCATTGTTTATTAAGGGGCCCGCAATGATGTCCTGCCCCTAGGGCCCTTGTTGGCTCTCGGCGCCCCTGTACATATGCACGTTCAAATAGCGATGTATTTTTTTAAGCTTGTATTTTTACGGACTTTAAAGTAAGAAAAGAACCATGCTACTTTCGTCCCGAATATTCTGTATTTCTCTATGATGGAAATCAACAAAATGAATACTGATCAATGATCATTGTAAAAAAAAAGTTACCAATTAAAAGTTAAACCAACTGTTGATTCTTTTTTTTTTACAAGCAAAGTTTATCTAAGTGAAAAAAAAAAGTTTAGTTCAAATTTTACTTAAAGTAATTTTTTTTTTTTTAAGATAAGATACTAAATAAGAATACTTCGTTACTTTCAGAATATTTTTCCAAATACAAAAATGTTAACTTCTTCTTTGTTCTCGATATATGATCATGGAGGATTTCAAACGACCAGGCCTATAGTTATGATGAACTGCGCGATGGCATGATTGAAGGAGGCCATCTGTGGCCAGAACCTGTTGCGAGCTGTGTCATGTAAAGGGCATGTTTGGAGAACATGTTCTGCGTTCTCTGGAGACATCCCACATGGGCAGTCCTCACTGTTTCCAAATGCCTAGCCTTCGGAACATGTGTTGCCTTAGTCTGTTGTGCCCAGTTCTGAGTCTGAAGATAATATTTTGAGCTTGTCTAGGAAGATTATAATAAGGGGTCGTTTTTGTCGTGATCTGGGTGATTATTCATCCATTTTTGTTGGATTCGTTCATTTATACAGCTTTTCATTTCTTCTGCATTTAGAGGGACATCTACTTGCATTTCTTTGCTGCCAGATTTTTGCCAATTGGTCAGCAATCTCATTTCCAATGTTAACTAAATCTTTTGGTTCACCTTTCAAGTTAAATGTATAATTTAAGTGACGCTTTATTTCTCGATTTTACCCCCCCCCTTCATTTTCCCTTTCTCAACCTTTTCAGATTTGGTTCAGACGCATGACAGCTGTCAATCATACTCTCACAGTTTCTCACATATCCCGCCGGTAACAGGCGCAAACTACACTAACCATGTTCGCTGATTATGATCAATCGGAAGAGGGTGTGGGGGTGTAGGGGCTGGAAACTGATATTTCACTATAGTTATTAAAGTTATGAGACGAATCGATCTTTTACAAAAAAAATAAATATCCATAACCCAGGTGTTCCCCGGGTCAAGGCCGGCACCTATCAAACTTAACAAATTTACAGCCTGATAGATGCAGTGTCATCTACGAAACTATCAATATTCTGATTTTTCTTTGACAGAACGAAACGATTAAACAAACTTCAAGTTCTGATTCTGTGAGTAACACAAAAAAAAAAATAGAATCTCCAAGCAAGTGCACTCCCCCCCCCACTCCACTCAGACGCGGTGGTGCCATAAGGCGCCACGGGGGTCGGGGGTGTTACGTTTTAACGACACAAAAGCTATTTACGTCACTGGCTACTATTTGCAATTCGCTAATAATTGTTGAAGAGGTTTATTCAGTTTTTCCAACGCAGTGCTGCTAGATTAAATTTCAATGAAGCTAATTTATGTATGTTATGATTTATCATGGAGTAAGTGACGTTCTATTTATCCATTATTAAATCGACGATTCGTTTATGTAACATAATCGGCTCCAAAGTCTGCAAGAATTTTTTTTTTTTTTTTCGACTGCCGTTACACGTGAATTTAGGGGGTCGGGTGGTCGTGTGGTGTAGAGAGCTCTACTGTCAACCGGTGGATCCTGGGTTCGAACCTCAGTAAGAACCTTGAGATTTTTTTTAGGTCCTGGTGTAAGTCCCCCCCCCCCAAGTCCACCCAGCTTTAAAATGGGTACCTGACTTTAAGATGCGTGAGTAAAGGCTTCTGGGCGTTGTGCAAACCACACAACCCCTTTATAAGCCGAGGTTACTGAAACAGACGAATTCTACACTTTATCTGCCCCGATGAGCTCTTAGGGGCTTTAGGGAACTTTACACGTGAATTTACAGCCTGATAGATGCAGTGTAATATACGAAACTATCAATATTGTGATTTTTCTTTGACAGGACGAAACGATTAAAACAAACTTCAAGTTCAGGTGTAATCTCGCTATTATTAAACAAATGCATGGACACAGTAAAAATCAGGTTTATGAATACACATTATGGTTTCTCACATGTGGGCTCCCAATAAACATGTCTTACAATGTCAAAGGTCACAATGTCACGTTGAGTCATTTCTTCGACTGATATTACATTTCACAAATGTTCATTAATTTAAACAACATATACTTATACCAAAAAGTGGGGGAGGGAGGGGGGGATTAAAAATGTAACAACTTTATTCGTAGTTATGTTGTAAAGAAAATTGTTTTGAAACATTTTTAACCAAGCTATCTCAATGTACTTCGCTGAAAATTTGTTCAACATTTTTTTTTTCGATTAGTGCCCATCAACATAGGCGGATTTAACGACTGGCGCAGGGACTTCACACACCAGGCCCCCCCCCAAGTATTTAGGGGCCACACAGAGCCCAATTTTAAAACCCCTTTGGTATGTCTCTCTTTTTCTAAATGGCCCGGTATTTACTTCTGAGCAAGGGGCCTCAGCTGACTCGAGCCCGCTCCAGTTCATGAATGGAAATCAGCATATAGGCCTATAACTATAGACGTAACAACTCGACACTCTCTACACCTAAAGTGTATACCCAAACAAAACAATCGTAAAAAAAAAAAAAGGTATTCGTAGCAAAAGAACAAATTGTGTTAGAGAGTAAATGCCATTGTTACACTTACTTTCCAAAATAACTTAAACAGATGACGCAATCAACACACCATCTGTTCGTGTGGGAACTTAGCCGCTGGTAAAATGGTTTAGAATGTATCTACATATTCTTTAAACCCCAACCCCCTTCCCCTCCTTCCGCGTCTACCATCCACAGGTAGGTAGGCAGGCAACTGTAAAGAAATCGAGCGAGCCAGGTTAATAGAAAAAAAGGATACAAGTATGCAAACTCCACCCCACCCCCCCACCCCTTTTATATTTCCGATATGTATTTCTGGTTTATCTTTACAACATACTGACGCTATCCACCCTAAGTTCGAACAACAACAAAAAAAAAAAAATTTAAGTAAACATGTTTCTTTATTCGAATAATTGTAAGACTGGTTCAATGCGTACGAGAGCAGCCGATATGTTAACATGTAACACCTTCACCCCGTTTATACTCCACAACACACACACACACACACACACACACACACATACATACATACACACAGGCATACATACGGAGAAAACGTAACGCGGGGTTTATTCACTTTACGTCAGGGCGGCTCGTCTTTACGTCTCCACTCCATCGTCAGCTTAATAAAAAAAAAACAACAACCTGTAGGTAGCTCATGATGATATCGACCAATAGACCATTCAAGACTGACGCACAAGTCTCTGTTTCACTCTAGCACATACACAGACTATTGATTTGTGTTAGGATGTGGAGGTAGTTTAGGACGAGGAATAATTTAGTTTGTTTAGGACGGGAATAATTTAATTAGGACTTTTTTTAGGACAGGAATATTTTACTTTGTTTGGGGCAGGAGTTTTTTTTTTACTTTGTTTACGACGGGTCCATATTTTCTTTTTTTTAAGGACAGGAATATTTTCACTTCAATTAGGACATGAATATTTTACTTTAATTAGGACAGGAATATTTTACTTTGTTCGGACAGGAATATTTTACTTTGTTGGGACAGGAATATTATACTTTGTTTAGGACATGAATATTTTACTTTAATGGGACAGGAATATTTTACTTTGTTGGGTCAGGAATATTTTACTTTGTTTAGGACAGGAATATTTTACTTTGTTGGGACAGGAATATTTTACTTTGTTGGGACAGGAATATTTTACTTTGTTTAGGACAGGAATATTTTACTTTGTTGGGACAGGAATATTTCACTTTGTTGGGACAGGAATATTTTACTTTGTTTAGGACAGGAATATTTTTCTTTGTTGGGACAGGAATATTTCACTTTGTTGGCACAGAAATATTTTACTTTGTTGGGACAGGAATATTTCACTTTGTTGGGACAGAAATATTTTACTTTGTTGGGACAGGAATATTTCACTTTGTTGGGACAGAAATATTTTATTTTGTCGGGACAGGAATATTTCACTTTGTTTAGGACAGGAAAATTTTACATTGTTGGTACAGGAATATTTAACTATGTTTGGGATGGATGTGCAGTGAGAGGGACAGGTCAATTAGTGAATCTGCAGCAGGAAATGACATTTCACACCATTAACAACCAGTGCTCGATTTAAGGAAAAAAAAACAGTGCCAGGGATAAAAAACAAGCAATTAAGCCTGTTCCATTCTGGACACAGGACGTGTTAGCGCATTTTCATGTTATCTTTCAGTAAATATTTGTAAATTTTGGAAATGTTTATAAATTCAATTGTATAATGCATATATCTGAAAAAAGATATTAAAAGGACAAGTAAGTCATGTTGAATAACTGTTACAAAAATAAATAATGATTACGCCCCTTTGATTAGCTTTTATTATTTATATTTAAAATATAAGCAAAACGGTACATAACAAACTCTTATATTTTGGCCATGAGAGGTCAAATCGCGAAATGGACTTTTGAGGTACACTTGGCAGGCCAAGACCTACACAATGATATATACATCATGGGTCTAGGACTTATGGTTGCTGAGATATAGGGCGGTCCATTATTAATATAGCTTATATAGTAAAAAACGGTACTTTATAAGGCCCCTTTTACGGCCCTGAGAGGTCAGATCGCGAAATGGAAAAAAAGTCATTTCTTGGAAGGCCAAGACCTACAAAATGATATATACATCATGGGTCTAGGACTTATGGTTGCTGAGATATAGGGCGGTCCATTATTAATATAGCTTATATAGTAAAAACGGTACTTTATAAGGCCCCTTTTACGGCCCTGAGAGGTCAGATCGCGAAATGGAAAAAAGCTATTTCTTGGCAGGCCAAGACCTACAAAATGATATATACATCATGGGTCTAGGACTTATGGTTGTTGAGATCTAGGGTGATGACAGACAGACAGACAGACAAAATGGGGACAATAGAGCATTTTTTTTCGAAAATGCTCTAAAAATGTCTGCAGAGCCGGGGATAAATGTCTACGGTTTCATCCCCGGCGGGGATATATTAGCTAAAGCAGGGCCGGGGATGGCAGTTCTCAGTAAATCGGCGGTAAATCGAGCCCTGTTAACAACTCATTTAAACATTAACCCAAAAACAACGGGGTGGTAGGGACAGGTTTTTTTCAGGCTGCCAGCGACCAACCTTTTAAACCCCCATTTTTTTTTGGTTCTTACTATATTTGGAAACGATCCTGCCGAAAACAGGGAATAAGCCTCACATCAAGTTCACCGGGGGGGGGGGGGGGTTTGTCTTGAACAGACCCAGTACGAATTGGCGGAAGTTTTAATTACTATTAGAAAATGAGGCGATGAGAAGAGAACAAAAAAAAAACAACCTCTCTTAGAATTACATTCATTATAGTAACTTAGTTACAGGCAACACGTTTTGAAATATTCATGTTACGACCAGAGGCGGATAGTAACTTATTCCCTAGACTCTCTCTCTCTCTCACTCTCTCGTTTCTTACAATAACTTGACCTCTTCTCAGCTGCATGTCTTGGCCACGTCCTTATAATTTATGCACGCACCTCCTTCAGGTGGTGTCTCCTATTCCCACATACAAACACAGACGAGCATATGCTAAGACCTACACTACATGTGTCAGTTTCTCTCTCTCCTCCCCCCCCCCCCCCGCCTTTAGACAGACACGTGCCCTCCCATGTAACACGTCTCAGTTCCGTCACTGTCTTTAAAACGGGGCGCTCTTACCGCACAAGATGTTTTCAACTCCGCCCCTGCCTTTAGACAGACACCCACATTCTCCCACAAAAACACGTCCCAATAGGCCCCCGCCTTTAAAACAGGCACTCTTCTAAAGCTCACAGGCACATACGATGTTTTCATCTCCGCCTCTGCCTTTAGACAGACAGACACACGCACACACATACCCTCTCACATAATACGTCACTGTTACGCCCCTGCCTTTAAACAGTCACTCCCCCCCTACAGTAACGTGTTTCCTTTTTAACACATTATTCGAGGCGCCCACGTAAGAAGGAAATGCCCCTCCCCCCCCCCCTTTTCCTATTCCCCAGTACTAGCTGTACGCCCGAGACACCACTGAATGTCTAACTGAAACGTCTCATTGTTCACGCCACCAGAATGTGACCAGATAATGTTGTTTTTTTTCCCCTTCTTCTTCTTCTTCTTTTCTCTCCTTCTCTCCATCTCCCACAATTTCCCCATCCACCAGCACGTTGCCAAGGGTCAGAGTGGTCATTGCTATTTAGCCCAACGTCTGGGGAAACTAAAGACAATGGAAGGGAGGGAATTGGGGTAGGGGGGGCGGAAGTTCTTATCCCGCTGGTTCCAAGTTATTTATATGTATCGAGCAGTTAGAAGAAGGCGTTCATGGATTTTTTTTTTTAAAAACAGAAAACATGAGGAAATATTTAGAGATATTTAAAAGTCATAATTGGGATGGGGGTGGGGAACGGGGGTGGGGGTGGCGCAGCAGCGGCTTCCGCTGGGTCCTGGGTGAGTATCATACGCTAAAGGTCGAGAGGTTAGTTTTTTTTTATTACAGCTATGTGATAAAGTAATCTCCATCATGATGGCATCACACCCCCCCTCTAAATGGTATAGTTTATAATTTGTAAGTGTTAATTCCGTTTCAATATTCCCAGTTTCAGCCAAAAGGGGGGGTATCTTTTTAACGACTCTTCATCAGCTAAGATGCAGGAGCGGTCTTACGCAATAGTTAGGGGTGAAGTGGGGGGGGTCGGGACAACATATATTTATAGCGCCCCGAGCGATTTCCCGCTTATTGAGTTGAGGGTTTAATTTTGTGACAAACGAAAATTCTTTAAGCTGCAAGCGCCCGCCCCCTTCCCCCCACACATCTTGTTGCAGGACCTGGTGGACCCTAGTCTCCCCCCTTCCTCTCCCCACCCCTAGATTCCGCCACCGCACAGTATGAACCAGCGTGCGTAATTGTCCGTTTAAATGTGACGTTGTAACCTGGATGACGGACGACGACAACAAGGAGGGGGCGGGGTAACATCGTTTTATTTTTCTAACTGCAGTTGTAACAACGATTCTCTCTACCATTTACCCCCCGCCGCCCCCCAACCCCCACCCCACGACACACACACACACACACATGTTCCCGAGGTCCAATGTTATGGCGGCTAGCAACACTTTCCGTATGAACAATGAGGGCGAGAAATAAAAGATAATAAAAAAAAAAAGTGTGATCAAGTCTGAACCAAACGGACTCACGCGAGAAAGTCATGTGTGCGCGCGCACACACACGCACACATAAATATAACGGATCGATATTTTAGCCTGATACAGGGAACATGGGATCTGGCCAAGAATGGTGTATGTCCGGTGTGGGGAGGGGGGAAGGGGAGGATAGAAGATTGTGGATGGAAGGACGGTAGGCCAGCTAAGCAGAGGAAAGGTGGGGGGGGCAAGTTTAGTCATTCAATGATACAAGTTACTGGTGGAGTAGAGCTTTGAATGTTATGTACAATGCTTATACCAGTATTAGCAATAACACAAAAATGTTGTCAAATTCTTAAAAAAGACGTTTTCTAAGTCATGTTTTGTTTCCTTAAAATTTATAACTTCACCATAAGTATCCCATGTGACCCACTTGCTCCCCCCCCCCCCCGAAAGCCGCCATATTTGTGTATTATTATTTCATTGTGTATCAATATTTAGGCCTAAGGGCAGACCAAGAAGCAGACGGATAGAGGAAGTGGAGAAAAGACCTTAAAGCCATATGAGTGAGAGAGTGGAGGAAGAAGAAGACCATGGATCGGGAAAAAGTGGAGAAGAGTAGTATGTCAGGCCAGGGGGGCCTAAATGGGCTGTGGAGCCAAAGGAAGAAGAAGTAGTATCAATATTTAGGAGCTAAGTTATTAAAAAGAAAAAAATAATACAAAAGGCGGCATCATTTTTATGTGTTGATATCTGTAAGGCGGGTGTGGGACTTTGACGACATCAATCAGACCCGATAAAAGTCAGAGCCGTCACCAGGGCTCGAACTCGGGACATTTCGGCTATCAGTCTACCACACTGCCGTCGCGTCCCTTACAGAATGACCCCCCCTAGGGCCAAGCCATAAATATTTAGATGTAAAATAAATAAATAAATGGGGTACAACTGTTTCAAATTTAGATACATCTCGTTTGATTTACCGTGGCATTGGTGTTCTGGCTGAACCAAATAATTCGTATTTTGTCGTATCTCAATATTGATTAAGTTTTTTTCTCTACTCACAAAGGGGCGCCAAATGGTATATTTTACATATAATATTATATGGTTTTCGAAAGTGTGGGGGGGGGGAGCGCTAAAAAGGTATTGTGCCTCGGGCGCGAGTTAATCTCGCTACACCACTGCTCTAAAAAGATACCGCCCCCAATACCCTTGACTATAGTTAGGCAGATGCCATCCCATGGCTGGCAGCAAAAGTAGGTGTCGCCCGGAGAGGACCACCCACACGTAGGTACGCCACTGTATCCAGGCCTTTTTATGAAAACAGAACCGATCTTGGCCATCTCCAAGTGTCCCCGGTGTCAAAGCCCCCCCCCCCTCGGTATTAATATCTTTCAAAAATTACTGCTAAGCTTGAGGGACCCCTACGGTACTTTTACCTTGGGCCTCTCCAATATTTATTCAAGTCTGTGCTGATGCCTCCCAAAACCCCAACCCCCCCCCCCCCGCACACACAGACGTACCTACGGTTTATATGAAAACAGTTCGGTTTACTCGGCAGGTGTGCCAAAAAAAAAAAGGGATGGGGAGGGAGGCAGAGTTTGGATAAAGTACCCGTCGGGTCCACAACTGCATCAGATTAGAAATGAATTTATTACTGGAAAGGGTGGAGGACGGGGTGAGACTCTTGAAGAACTCACCTAGTTTGGATATCCATTAGAACGGCCATGTCTCTGTAAGCCTTTCAGATGGGGAAAAGTTTCCAATAAAATACAACGAAATACAGAATGTATAATAATAATAATAATATTTAAAAAAAAAAAAAAACTTACCGAAGTTGACAAAAGACGTATCGCAGGTGATATTGACAATTCTTTTGTTATTATTCTATGCAGCTATCATTCCTTGTTTTTAGTAAATCGACGAGAATTGAAATTGTGGAAGATTTCGTTGTCAAGTGAATGCGTCTGTGGGAGTCGTCACCACATGAGACATTTCATTGTTTATATAGCAACACTGCCATTTTGGGTGGAGTTCCAAGATGGGGGCAATTTTTAGTTTTCTTCCCAGGTTAAAGATGGTTAGATGTTGTTGCTGTTTCTGTGTGGTTGGGTGGTGCTTCAGATGTGGTATTGCAACAAAAAAAAATGAACTTGATGACTAGCGGTAGGCAGGTCGGTGGTACACACAGCTGATAATCTATATTTAGTAACACGGGGTTACTATTGGTGTGAAAAACAAAAGGATGCGCCTCCAACAAGAGATCTTGTAAACAGAATGTGGGTGGGGAGGTCAGAGGTCACAGCTCACCATTATTCATGACGTTCCTCATCCTCTCATGTGACTAAATTCTTGTCTATCATTCTTGTCAACTAATTCACTGGAATTTTGAAAAACAAACAAATAAAAACCCGCTAATGTGGCACAGTCCTCATTCTGAAGAAAACAGGAATCTAACAAAACCCACTAGTTCGAAAAAAGAAATAACAACACAACAATCAAGTTTGAGGTTAACTCGCACTATATAACAAGCTCACACTCTCCATGGTTTCAGTTATATTTTTTTTTAAATCACAAAATGTTTTTTCCCTCCAAAGACTATGAGATTATCTAGTCTAAAACACTATTGAAAACTGGCCAAGTATGAGACAACCAACAGAATAAAATGAGAAATGCAAATCTGGTTGGTAGGTGGAGCAGACGAAGGCTTAGAAGAGTGGAGTGAAATATACTAACTGAGCTAAATATCATTGGATAACAACAGTTTGGGACAACCAACAATGTAATCACAGGAAAAGACAAAACAAGCATAACAGTTCAACTCATTTCATTGGCTAATTAAACAAAACAAAAATGTAAAAAAAAAAACATGCAAAAATTATTTTTCATGGATGGTAGTCATGTAAATGGTAATAATAATAATAAGTTATTATTATTATAATTCACCAGTAAATACAAAGCGAAATTTAAATTTTTAAAAAAAAAGGTCTCGCCTTAAAATTTGTGCATAGATTTTTTTTTCTACAATGTCAAAGTTGTACGTCACAATTTGACATGGGTGCCAGAAGAAATGTGTTTCTTACTGAGTTTTTGAAACATGAACGTCGCCGCCGTGTTGGACAACATTTGTTTGAACATGCACCGACGTATACAACAACTATATATAGCCTACCGCAACACACCACCGCATTCACTGTCAAGTAACAAAACAATAACAAAACCGACGCGAGTAGGAAGGAACACATGGTTTTAAAAAAAAATTCAATGTGTTAAAAAATAAATCAGAACTTTGGTATACTTATTTTGCTTGAAATTTTTGTGTGTGTCCTTAATGAACATAAAATTGGGTTTTAATATTAATAAAAAAAAATAATAATATCAGTCGGTGTGAAAATTAAATTAGTCAATGAAATTATTTAATGGGTTAATACAATGGTAGAAGCGTTTCGATTTAAAAAAACAGATGTAAAACAGTAACGAAACCTTGATAATTATAAATCAAAAGTCGGTTCCTCCTATCATTCGTGATCCCCCCCCCAACTACAAAGCTATAGGTTTATATTTTATTTTCAGCAATGAATTCTTCCAAAAGCAAATGTCTCAAATGATTAGCAAACGGAAGTTTTAAGTTAAGTGTATCTAACCACACTTATATTTACGACAGCTGCGTATGTTTATTATTATAAAAAACTAAAACAACCTAACAACAACAAACATTAAAATTTATCAATCATAAAAAAATTATGCGTTTGAAAGGAAAAAAAAAAGCTATTATACAATTTTTACACATTTAGTCATTATTTAGAAAAAAGTTTTTTTCTTCTTTTCGATGTTTTCAGTTTGGTATTGTGGTAGTGAAACAGTGAACTAGTTTTTTTAAAAAAAAAAGTTATATGGTAAAAAGTGGAAGTTAGAAAGTTTGAAAAAAAAAATTTGATATATAATTTAAAGAATATATTTATATCTACATATAAACAAGCAAACAAACTTTGGAGTTTACAAAAAAAAAAAAAAATAATGTCAGGACAAGAGAAATTGAAGATTAGAGAAATGCATGCAAATCGAATGCTTATTGTAGTTCAACTGAAGTGGTTATATAGGCAAGACAAGGATTGGGGAAAAAATGGCTGCTATATCACAACGAGGTTCTTGTAGAAGTTTATAATAAAAAAAAAAAGGAATGAAAAGAAATGAACAGTACCGCTAGAAAAAGTGTTTGAATGAGATTGTATAAGGAAACAATTCGACAAGTTTTAAACTAACCCTAGGCCAAGTACAACACTTTGCAGATGATTAAAGAATTAAGTCCCTTCTGGCTTTGTTTTTATTTCAATGTGCATTGCAGTGTTGCTATGTTGTTGTTGTTGTTGTTTTTGCTTAAAGAGCATAAATAGGTCTACACTTAACTGTACACACGCATAGGAAGCAATGTATCATACATCTGTTTCTAGGCCATAGTCACTTCCCGGGTTATTGGGTTTGATTGCATGGTTTTCTTTGACCTTTTCGGTCAGCAACGTGCTGTGGTTCCCCTCCTCCATTTCCATTATGTCTGACCCACATTCTGAATCAAGCGAGTCTTTCTTCTCGGGATAGTTTGAGCAGGACTGGACATGTTTATACTGACCCTTGTCCGTGTTCTCACCCTCGCGGTGGTAGAAGTAATTGAAATTGGACACTATCACAGGTACTGGAAGAGCGATGGTCAGCACGCCGGCTATGGCGCACAGCGACCCCACCAGCTTGCCCCAGACGCTTATGGGCATCATGTCGCCGTAGCCGACGGTCGTCATGGTAACCACGGCCCACCAGAATGCATCGGGAATACTTTTGAAATGAGTCTTGTCTGCGTCCGCCTCGGCGAAGTAGACGGCGCTGGAGAACAGGATGACGCCGATGAAGAGAAAGAAGATGAGGAGCCCCAGCTCCCGCATGCTGGCCTTCAGGGTCTGGCCTAGGATTTGAAGCCCTTTGGAGTGTCTGGAAAGTTTGAATATCCTGAAGACGCGCACGAGCCTGATAACCCTGAGGATGGCCAACGACATGGCCTGGTTATTGCTCTTGTTCTGGTCCGCCACTACTGTGCCCAGGGTGATGAAGTACGGAATGATGGCCACGATGTCGATGCAGTTCATGATGTTCTTGAAGAAGCCCAGCTTCTCCGGGCAGGAGGCGAACCTGACCAGGAGCTCGAACGTGAACCATATGATGCAGCAGGTCTCTATGATGAAGAAGGGCTCGTTGAACCTGGGGATATCGTCCTCCAGGATGGAATCTTTGGACTCATTGACCGTCGCGTTCACGACCCTGTAGTGCTTGAACTGTGGTAACGTCTCCAGACAGAATATAACGATCGACAGGAGTATGATGATCACAGAGAATATTGCACACAGCCTCGCCGCGGCGGAGCTTTCGGGGTACTCGAACAGGAGCCACACGCGCCTCTGGAACTCATTCTGAGGCAAGGGTTTCTCCTCCTCTTTGATGAACCCTTCGTCTTCGCGGTACCTCTCGAAAGCGCTCTCGCCTAGCTCGTAGAATTTGATCTCCTCGGAAAAGACGTCCAGGGGAACGTTGACGGGGCGTCGCAACCTCCCGCCGCTCTGGTAGAAGTAGAGGATGGCGTCAAAGCTCGGCCGGTTTCGGTCGAAGAAGTACTCGTTTCGTAGGGGGTCGTAGTAGCGGTTCCGCTTCGACGGGTTCCCCAGCAGCGTGTCGGGGAACTGGTCGAGGGTCTTGAGCTGCGTCTCGAAGCGCAGACCGCTGACATTGATTACAACGCGCTCACAGCTGCTGCAGTCATATTCGTTCCCGGGTGGGCCCATCCCATCGTCATTGTCCTCCTCTGAGAGCTTTGGAAAGGACCTGGAATTAGGAAGATTGGAGGACCGTAATTGAGACCTATGAGTGCTATGGTATGAGTCCCGGTACCCAGCCGGGCCCCCGTTGCCCTCGATCCCCGCCATGGCCACCTCCATGTTGCAGCCTGCATGAGTCCCACCCTCGCAGAAGCTCCCTATGGTTGTCTCTTCAAAGGTCTGACATCCCACCCTTTACAAAAAATATGCTACCGCACTACCAATGCGCGTGTTTCAGAGCGAATCGACAGAAATATGGCGGACATAAATAATTCTATCGTTCCCCGGATGAGATCGATAATTTTGACGTCATATGCGACTAAAGCCTGTGATTAGATTCACCGAAACAGAGTATACACGGCCACATCGATAGCATTTAAAAAAAAAATATATAAAAAAATATATATGTATAAATGTTAAAGATCCTCTATATACGAACACAAGTTTAGTTCTTCTGCTATATCCAGGATATCTAAATCTGACAACGCTCACAGATTTGATAAATGTCAACACAGTAAGTGATCTGAATGATAAATGCCAAACAAGCGACTCTGTTCACAACAGTACACGAGTTTACGCGCAATGCTAGCTAGCGTGAGCGCTGGGCCTAATGATTTACAAGTAAAAATAGACACCGCTCGTTGCTGCTTATGCCCTCGATTCACACACGAGTGTGCTATGGCGCTTCGACACAGCCGATTGGTCCACTGGTTGGTTACATACTTAGATATGCCCACACGTTCTCCGTCCAATAAATACTTTCTTATAAGAGTCTAAAAATTCTAATTAAGTTTTTTGAAGTGCAACGCTATTACTTAAAGAACTACTTACCTTTGAAGACATTCGAGAATGCCAAACAAGTGCGTAGGCTAAATTAAGTAACAGGGGGATTTATTCTCGTTCTTGTATCGACCAATCACTGTTTTTATTTAACGTTGACATACTTAACGCATTTCCACTAAACAAAATTTATTAACAAAAAATAAATAATAAGATTATATATCCATTATCTAGGAATAACTGCACAATGTTGATTTTTTATTATATGATAAACATTTCCATTAACTTCGAAGTAGCGTAATTTGCTGCAGTAATTTCTTTTACCTTGCACTGCACAGTACGTCACAAGTTGGCTGCATTAGAATCAATGCTTGGAACTTCTCGTCTGCCGGCGAAGAGAGGAACGAGGTAAAGCCGCGTGAAACGGAAGAAAACAATCTGATCGGACATTGTTGATCAGTTTCAATGCTTTCGTAGCTATTGATTTCTTATTTATTTATTTTAATAATATTTGGACTTTCCTCGTGATAGTATGTTAATTTTATGAGCAACTGATAAGATGACACAATATTTACCACCCAATTTACTAGCGTTGTTTGCAGCGAGAGATCCGCTACCATATCTTCCTCCTGCCGACAAACTTCCACATGAAAAGAAACGAGTATCATACCTAGGCGTTTCAACTTTTTTAGAAGGCTTTGAGGTAATCTAATACATCTTATTAATTTTACAAGTAAGCATATCTAGTTCAATAAAATATGAGTTTTATTTATTTAGACATTAATAAAATTTGACCCACATCGTATTGAAGTAACATTTCAAAATGGCGGATTCTGACATTTTACTAGGTAAATTTAGTTAAATTTAAGTTAATTTCTATGGGCGGTTCACTACCTCAAAATTTCCTTCCTAGTTTAACCTATTCCTTTTTTATTTTACTTTAGTACCATAACTCAATATCAGTAAAAGCAGTTGGCTTTAAGAATATATATATAGCATCTTTAAACTACAGGAATAGTTCCATAAATTAGAAGTTAAAAAAAAAGTCATTGACTTAATGTCCTAATAAAATAATAAGGAGTAGGTAATTTTCAGTTGGAGAAATGTTCGTCTATCTCTATCTCAAAAACATTAATGACTTGTTTGAGACAAAAAACTACAATGTAAACATATTTTTTTCAATGTGCTGTATTATCTTTGAGGAAATAATAATCAGCTATATTATTTAAATCATAAACATTGATGATTGAGGCAATCAGAACTAATGATATATCAAGTGGACTATTCTAATTCAACGTTATATATTACCTAAATAATTACAAAAACTGAAGAAATTAAGTAAGAAGTTTCATTATGTCTGTATTTTAAATACTATAATGGTTATAAATTATAAAATGAAAATAAATATCTATAATGTCCATTGCTTATTATTCTAATTTTATCGGATTCTATTAAGCTAATTTCAGGATTTACTTTCGTGAATAATGTCGTAATTAACTTCATTATAAGGTTCATAATAAATAACAATAAAACCCTGTCTAAACTTTTTTCTTAAACCTTTTGTTTTTTTTTAATTTGTAGTAAATGTTTGCTGGGTTATATTTAAGTGATGCACTGAAATTTTTAATTAATATTTCAAACATCGGTATGACCCTTATGTTCAGAAGACATTTTAGGCTAAGGTTGTCATAACATCAATTGTTATAAAAAGGAATAATGCTAGATATAAATCTAGTAAGATTAGTTTGTAATTATATATGCATTTTTCTTCACTTTACATTCTTTTAGCTGCAGTATTTTTTCTTTCTTTTTTTTTTTTTAGTAAAATACAGGGATATAAATCCTCTTAACTATTGGGCTTATTATTATATATACTAGGGGTGGGCAAACTACGACCCGCAGGCAGCATGTATGAATATTGATACCAAAATGACAAATGCATGTTTCGATCCTCTGCCGATGGTAATTTTCTTTGTTTAAGAGTTTTTGCTGTATTTTAAAAAATTTATTCAGACTACTTGATTCGAATCTAGGGATATTAAATCCGGTTTTATGGCTCGAGAATATTAGTTAGAACTGCTTGACCTACAAGCAGATCATGACCTGAGGGAGAAGTTTAAGTCAGTTCTTTTGTTGGAGTTTTAAGGATGTTTGCCAGCAGTGGCATTTCCACCTCCTAAAAAGTTTGCCCACCCCTGATATACACTATGCACTTTATATTTTTTCTCAAACTGTCTGAGAGATCCTTTTTTTTTTCTTGTATTAAATTTGTCATTTTGGTATCAATATTCATACATTTTGGCATCAGTTGGCATTTTACGGTCCAGTTTCTTAGTTTACTAAGGGCAGTAATCAGGATTTAAATATAGGAATACAATTTTCTCAGTTATTGGTTATTGCAAAGACCTAAATAAGAGAAGGCAATTTGTGCATCACAATAGTAATTTGTTTTTGTCATGAACTAGATCCTAGGCGAAAGTTTTGTAAATTACTATATTTCTGTGAATTATATGTTGTCCTGTTTAATGATTTGTTTAGTTGTTCATTGTTTGTTTCCTTGACTGTTGTTTCTTTATATAATATCTCAGAGAGTAAACTTTTTAAATGTAATCTATCCATGTAAGCCTTAATGTATGTCAGCTTTTACTATATGTTATAATATACGAATTATAATTGAAGCATTAGAAAACTTTATTAATTAAAGAAGCCTTTTATTCTCAATCATTAAGCTTGATTATTTATAAAGGTTTTCTTATTAGCTCGTTATATTGACTTTATAAAGCAAAGAAAATGGTCTTAAACAACATACATTGTGAATTATAGAAAATAACTTACTTGGTAGTTGGCAGTAAATCCAAAAAGAAAATTCTTGGTTGTTTTTTCTTACTATTTCCAAAAAGTGAACTAATATCCCTTGATCTTGATTTGAAAGACATTTTGTATCACTTTATGAGAACACAAGTCCTTCAGTATTTAAGATAAATATTAAAATATTGTTCAAACCTGCACAGAGACAGGCACTGATTTGATGGTACGCCATTCTTCCTTAACAAATCAATGCTCTAACAAACACAGCTCTTACCTGGAATGTGCCTGGTAATTGTGGCTTCTTAAATGTCACAGATGTTGTTAAACTAGTTACAGGCATAACAGACACGACAATAATCTATAAGGCTTGCCTATTGAAACTTAGAGATAGCAGAGTGAAGAGACAAGCAGTTGCTGGAATGGTTGGATAGATTGTTCCTCTTTGTTAGCTATTATAATACCTTGTCATTAATAATTTCTTATGTTGATATTTGTTGTTCTTTCTTTCTTTAGTGCATAAACACTGCTTAAAGGTTTTGCTTATAGAAATTCTTTTCTCAGAAATTATGCTCGGTAGTAGATTGTTTTTAATCTTTTTACATTCGTTTTTTTTTTAAATATAATTTTTGTAAGTTTATGTAATCTTGTCATCTGACTATGTGGCCTTATATTTTTTATGCAAATAAACGATGGTTTTTGTTTAGGATAGATGAAGTTATTGTTTTATTTAAAAATAGAAAGATTTGACATATTCTTTTAATGGACAGTTTGTCATTTTTATATATTATGTCCTGCTAATTTTATTCTAACAATATTTTGCCTTTTTATTTTTTGGTTTCTCTATCATTTCAAAACATTTTATTCATAGAGTTTTCTCTAATATTTGTTTCAAAATAACTTACGAGATGTGTGAGCTAGTCACATCCACCAACAGGGCTGTATTTTCTTCTATTCCTGAATTATATCGTGCTCTGCCTCTGCATGTTCCGTCATATGAAGGAGGATTGGAATCTGGTGATGGGAAATCAGAACAAGATGATTCCTGTCTTGATCTGTAAAGGATAAAATGCCATATCTGGTTGTATTTTGTATTATTTTTTTGGCTCGCTGCCATATTTCATGTTTTTTTTTGTCTTCTAATGCTAAGAGTTTTTATGTAAGTGAGTTAGGCCTATTTGGTTGAATTGTTTAGGTTATGCTTTTGTTGGATGGGGTTATATCTTACCGATATAAGCGGTCTTTGTCAGGACGTCTTTTGCTCCTGAGACAATTTGGTAAGCAAGACAAGGATCTTCCCTCGTCATTGCGTGAGTCAGCAGAATAGGAGCGTCGACTCTGAGTTGATTTGACTCTCTTTATTCGTCGAGCAGCTTGGATTCGTTCTAGACGCTGAGATTCAACTGCATCTAGATCCTTAGACTGTAAGAATACATGATAGTGAAGTTTTAAATGAGTTGTGTTAAAAATATATTAACTGTTGAAGTGGAATCTAAATTCTGAAAGAAAAAAAAATTAACATAGAATTCAACTGGTATTTTGTTTTAAGGTGTGATTATTTTTTTTTGTGCTTATAAAAAACTTAAGTTTCACATGCTGGAGAAATTGGCATACATATCTGAAATTTTCTTTGTTCACTTAGAATGCATGTTAGAATTTTTCGGAAAGTTTTGTAAAAATGTGCTTCCACCAGCACACAGTTGACTTAACAATTAGACACATGATCTCTTTCTTATTGGTCTATATTTTATGCCACATGCTGCCACCAAACCAAATAAGAGATGTCCTAGATATATTCCAGAGCCATGAAAGATGAACGCAATTATTAAAAAAAAGTATGGAGTGAAACGAAAACTACATTCACCTAAGTTTCCCCGTGTAAAGTCTACTCTTAGGTCACAGCACATATCCAGCACATCACTGCTATTAGGAAATAGGTTGCTAAGATCTCATCACAACTGGTTATTTATTTATTTTTTTTATCCTCCCAACAAACTAATCTTTTACACGGTAACACACACACACACACACATTATACACCACGTGTAAAGTTCAAGCACTTGCAGGTATCACAGCCAGAACTACATCAACAGTTTGCTTAGTCCCCTATGTTAGAACCCAACTGAGTCCCAGTGAATGAAGAATGTGCTCGGTGGATGTGCTATTGGGAGTTCCTGCTATGAAAAAGTTCTTTATATATATAGATTACATATATATATATACATGCTAGTATATATTCCTTTCCATCAGGCGCTTGATAAGAAACGATTGCATTAGGCAAGGGAGTTCCTCCCCCCCCCCCCTTCTCCGGTGTGGCACCACACTACCTTCTGTTCACTTACTCTGTTCTTCACACCGTGCAGGCACGCGCGGGGAGATTGATGGCTAAGATTGGGTGTCACTTTAGGATTCAAAAAGGAAGAAGGGAAAAAAAGAAAATATTTGGAAAACAGTTTGGGATTCTGTTGCAGTGGACAAATAATGAACTGTTACTTTGTCGTTTTGCACGTGTTTTTTTTTTAGATGATGGTTTAGTGAACTAATAATTTAACTATCTGTTTCGTACAATTTTTTTTTCCTCAAAAGTTAGCAGATAAAGGGGGCGGCGATGAGATTTAGTGAGCGCGGAGATTAGTGAGCGGTGTGTAATCAAATTCAAGACAGACTGGTTATTTGAAGTCTGTGTACAATAACCCCTGAGGCGCTGGGTTGTTGTGGTGGACGGGAGGGTAGGGGGGTAAGACTTTTGGTTAAAAAGAGAAAGTGGTAAATGCATTTAATTTTCATTGTCAGTTTAGCCTTCACTCGTATATTTTAAGTTGACTTCTGTATAAATAATGTACACAATCTATAAATACTGTAGACAATATAACCAGGGCTTAAATGGGCTGTAGAGCCAAAGGAAGAAGTTATATCGCTGGCCAGTAAAACTTGGCTTATCTCATACACACTTTAAATGTATAAACTGGGTTTATTTTTTATTTAAAAAGTGGGGGTGAGATTGGATACCTCGCGTGGCTCACTTACATCCGGGAAATCACTAAAAGTCAATCTTTTTTTAAGACTCTACAAATACCCCCAGTTTAAATTCAGATTTAGAAAATGTAACGCTTAGGTTTAGGTGGATTTTTTATTTTTGCTAATGCCCCCCCCCCCCTCCTTTCCGCTTGAAGGGTGATTTCAAACGCTAAGCGGTAATCCAGTTCTAGTTGACCCGTGTTTTGTTCAGGTGTAACTAATTTTTATGTTCTTGCGGAACGCCGTCTTAATTTAATTAACGTTGTGAGTTTCAAACAGGAGAAGCTGGTCACTTTGAATGTTAGCGGACAACAAACAAACTGTTTCTTTTAACATAGTACTGTTTGATCTGTCAACTCCCCAAAGGCCAACCTTGATTGAATACACGGGTGTCTTGCTGAAAATCTTCATTGTCTCTACCCCCTCCTTTCACGTTTTTATTAAACAAGTCTGGTGTCAGTAGGTATAGTACATCACGGATGCATTTCTTTGTGCGCATGAGTTGTAAATATCGTTCAAGGTACAATTGTTCATGGAGTTACGGGCACACCGCCACAACCACCCTAATATTTGACTAATTAAGGTGTCAACGTTTGGACACCACCACCACCCTTTTTTAAAAAAAATAAATAAATGAAGAGTTGACCGATGCATGCTGTGAATAGTTCGTAGATGGTTAACAATGGTTCAGATGTAATGCTATGCGTCCATCGCGTGTTGATACCGGGTTAAATGTCAAAGGAAAGGGGGAAGTAGTACAGGCACACACCGCGAGTGTTTTAGTCGGTTTATTTTATTTATTTATTATGTTGGACAAAACTGTACTTACTTCTGGGCAGATTGAAACCGATTTGACTAGCGCCATGCAGCACGAAACCGATACAATTATCCACGTATAATGCCAGCACTTCCTTACAACCGCCCTGGCCTGGTGGAGGGTCATCCCCCCACCCCGGTCAGGTAGCGGTGCTTTGATGTCATTTTATTCTTGTACACACGGTGAGTGAAATTGATTTGTGTGTGTGTGCTGTGGTAAAGCCGTGCACATCATCTCCCCATAATAATGGGTGAACTGAATGATATCATCACCAGCCAACGGTTTCTCCCCACAACCCCCATACATACACACACATTCATTGGGATGGTGGTAATACAACTCAGGTGCCTTATGTTATTCGTTGCAGTACCGCTTGTGTTTTTTGCGTGTGTTGTGTTGGGAGGGGAGGATGGGTCTTGATCATCTCCCGAGACCACTCAGCCTTAATTTCAAGCATCACTTAAAGGCGTTAGCTCTAAGTCTAGAAGTTGGCGCCATGAGCCTGTCCCACCCCCTCTCCTTTTCATAAATAAATAAATATATATATACATATATATATATATATATATATATATATATATATTGTCTTGTTCGCAGTGCGTTTCATAATAGTAAGCCTGTAGGTGGTGATATTGATTGTATGTCAGAGTTTCTAGTCATACACTAAAGCGAATACTATAATACAGTGGTTCTCAAACTGGTTCGCTTGGTGACCCGTAATAATAACCGTTTTCGTTTCCTAACCCACCACAAAAAAATCTCTTCTGTTTTCGCGACCCGCGTGCACAAGAAATACATTGATAGAGAAAGATAATAAAACGTCACTAATGGCATATATATATATATATATATTCTATTTATATATATATATATATTCTATTTACACACTGGTAGATTTGAGAGAAATATAAATGCAAATATAGATAGATGCTCGATCCTTTAATTACACATTTAAAGTTTGCTCTAATATGTTAGAAATGAAACAGTGAACTGGAGGAAGAAAGACAACACTGAGATCTTAAAACATGTAACGTAATAATATAACAATTATTTTTGTGCCTAGTAAATTATCATTTGTTAGGTATCTATGGACTCTTTCTAAATAATAAAACCAACGGTAAGAATTTTTTGTATAACAAAATAATAGAAACAACTGGCATATTACCTATAGTGATCTTATTTGCATAGCGCGCACATATATATATATATATATATATATATATATATATATATATATCAATGACGTTACACAGAAAGTAGATTTACTCAGCTAGCCGTTTCTTTTGTTCGGGTTGTCATTAGGTATCCATAGTCGTAGCCGCCGGTTATCAAAAGAACTGCTCTCTGCAGATATACTTACGTCACGGCACGCTCTGTTATACAGTCACAGTGAAATATCAGTATTGATTGCTTGTTTGTTCTGAAACCAGGGCCCGGCCATATATATATATATATATTAGCGTTCTAATTCAAGATGGGGATAATGGGCTTTGTATATCCCCCCCTCCTCCTTTTTTTTTTATTCAGATACATGCACTCAGCTTTGGGATTGGGAACTTGGTTCGTTGGCTAATCTAGGCCATTCGCTAACTGACGTCACAAAGGTCGACAAGTTTTCAGCGCATGCCAGCGTTAATGTGCTAGTTTTTTTTTTTTACTCGTATAGGAAGGTGGGGAAAAGAAAAAAAAATATGATGTGACCTTACGTTCTTACTTACTTTTCTCTTTTCCTACATCTATTTTTTTTTCTTTCTGTAATTTAAAAAAAAAAAAGTATCTTGAAACAAATTTCCCAGTCGTAAGTCTTCGAACTAATGGAAAGAAATGCCCGATTCTCTCCCTCTCTCTCTCTTAAGCCGTGTAATTATGTTTGAAAAGCAGTAGCGAATTTGTGAACGTAGCCTATGGATATCTGCATATAATTTGTGGAACTTACCGTTCAGACATACCAAAATCTTTTAATGGTACAAACAAAAAGTGACCTATTTATTATGAGTGTGCTCGTGTATGTCTTAAACTGGCATTACATTATTAATAAAAAAAATACAACAACAACAACAACAGAATTATAGCTTCTCAATTATCTGGCCTCTCCCGCCCCTTTTTGAAACACAAGAACGTTATAAAAGTGTTTGTTCTGAACTCTGCGCTTCTTTGTGGTAAACACATCGATGTGCTCTCTCCCCCCCCCCCCCCATCCCAATAACATTATACGCATTAATAAAACAATTGGTGTTAACTGAATGTGACTTGGTGTACTGTTTGGTTGGCGCCAGTCTTATAACTAATACAACAAAGTCAGCCATTACGTTTACCTCGCACATGCGGTACAAAAGATTGTCTGTAATTGCATTGCGTAACTTAACGAGAGGCAGAAGGGAGTAGGAAGAGGAGAAGAAAAGGAGAACGTCAAGCAATGGTTTGGAGCCAAGCAGCTATTTTTACTCATACTCATTCTATTTCTGAACCATTGGCAAAACATTACCCAAACTCCTTATGTCCACTATAGTTTTCACTTACGTTCTCCGTCCCCCCCCCCCCCCCAATCTCTCCTGTCTGCCTCATCAGTAGTAGGACACGCCTAATGGTGCTATTTATAGATTTCTTTAAAACAAAACCGCGAAACCTTTGTACTTTGTGTGTTTAGTAGCATTTGTCTAACTCTATGGCATAAAATACAGGATTGACCCTTGGCATTAGATTGAACATGTCTACCACTACAAGGCACCAACATTCATATGAAATTTCTTGCTGTGTTGATAACGGGAAACTTAAAAGACGGTACCTGCTAAGTAACTTTTTGTGTCCTATTCAATCACTGGTGCATAGATTTACTTTATAAACTGTCCTTGTTTTTTGTCATAGTTGATTAGTCTTGAAAGTTTAAACACAGTTGATATTGTGTGCGACTGTTAAGTTAAATTAGTTAAACAGTGAAATGCCCTACTCACGTCAGAGAGAGAGAGAGAGAAATGTGCTGTTGAAGTGGGTTGTCTCAGGCAACGTGCACATATATATATAAAATCCAAGTAAACACAACCGCAATTCTACAAAAAAATTTCTGGCCCGTCTAAGTTGATCAAAGAGGACATGTTGGATGGGGCGCCACTGAAACCATGACGACCAAGAACCAAAAAAAGATGGGCTTTATATGTGTATCAAACCCCCATTACTGGCTATCCATTTTGTTTTTAATGTGGGGGGACTCGGTTTGACTCACTGCTCCTCTCTTGCACTTTCTTTCTCTTCCTGCTCTAGCACGCCTACTGGGGTTGTTATTCTTTTAAAAAAAAAGGAGTAACTTTCCACCTTGCTAGTTTATTTACAATCTATTAATGATAACATTGTTGAGTAAAGTGGTAACTACCTGATGGGTGAAACGGGAGGGTTCCCAAACATTTACAAGTATTTTTATCAACATGTTAGGTGTTCTGTATAAAAAAAAAAAATCGGACTATGATAAACTGTCTGCTGCACTCTGTGTTACTGTCACTAATACAGGACTGAATGAATTAATTTCAGCACAGTTAAAAATAATAATAACATAACTGAATGTACTTCATGTGTGGTAATTATAGTCTCTTATGTTTAAGGGAACCTTTACAAAATATAAAAACTAATAATTACATATTGTAATAAATTTGATGCCATATGATTGTTTTTTTTTTTTTTTTTAATAAATAAAAAAAAAAAAATTATAAAAAAAAATTCTTGGTTTGGTTACTTTGAAATTTGTCCCTAATAAGCGGCTGTCCCAATTAAGCGGAATCCACTATTTATATTTTACTAGTTGAAAGATAAAGACTGTTTAATAATAATTATGTTTGTTTAGCGAAGACATATACAGGAACATTGGTAGGGATCGTCTGATTAGGGGCTGGTTAAAAAATGCCAACTGGAAACAATGGCTTATGTGGTCATGATTAAAAAACAACAAAAACTATGTTTTTTGTTCAGAAGGAATTTTCCTGTCATACATTTATAGGTAATGGGTAACAGAGCTGGGGTACTTGTTTGACCAAGTACTGGTACTCGAGTACATTTTTTGAGTACTTGTACTTCTGCTCGTACTTGCAACTGAGTTACTTGTACTTGGGTGGGCAGTAGTTTTTATTTTCTTTACCTCACAACAACGCTGGCACTTACACTAAAATTCTGCTTTTCATGTATTTCAGGACCCCAAGGACACACCCCCACCCACTCGAGTAGAGACAAGGGATGAAAGGAAAGAAAGAAAAGTAAGTTTTTTACAGTGGTAAGGTAAAAATGTGTTATTTCATGTCATAGTGTGTGTAGTATATGCGGCTAAATGATCTTTGCTGTCTTAAGATGGCACATTCAGTTTAAAAGAAAAACTTAAGCTCAGATATTGATAAAATGTTCAAGTATAGGAGACAATGTTTTCACAAGTCTTGAATTCTTTAGTGACAAAATTTGTAAAATAGACAATTTGACACACATTTAATTCCCATAAAATATTTGTCTTCATGTACTCTACAAGCACTTTAATTTAATTTTTGGAAATTTTATTGTTGCTTACTAATTAGAATTTTTTTTTCATAAACTTGGGTAGGTCTGGATCATATAAAAAAAAATTCATTTATGTTGATATTAAGTAGGGGTGTGCTGGATCCGTTTTTTCCAACCGGATCCGGATTTTCTGGTGTGAAATCCGCCGGATCCGGTACCAGATTCCGGATTTTGGTACTTAGCAGATACCGGTAAATCTGAGGGGTTGGATGCCTTCTGAACAGCCTCTGGTATGTTCAGAATATTTAACATTAAACAAGCTCAACGCTCGAAACAATCGATTAATGTATCGTGATCGTGTGGAATTCGGGAAAGAGAATTACTTTTATTTCAGATTATGACCCGGTGAGTCACAAAATCTGGCAAATTCCAAAATCCGGAACACCCCTAATATTAAGATTAGTATTTATGATATTAATTGTTTGGTGCACTGTGTTATATATAAATACCAATGTTGCGTGCTGTTTTAAAATGTTTAGATGGTGATTGCAGATTATAACCTTATTCTACCTTAAATCTATTTTTTTAGCGCAAAGAAAGACAAGAACAGCATGCTTACAAACTGGAGCAAGACTTGGCCCTGTGTAAGTAAAAACTGGTGTTCATTTATATTGGCTGTTCTGGTTAGCCACTTTTGTTTTATATGTGTATACATAATAAAGTATTTCTTTGGCCAAATGCAAACCAAGAGACTGCCCATGTCCTCATATGTCTAACACAATGGATGTCTAACCAAATACCTCTTTATTTGGGCTCTAGGTTTCTAAGTGCTGGTGTATAGATTGTTAAATAATCCCTAACTACATTTTGTCAAATGTTTTCTATGATTGGTCGTGTGCAACCCTCATGGAAGTACAATATGACACTGGTAGCCCTTGCAGGCCTAAGTTTAAGGGGGCTCCTTTAAGTACAATAGGGATAGAAATTGATAGTTTGAAATAATGAGGTTATTATTACCTGGATAAATTATGAGATATTCATACAAATATAGCTTGTTATGTATTCAAATGCAGACAAGTGGGTCCCAGAAACTTCAAGGTCCCAAGTTTTCTCTTAAGTTAGTACATGTATTTTGGGAGCGAAGTAAACATTTTAAGCTATTGCAACTACTTAGCTAATCAGCAAAAAGTTTGTTAGACTAACAGATGAATGTATAAATTGTGTTGACAACCGTGATACTGGTGTCTATTTGAAATTCATGTGCAAAGGGAAACCACTGTGATTTTGGTCATGAAAGTGTATTTTTTCTTCCAAGTTAATTACCCTGGTTCCAGCATTTTTTTTTCACCTCCCAAAATGTGCTCATTAACCATGCACATTATAGTTCACCATCTACGTTCACCCAGCTGTATTAACATTTGCCATAACTCTGGATTTTTCACATGTACAGCTTGCTGTAGCTGTGTGTGTAGTAAACACCAGGCACACTAAATGTCCAGTCAAAAGTTCTTGTTCAGAGACATTTATTTCTGAAGAGGTTCCAGAGGCTGGATACACACAGCACTGTAAATTTTTTGTTTCATTGTGTTATTTACATTGTTTCTTGTAATTCTTTCACCTATACAAGGAGCAATAAGCCACATTTCTTTAAAATTGATTTGCACCGGCTGCCTCTAGTATTTAGATGTTGTGTGGAACTTTCTTTTCAAGAAGAGATTGTCCTCCATTTCATTCCGTTGGGGTGTCAGGGTTATCTTCTACAATGTTTTTAAAGTGTGTACATAGATTGTTGAATAAATTGTTACATTTTTTCACCCATTACATTGGCCGATTGTTTACTTGCGCCATTCATTGACAAGTAGACTTTCAATCACCCTTATAGAAATTTACTAAATCGTAGAACATTTCTGACGTATTTGGCTGTAAGTAAATAGATTCAGCAACATTTCTAGCTGTCATGGCTGTAAGCGTGGCACCTTTATCTATGATTATCTGGTTATCTATGATTTTTTTTCCATTTAAAAATTTATCAAAATTGATGTGTCATCATTCTAATATAATAAATGCACTGTCCTTTGTAGACTTGAACAAGCTTAATGGCATGTCCTGGATTTTTCACATGTGCAGCTTGCTGTAGCTGTGTGTGTAGTAAACACCAGGCACACTAAATGTCCAGTCAAAAGTTCTTGTTCAGAGACATTTATTTCTTAAGAAGTTCCAGAGGCTGGATACACACAGCACTGTAAATTTTTTCTATTTTCATTCATATTATCTACTTTGTTCCTCTCTAACTCTTTGTCTATTGATGTTCATTGACGGTGTCATGTCTTAAAAAAAGAGAGATATCTTTTGGTGACTAGTTTTGGAAATATTTTAGTTCTTTTGTTTGTTTCCTCAAGGCAGATCAGGATGTTTTACTCTAGGCCTCAATTGATTCAAGAAATGTTTGATTCTCTCTGCTGTAATATACACTTATAATAAAAGTGTGCACATTGGTTGCTGACATTGATTGGATCTAACTTTGCATCTCTCCACAGTTCATTTGCCTGCAACTTGGGTTATTTATTGTGAGCCTTCAAAATTTGTACTGACATGTTGCCATATTGATGGCAAACACAGTGCCTCTTACTAAATGTTTGGCTGTCCTTTTCACTATCACTTTTTCCATATGCATTTTTTATTAAGTTGATTTATTCATTTATACTAGTTGTACTTTGCAAGTTCAACTTTGAGGTTATCATGAAAAGGTCAATGTAATTATGTGGGTCTGTTTGTTTAATGTTAAGAACGAAATTGATCAACTGATTGGTTATTTTATCTCTCGAGGTACACATTATTTAATTCGAACCCTAGCTGCTGAGTTCTGATACCTGCACCATAACCATCCGGCATTCACATCGCACTCCTAAATTGACCTCCTAAATTGACGTTTTTATAATTGTGTTGAAAATTTTAAATTGGAAACATTTCTTGATTCTAACTTTTGATCTACAGCAGATTGGCTGTCTTGAGATGAAAGATAATTATTTAGATGATGAAATAGATTAGAGGGTGTATATGGAAAGCAGAGGCGTAGAAAGGGGGGGCATCATGTCCTGGGCACCAAATGGTATATTTTACAAATAATATTACATGGTTTTCGAATGTGGGGGTCACTAAAAAGGTATTTTCCCCCTGGCGCTAGTTAAGCTGGCTACTAGTTAAGCTCCCTACGGCACTTATAGAAAGTATAAACAGTTGTGTCTCTGTCCTTTATGACTTAATCAAGCTTAATCACATGACCTGGATTTTTCACATGTGCAGCTTGCTGTAGCTGTGTGTGTAGTAAACACCAGGCACACTAAATGTCCAGTCAAAAGTTCTTGTTCAGAGACATTTATTTCTGAAGAGGTTCCAGAGGCTGGATACACTATCTGATAACAATATTGCTGATACATAAACTGAACTAATTGCATAGCCCCCCCACACTTGGCCATGACATAGTGATGGTACAGAACAGTGAGATGTGTACTTTTGTTTTAAGTTGATTTTTTTACATTTGATAAATGTCTATTCTAGATACATGACTTGTCTCTTCTCTGTTCTATAGGGGATCCAGCCAGCAATCCTAATTCCACAATGGACCCTTTCAAAACACTTTTTGTGGCCAGAATTGTAAGTACTGAATTTTTTTTTTATGTGTGTATATGTGAGTTCAAGGGAAACAAAAACTGGAATGAAATGAGAAAATACATCACAGTCCTTGGGCTCTGTGAAACCAAGTGGAATAGAAGGTGGAATGGGCATTGTGAATGTCAGAACTTTTTTAGGGCATCAGTTTAAAAAAAAAATCCCTCATCATTTCCAAATGAATTCATTGTATTCCCATCTAAACTATTTTCAAACATCCATAAAATTCCATTATTTATAAGAATAGGAACAAAATGGGTAGTTCCAAGATCAAAGAAGGGATTGTGGTCAAAACAAGAAAGATGTTTTGGGCTTTTGTATCTGAGCTTGTAGAATAAGACAATGTCCCATCACCCGATTCAGTGTTGTGTGTTTTTATATCTTAAGATAAAATATACATGTTGGTATTATAATATTATATTGCAAACATGTGGCTTATTGTTATTTTTTGTGTGATAGTACTGTTCTGGAGTAGTCTTATCAGTTGAGTTTGTTTTAAATTCATTGGATTAGTATTTTAGGGTTAGTCAAATGTTGTGTCCTTTTATGTTGTAAAAAAGTATGTTTTTATGTTGTGCTAGTGGCGGTGGTGTTTTTTTAATGATGGCTGTCCGTCCGTTTTGACCAATGACATTTCTCACCTCTCTGTTCACAATTCGAAACATTATCCACAATTAGACCACTACTCCAGGTGGTTCACAGTTAATCCACTTGATCTGCTGGCATGTAGAACTCCTGGGATGGTAGACTTAGACATGATGTAATGTCTTTGTGTGAACCGAATATCCTGTTGTTTGCCGTGGCAATATCAGTTGTACCGTGTTGGTTCAACTGAATAAAGGCCTCCCCCTTGTATGTTTGAAATGCATACAGTTACACCAGAGTACACATATATATATATATATATATATATCGCTTGACAAGATGTGGACCAGTCATCGTACACTTGACGTACATTTGACACGATGATAGTTATAGTTACGGCATTTGGGGGGGGACAGCACATTTGAGTTGACACACCTTTCACAAGCTGTTCACTGTTGTCTATAAATAAACTTTACCCACACACTCGCGCGTGCGTGCTTAAAAACACGGTAACCTGTCATCTGCATGTCACACAGAAAGTAAACACACACACAGCACGGCTCTCCCACTCCCTTTTTATCGGACACAGCACTGGGTGACAGTATTGAAAGAGTACAGAGAAAACAATATGCTGTTGATCGTATTTAATAAATGATGAAGGCGTTATCCCCATATCTCTGACCATTGAACAAGTCCTCACACAGCTTGACCCAGTGACGCTAGAGTGTATTGATATTCAACCTATTTTACTATTTTTTTTTTTTAAGAACAAAAGCGTTGCCACGTTAAAGATTGCGAGCAGAGTAGTCCCTTGAAGTGAACACACATGAGAAATAATTTACTAAGTCTATATAGTGGACTTATTGATTGTCGTGTGGTCTCCAGTGACCTACCTTCTCACATAACGAAAAATAAAAGAGGAAAAAAAAAACGGATTTTTTTTCTTTTGTTTAGTGTCTACCAGCTGTTTCCTATGAATAATTAGAAATTTTTTTTTTTTAATTTTTATTTCTTACTTTCCTATAATTTTATATGTGCCACATATCCCCAACCAAAATACAACAACACATACAATATTTTGTGGCACTAATTGTCCATCAGATTTGGTGAGGTTCCCATCAGTACCCATGTATTGTGTAAGCACATTATGGGATCTACACCAAAACAAAAAAAATCCATTAAATCGAAGCTCAAATTTATATTTAATCCAGTGGTGGATGTTGCACTAGCACGTTACTTGCTGTTGTTGTCCGAGAGAATACAGTCACCAAAGTGTCATCATATTCACGGGGAAGTGACAAAAAGAGTTGCACATACATACAGTCACTACATTTCCACTACCTTGTGTCTCTACATTAGTGCGGCTGCTCCACATTTGCCAGCATCTGGTTTAGTTAAATGATGTATCCGTGCGGTTCTCATTCTTTTCAACATAATTGTTGTTATGCCAGCGGTGGGATCTTACCGACAACATAAGCATTTATTATTAAGTGTAGTTGGTGCTCGTTCCTAGCTAGGTCTAGGTATGTCGTGTACTTTGGTGGTGGTGAGATGAGTTGGGTGACTTTAATTAGGACGTGGGCTATTATACAAAATATATATGACTTACTCTTGTACATTTACACTCCTGTATGATGGATATTTCTATTTGAATTGTCAATGAGCTCTTTTTAGATTTTTATTGAACTCGAACTATATAAAGGGAAGGTGCCAAATGATTCTCTAGTTTGTTTCTTTATTTCGCCTCATTCACTGATGTAGATTCCAGTTTCTTCTCTAAAGTGATTCCTAAAAAAAAAGATTCACTTTCAACAGAGCACACTGCAGCTGTAATTGAAAATGGGATTGACTACATGCACAAGGCAATTCACGTGCATGCATTTTGAGTATATGGTCATATTGGTTCTTCTTTCTGTATAGTTTTTGAGCATTTTATTTTCATTCAGTTTGTAATAAGTGGTACTTGTTTGGGTGGATGCTAACTGTCGGGAATGATATTACTACTCAGTAGGACATGCTAATGAATACCACAGTAATGCTGTCATGTAGCATCTGTCAGATGCTCCACGTTGTTTAGGAGAACAACGTACAACAGCTAGTCTGACATACCTGCATACTATCACCCCCTCTAGTGCCATGCGTCGTTTTTTTTTATATCTGTACATAAAGTAACTAGAAGTGGAATCTGATCCAAGTAGGCCTACCCAACGAACAGTGAAGACCTATTGTGATAGGCTACGGAAACAAGATGCCGTTACCTGCCTCAATGTACACAGTAGAGCACAAAGATACGCCATATTTTTCTGGGTCCATTTCTTCTATCTGTCCGGTGACATTTTTATTAAGTTTCCCTACTCCCATCGGATGCTTTCCCCCCTGCAGTGAAAGCCGATAATTGGGTAGGGGGTGGGGGGCAGTTGGTGGCGTAGTATCAGCAGGACAAGAATGTACCATGCTTAGATACGCGTGATGTCGGTTCTTTTGCTAAAACCCGGGTGGTGGGCATTAAATGCATGAAGGTATTATCTATCCGGCGTCGTCGAATGTCGGTGGATTAGAACATTTGGTTAAAATATGAAAAGTAACTTATGCACTCAGTGTGCCTGTGTCTAATATATTCATTTATCAATGGTCACTTAGTAACTGACAGTGTGACATACTATTCGCCAGATCTGTATGTCCATATAAGAGGTAGTCTATGAATCACAGTCGAGTGGACGAACCGGTATGAATCTAGATTATGGTAGGAGTATCACGTGATATAAGACATAAAGATTTGCAACGCTTTGTAAAAATACCCCCCCCCCCCCTTTTTCCAACCGTCCTTCACCCCCCTCTCCCCTATTACACACGCATTCTCTCTTCCTCTCACCGGGTGATTGGGGTTCACCTGATCGATACAGACGTATGTCATTCATGAAGCACGACTCCACTTGACAGTCTTTCACGTCACCACTATTTCCACCCATTCCCGTATAATCAAGCCCGTACATTGTTTCCCAAGTATACGTCTTTCGCTACCATTCATCCGTACTTCAAGTCCCGTCTATCGCTTCGCCTGCTAATTAAGGGTGTTGATATACTCAAATCCACTTTACGTTGTAATGATGTTTTACCCCAAGCTTGAAGGAAACAATGAAAGATTGACCTTGTTCTTTTTTTTTCTTTCATCTTGAACATTGAAAGGGTGGGGGTGTGTGTGCTCGGGTTGTGCATTCGTCTATTGGCCACAACTAGGGCGTAGCGCCGAATTAGAGCTGTTAAGTCTTTGTACACTTTCGGGTGTAGAGGGGGGGGGGGAAGCAGAAATAAAAAAAAAACTGGCCTATGATGTCACGATAGCTAGCTACGTCCCGGCATTTAAATATTTGGACCAATGACTTTGTATATCTAACTAATGTTAATATGCTGTAAAGAAATTAACATGATTATTTATTTTATAGAGCTGTTACAAAGAAATTATTCATTTCAAATGTCCATCATCTGCGCTATTTTGCTGTTGGTCGCAGTTTTCACTAAATGAATTGGGGAGTGGGGTATTTCTTATGTTTTCTCTCTCTCTCTATTCGATGTTAAATGATGAATCCATTGAATTCCATTCCATTTTGTTACAGACGTCGGGACGCTTGACACATGCGGTCACGCGTTGCGTGAAACTGCGGGCAGGGGGAGGCAAGAAAAAATGTTTTGTTTCGCCGAGACCTTCGCCCCCCCTGCCCCACTTCCAATCTTTTGCATGACCTTCCCCCCCCCGACCCCCCTGTAACAAAATAAATGTGGGGCGGTCTGATGTCTGCTGTGGTATTGACTCCGCATTTATGAGGTACGTTGGGACCGTTGCTGTTAGTAAAATAATGTCTCTTTGGGCCCCGGCTAGAAATGTGCTAGTTCCCGAGTTTGGTCTCTCTCGTTGCAGTGTGCTCCCAAAACAATCCGAAATAGTTTTAAACCGGGGGGGGGGGTAGTAAAATTTGGAAACGGTTGATGGACAGTGCCAGGCGTGATTGCTGCAGGCATGCTGGTTGAGGTCAGGTCAGTTTACAAGAGACCTGGGTGTGTACAGTGAAAGCGCAGGATGCTCTCCTATCAGGACTGATCGATGGAGGGGGGTTACGTTATACAACTGCCGTGCTATTTTTTTGCAACATTTGAAATAAGTGGTGAGTACTGCCAGTGTTGGGTGACTGGGCCTTGCCCGGGGGAAAGGGGGGGGGGCTGGTAGAATGTAATACATCACAACGTGGGAAAAATGACACGATTGCGTGCAATAATCAGATTATCTTTTGAGATCGACGTGATAGATTTTCACTGCTGATCACACACACACTCATACATCCTCAACCAATCCGCATAACCTTTTTTTTTTCCGCTTTATTTTCTCCCATGATATGAAGCAAGTTACCATGTTTAATGGAGACATTTCCACGGTGACTGGTCTTCTTAAATCAACTTTCTAATCTGATCGACTTAAAGTTGCTGGGCTAGCTAGCAGTTTAGTTATTGCGTAACTGAATGTTATCATTTTACTTGATCCTCTCTTTTTTATATATATATATGTATCCATCTCAGTGGATGTCGCACAAACATGTCCCACGTTACCATATTTTAAGTGCAGTGGGGGGGGGGTGAACACTCTGTTTTATCCGCGTTCTTGTATTTAAAAAAAATAGTTTATAAAATTATGCTCTAATGAGCACCATAGTCAATTGATCAAAATTTAGAGAGTAAACAGAATTGTGTCAAAGTAAACGATTTAAAAAAAGCTGGGTCGTTTGGGAATAGTACGAAACTCGACGTCCAGCGACTATCGTTGGTAAATGTGACCTTTGAGGTACATAATAGATCGTCTGTTGAATTAATTTGTGGTTGTGTCATTTTTCCTCACCGGAAAGCCAAACAAAAAGCAAAGTGTCATTCCTAGGACATCCAAAGCGGAAACGTATGAATAAAATGAAATCTTTCAGTTTGTGTACAGACAGAGTAGGGATAAGTCTCAGAATGTATCATTCATAAGCATGTGAGGCATTGAAATACTAGCCGGTCGAGTCAAGATGCACACACACACACACGCATACACACACAGATATATATATATATATATATATATATATATATATATATATATATATATATATATATATATAAATTATAATTCTGATGTGTGGCATTGAAATGGGTTTCCATTGATTGAGCTTTTCATCTTAGAAAATAGCACAGCAAAGAAAGATGTCGGTGTCGATAACTGTAACGTTGGCAACCAACATGAGAGATCTCCACCCACCAGTCAATGATATATCTCTTATATCGGTGGTCCTCAAAGTGGGTCGTGGGGCCGTATGTTCATATGTGCACGTTTCGTAGTTTATTAATGGACAATAAATACAATTCAGTTTAGCTTTTTCCTACTTGTATCTTAATTCTTTCTTCACTGGTGGGCGCGAAAAATTAAACAGCTCACTTAGTGGGTCGCGAATGCAACAGTTTGAGAAACAATTTCCTACAACGTTATATACTTCGTACGATGTACGATATCTGGTATCATGTCAGGCCCGTAGCCAGGAATATTGGATTGGGGGGGTCCGAAGACATTTTCGGGGGGGGGGGCGAAGAAATGATCGGGGCGGGTCTAGACAACTTTGACCGGGGGGGGGGGGGCAAAACTGTTTTCATTGTTGAAAATTGGTCTTAGAACAAAAAATATTTCGATAATTTAATGATGTATTACCTAAACTTGCGATAACGGGGGGGGGGGGGGGGCAAAAATGGAGGCGCGATGCGCCGAAAGCTTGCGAACGGAGAGGAGGGGTTTGAGGAGGGGATCTAATTAATAGCTAAACAATCGGTACTAAAATGCACCATATCTGGAATGGTGCATTTTAGTACCGATTGTTTAGCTATTAATTAGAAATATATAATTTTAACTACGTTTCAATAATGTATGGCATGTTGCAGTTTTGTTAAAAATAATTTAAATAGTAAAGAGTTTTAATGATAAAAATTTATTGAGGCTGAGCAATTTCTGATTCCTGTTATAAATATATTTACCAATAGTTCTGCTACACAACTATTACATAATAGTTACCTGATTTATATTATTATACTGTTTTTTTAACGTACAACCCGGGAAGAACGACAAAGATGCATGAATAAAGCTTAGCTATTTGTGTGATATTTCTTATAAAATATTGAAAACAAAGAACAGAAATATCAACAACAACAGTCACAATTATTCAATTTAAAATAAAATTAATTCTGCTAAAAAGTAAATTTGCAAATTAAATGACATCACTCAGAAATCACGGAGTTTGTACTTTATTATTTTATTATACATGTGTTTAAAATTTAAGTCAGAAGCCAATGTTATTTTATTAACTTATTTAAGTTGCTAGTTGTCCTCAGAAGATATCAATATATAAAACTATTACAAGGTTGCGAACAGGCTCATCGACATAAATTTCGGGCCCCTGGGCTGATATTAATATTTTAAAAAGTTGATTGACCAGCTCAGTCCGGGTCCCTAAAACTCGCCGGGCCCCTGGGCATTGCCCCCCCCCACTCGTCGGCACTGGTTGCGAACTTATATTATTATACGTTTCAAATTTGCAAACTTCGTGGTTTAGCCAGCCCCGTAGACAGGGGGGGCACTGGGGGGCCGTGCCCCCCCTAGGTGTGGAGTGCCCCCTCCCCCACTTAAAAAAGAAGAAAAAGAGGAAAAAATAAAGAAAAAGTAAAGGTGCCCACTTGCTGGGTATTGGTGTCTCCCTGCTTACTTTGACCTGGCTACGGGCCTGGGTTTAGCACTGAATTTACCTAAAAATGCTTCAGCATTCAGATTGTCTGTTAAATCTTTTTCAAATGCAAGCAGGAAAAGATTGCTTAGACGCTTTTGTAACATTAATCTGCGATATGGGGTGAGCATTCATGTGAAGGTTGAGAAACTGCTCTCACACACGGCTGTTGAAGCACCAAATGCCAATGCTGCCCAAAATATCCAGAATTGAACTTCAATAAGATTCAATCTTTTATGCCCAAAAATTAGATAAGCTATATATGTAAGTATATATAAATAGCCTGAATGATTGCCAAAATATAACCTTTTAAGTTTTTATTATTATTGATTTATTAAACAAAATGATTGATGTTTTATAGCCGTTATTATTAAAATTTTGTAAAAAAAAAACTCAAATCATGCACGGGGGGGCTCAGGTCATGCACGGGGGGGCTCAGCCCCCCCTAGCCCCCCTCTGGCTACGGGCCTGTATCATGTGCGCCGGGTGTCCCTGTTCAAACACGACAACCTACTGTTGATTGTTTCAACGTTTCTGTTTATACCTTGTGTGCAGTGGACCTCAGTTGATTACTGTTAATTCTTTCAAATATTTGCACCTTCAATCGTCACATCTTTTAATTGAATATTGTAATCTCATTTGTCCTTGTCACAACAATGTTTGTGTTAACATTTTTCTTTATTTTTGTGTGTGCACATTTTAACCCATAGTACACTGAAGGTCAGCGCATGTCCAATGTAGCTACCAGTTCATAAGCTACACATACTGGTTTAGTTGTGTTGAAATGTGCACTTTAATATCATCTTATGGTCATTGCTTTAGACACCCACACCACCAGAATGGGATGATGACGCTCGCTTGCAATACATTAAAAACAAGTCAGGCGGTGGCACTGTTAAAATGGGATTCTCTCTTATCTACATCAAAGTAAAATTAATGGCTGACTGTCCATTCTCTGAAAATAATCCACCGTCCGTTCAGTTTTGACCTTTTATCACTTAGTACGTTCCAAGTGATTGTGTTGTCAACATATTTTTTTTTGTTTGTTTTAGCCAGGGACCTCCCTGCTCCGATGGGGAAAGGGTGGTGTTTCTGGCCAATGGTAGGAACCTTCTTGAATTCTTTCATTGGTTGAGTTGGGGGGGGGGGGGTTGGAAGAAAGATCTCACTGAGGGATTTCCAGTAGTCGACTTGAATACTTGCAGGGGGACAAGTGGAGAAGATCTCATTAAACCCCGGCTGGACAGTATTGGTAGTCATGTCAGGTAGTGTGATACACCGGACTACCGTGTACTGCGATCTACTTAATTGAGCTGTGGTATTCTTTTTTAGTTGAACAGCACTGTCAGCCGGACAGTCTCGTGATGAAATGGACACTAAGGGAGGGGGTGGAGGCGGGCTTTTGTTCCAGACCAATAAGGGGAAAAAATCTTCAACTTATTTCTGTTTTATATTTGTGACATTTACTGTGAGTTGGGTTGCGTTGACTTGCATTGTTTCAATTGCTGGTTGCAGTAAATAATCACTTTATGTCTGCAATACCACCAGAAATACTCATTGTTATGTGTATGGTAAACGTTTAAATTAATATTTAAGTCTCACCATAAATATGTTGTTAAATGTGTGGTGATATTGTTGCAAATGTAAAGTATTAAAAGCTTTGGTATGTTGAAATACATTAACTCTGTTTATTACGGTGAACTTCAAATTAATTTTTTTTTAAATCGTTTTTTAATAAACCCATTGTAGGCTGGGTTATCGTTGGTCATCCCCCCCCTCCAGTCATGTGTTGGTGTGTGTGTGTGTGCGCGCAGCAGCAGCAGGTCGATACCATTTAATGGCTGATTACTCCCTTCATAGACGGTTGCCCTGTTCTGTTGAGGCCTAACACTAGTTAGGAGAGAGGGAGAAAAGACAAAGCAGTTGCTATTGATCGCTCCCCACCGTCACCGGGTGCAGGAATACCGGTACTATATACCATCTCTTTATCCGATTAACAAGCAAACAAGTAGAACAGAGGGACGACAATCTGCTATTAGACCGACACTTAGGGAAGTAGTCAAAAGTATTTTTTGCTACTAGCTGCCCGTCTGGCTGGTCTGATCTCACCGCTGAAATCTGGCACGTAAAACACTACCAATGACCCGTGGACAACTTTCATCACAAGAGACGTTTTATGTTCACGTTCAGTTAAGTAGAAATGTCTTTACACGGCGTCAAGAAGTTATGCGGGGTATATCACTTGAAACTTGGGGCTTAGGTTAAACGTTAGCTATAATGTCAGGACATACCACTGTACCCACTAGTGAGGTTGAAAACGATTTGGGTGCCCTCCCACGAAATCGTGTGTGTATGGAGGTGCCTATACTTAAACCCCCCCCCCACACACACACACCCCTCGACTCCGCAGGTCCTATTTCGGCAGCAGTGATTCCTATAAACCTAACTTGTCACTATAACTTCATCTGGAACTATTTTTTTTTCACTCTGTACCAATGCATTCTGCATAATCTTGTGAATCAATATAATGACACGGGGGGGGGGGTACCGGGAAATCATATGGCACGTGACCACCCATAGGCCTGGTAAAAACAATTTAACGCTAAAAAGAGGTATGAAAGTCAAAGCTACATACCCCAGTGCTGTAGGAGAGCATACTCATCTTGAAAGTGGCTGGGTCGTCCGACTCGTCAGCTGGTTAAAATCCGTGTCTCGGCCGACATGGACGCTCGCCAACTGTTCGAATCTATATACTCCAAACAAACCCCACACAGAAATCCACGTCTTTTTGTCAGAGACGATTTCTTGTATTTGATCCTTGGACTACCCATTTTAAACATCAAGAGAAAATAAAAATCTTTTTATCTCTATTTATAAATTCAATAGAAGATGATATTCCGGTATATTGCCTCGGCGTTCATGGTCGCCACATTTAATGCGACGTATATGATATATACACATTGCCTATGCCTGAACATGTGTACATCGATCGGAGCTTTCCATTCCATTGTGTGTATGATGTGAAATAAATTGACACTATCTTAACAGACTCCCTCTCGATACCACAAGAGACAATCCATGACTACTACTCTCACATGATGTTGAGTTTGGTTCTGCTTGAATTGACACCAACAATGTAGAAATTAAATAAATATATTATGAACAACGGTACTTTTAAAAGGACGTTGTTCTCCGTAATGGACGGAACACTCCCCCCCCTACCCACCCCAAACCCCCCAGCCACAACACGCGTGCTATGACGCAAAAAACCTGTGTATATTATTTTACAATTGATTACACCATATTGATTACATCACATAACGATTAACCCGGGAGTGGTGAGGGATATTGCATTGAACTGATCAGGCTGGCCCGCTATTCCAATGTTGTTGTTTTTTTTTGTTTTAAACGGAGAAACAATTTCAACATCAAGGTTTGATTAGGACGACAAATTCAGTAGCCATGTTTGATTGGTTAAATCATATGAATTAGCGTCACTTAACGCTATTAAAAAAAAAAGAATGATTACACTCTCTAATCTCAGACATATACAAATACTTGTTTGTATAGGCCTATATATATATATATATATATATATATATATATATATATATATATATATATATATATATATATATATATATATATATATATATATTATTTAAAACGTGTCTGTGTGTGTGCGTTTTCCCCCTATGGTTTGTGCAAAGCTTGTTTTGTGCTATTTCTCCTCAATTTATCCCCCCTGGAGTATTGCTGTTATTATGTGCTTGCTGACGACGCTATAGCCCCGCTTTATACTCGGACATCTCTCCACTAAAACACACACTTGTCCAGAAGTAATCGATAGACTACAGACTTAAAAAAACAACAACAAATATCTCGACTTGTTTATTTCATGACCAAAATGAAACTTTCCTGTTGACGTTTTATTCGGGTGAGTTGCACACACCGACTTGTAGTATCGGAACTGTTGTTAGAACAACACGGTTTATATGTGATGGTGTCGTCATAGCACTAGTTTATACCACTAATATTGTGCCCATCTCTTGTATAATACGAACTTACTATATTCACAAATTCAGAGAATTTTTTTTTTTTACTTTCACCTGGTTTTTTTATTTTTCTTTCCCGCAACACTTTCTCTTGCTTGGTTTGGGTTAGGATTTTGCGCACTTGTATTTATGAGCTGCACTGTTTAATCAGTTCACTGGTAATTGGTAGCAGATGATTTCACTCCCGACTTCTTTGGCGACGCTTCAGGCTGCATTGTTTGGCACGGATTTTTGGTGTAATTGAATGGGAAATGTTTGTTTATAAGATTGTCGCTGCATGGCCTATATACAATCAGGACACACATAAAACAGCGCCTATTCCATTCGATAGAACTTAGAATGTCTCAGTTGTTTGTAAATTATTGAGTATTTACGTTGTTGTTTTTTTTACAGGCTTTTACTAACAAGTCCCATATAGTTGGGTCCTTTCCTTACTTGCGGTATAAACAAACGTCCTCACAGAGTAAAACGAAAAGTTTCCAACTGTTTTGCGCGTTTATTTCTTGCTCGTTGATTGTATTTTTCACACTCTCTTCGTATTTCTTATTGGCTAATCGATTCTTACCACCCTGAGTGCACATTTCTTGGTATAGAAAATCTCACTTCACTACTATACAAAAATAGTTACCAATGTCTTAGATGGCTCACACCAGTTGGGTTTTAATCTTGTGTCTCGTTTTATTTCCAAGCTAGGATTTATTTCAAATGACCACTTAGATAGATGTTCATTTGATCATGGTTTTGGTTGAGAATTCGAGCCAGTAATTCTAGAGCTGTTCCTTTTCTTGCAGATGATGTATTTTAAGAGAAATGTTTGTGTTATTTGCAAGCGCTTTCTCATTAGTAGTTTCCAATTATTCAGAGTTGTTTCCCCACATGTTGATTGGCCTTTTTGCCAATAGTTCGTTCGTTTATTTACAGTTGTAAAACTGGATAGGTTCACATGTGAAGAAAATATTATACAATGTCACTGGTCATCCACACTTAACATCATATTTCTTTTCCTCTCTATACAACCGGCTCCAGAAACTGTTGACGTCACATCTCCTGTACATTAAGTGTTTAATAGCTTCTTTTTTTAAAATACCGTATGAATGCAATGGAGTAACTCAAGGTTTGCTTAGATTACGCAAACTTAAAATCTCTGGCAGCCTATTCACCACCACCTCCCTTCTTCTTGTTTTTTTTGTTAAGCCTTGGGTGTAAACAAAATCTCCCTGACACGGAACACCTGCTCGGAGTACCACTAATTTAACTGGAGATAATGCCTCATATTTTAATTATTTCCTTGCCCGCTACTTCCATCTCAATCTAACAGTCGCGGCCAGTGAACAAGAGCTCTATGTATATGACGCACGGACACTGGGAAAAAAAAAACTTAAGAGAAAACGGTTGCACACGTTTTAAAGACGTTTTTTTTAAACATATATTATATTAGAAAAAACACAAACACTGTCAGTTAAAAAAATATTTCTCCTTGTCTTATCCAATGAAAAGAAGAAAGAGTAGCGTCACGTGACATGATTAGGAAAAGTAAACACTCCACTCCGCTGCCTTAGTCAATATGGCATGACACTCTATCCCCCACCCCCTCACTCCCCCGACTACTGACATTCCTGGCCACAATGATCACGTATTGTTTCGTACCTGTCTGACCACCTCGCCGTCACATTGACTTGTTATGCCACCTATAATGGAGATCTTTACCCCCCCCCACACACACACCCGTGGCCGCTGGGATGGACATCACTCAATATTGTTTAAATTTTTGTCTGGTGCTATATTTACTATATACAGTTGACCTTAGCGCGTAGTATTATTCATTGACCCACTGACCAAATTATGCAGTGCGTACTAAATTTATTTACCTGATCACGGTATACTGGCGATGAGATTTATTGTAAGTCCGTGTCTCATTACAGAAATACACACACACAGCCACGTTTGACGGCACAATTACGAGAAGCGTGAACAACGACTCCCGTCACTTGATGTAAAACACCATATCACTCAAAGACAATATCAGCACAAGCGGAAAACATCTCGGTACAACAACAACACGGACGTATAGGATTATCTTTTCTGCTTTGCTTTAAATTTAAAAGTCAAATTGGCTGTTACTCCAGACAGGTTCCCCCCCTCCCTCCCCCACCGTGTCACCCACCGACAGGAAAAAGAAAAATAAAGGCACGGTTTCCTCACCCCCCAAAGAATTCACTTGTTGCTGCAGCCACCCTCGCGTCTGTCCAAAGTGGGGGAGGGGGGAGAGAATCAATAAGAACTACGATCTCTAACGTCGCTTTAACCTGGCGGAATGACGCAGCGAATGTTGATACTTTACAGATTATCTCACTGGCCCCCATCCATCACCATCTAAATATACCAGACAAAAAGTTCGCTTTCGTTTCAAAATCTAAAAACAAAGTGTATAAGACATAAAAGCGTACACGCGCATTGATTCTCGCCTTCCTAGTTTTTAGAGGTACCACCGCTAACACACAATTAAATCATCCTTAGCCACTGCGTCTGATCGTTATGTCGTACGTGGTACTTAGCATTTAGTCAACGTTCTACAGTTCCACTTAACTGCTCCCCGCCCCCAACACACACACACACACACGGCCCCACACAGAGACTATGTTTACTTCGACATATATGAAAAGTCACTACATAAAACAGACACATTATTACAAACAATTTTCCTCGGATGAAAGGCGGATTTCTATTTATTTTTGCGTGGAAGGCTTTATGATTATCTCTGCATTTAAGATATTATTACTTTTTATTTTTGTTCACGCTTAATCCTCAGACATTTCGTACCGTTTGGACATGTTGTTTCCCCCAACATTGATGTATCAATCAATGCTAGGGAGACTGCAGTCAATTATTTTAGTTCCACCTCATTTCCACACAATCATTTGTGACGCCCCCAACATCCACCCCCCACCCCGTTCAATTTGTTTTTTTTTTAAAGTGAACAAAATGGGTATTGTGCAATTCATCAACTACGATGCTGCCTTTTTTTAAAACTACTATTTTTACACCCCCCTCCCCCCAATTCCATTGTTTATGTAATGTTTGATAATGGCTGACCCAGCTTCTGCTGTTGTTGTAGTGAATATATTGCTTTTGACCATCTCTGTAATTGAATAGGGAATCAATAAATCTCTCCCCCTCTTTCATCTGATCATCAATCTGTCGACACATCAAGCGGTGTCTCACACATACATGTATAAGTCGACACATCAAGCGGTGTCTCACACATACATGTATAAGCATCCATTAACCTTTTAAGAACCTCGTATTGACATTTTCAATGTTTCAGCTCGGCTTGTGCTGCAGCTGAGAGGCTGAAGTGTATTGTAGGTGTGACACACTCTCTGTCTGCTGCTCTTCTCATTCAGCCAAACACTCTCCTAGATACTTGCTGACGATCACACTTGTTCACCTGACGCTTAGTATTGAGTACTCGCCTGATGACGCCCCCACCCCACACACACATACACACGCATGCACTTAAGACATTGGTGGTGTTTAACACATCTTGATGCGGAAGTATCCGTAGTCAGCACCCAGACTTAAATGCCCTTTTTTTTTTAAACATGTTGATACTGAAAGTACTCAGAGTGAGCACACGTTGAAATTGAAAGTACCTAGAGTGAGCACACGTTGATACTGATATTACCTAGAGTGAGCACACTTTGATACTGAAAGTACCAAGAGTGAGCGCACGTTGATACTGAAAGTACCTAGAGTGAGCACACGTTGATACTGAAAGTACCTAGAGTGAGCACACGTTAATACTAAAAGTACCTAGAGTGAGCACACTTTGATACTGAAAGTACCAAGAGTGAGCACACGTTGATACTGAAAGTACCAAGAGTGAGCACACGTTGATACTGATTAATACTGAAAGTACATAGAGTGAGCTCACGTTGATACTGAAAGTACATAGAGTGAGCTCACGTTGATACTGAAAGTACCTAGAGTGAGCACATGTTGATACTGAAAGTACCTAGAGTGAGCACGTTTTTTCACTACCATCAGCTCATTTATATACGTAGTCATCTGTATCGCTGCACTGAGTGATGTATCATGGGATGCTACAATTTAATTACACCGTCCATTTTATTAGGCCTCTTTTTTTTTTAGTTTTCATTAAATGTACACATACGTGATGCTAGTCTGGTCGGGCATCGGCTCCAGACATCATTCTGGAGATGACTTCATTGCATTGTACAGATAAAACATAGACCCAAAAAAAAAAAAAGTCTAGCCAAAGCACGTTTGAAATAAGCAATAGATGACGTACATTCCCCATGTCAACCTAGTACATATTTCAAGTGTATTATATAACACAACGGACACTGTCCATTTTTTTAACGTTATAGATTTAAAATGCTTTGATTTAGACGAGGAAAAAAAAACCCACCGTAAATCCCAGTCAGTCATTCAACAAGTTGTGCCAGCTGTTGGTATAAATAAACAGAATCCTTTTTAATCCCATTGTTTTTATTAAGAGGACGTGAGTTATGAAATTTAGCCATCGATCGCACGTTGGAAATCAAATCGAGCCAGAATGTTTGATTCAATTACGTGGTCGCAAACGATATTAGTGAAGAATACGTTGTGTGACTGTATGCATTCAGCTAATGTATGTCAGCGAAAACAAAACATGCTGGCCTACACGAGGTAAACAAATTATTAGAGGGTTTATTGGAGAGAACATTTTATTTCTATTGCTATTAAGATTGAACGATGTCCCATAAACGCATGAAAATCTTTTCCTATTATCTCTGCACTTTGAATGTTCAATGACTTTTAAAGACACGACGTTTCATCATTAATTGGAATATTGGAGCAAACATTTTGCACTTCAGACTCTTGGTCATTTTTGTATTAAATAAAACAATGAGAAGAAAACTGATTGGAATAGAACGCGTAGAATCAGCTGAGCTGTACCTCGCACCATGGTCACTGGCGATATTCGTTGAAATGTTTGGTAGTAACCGGAGCCATTTCCACGGTGTGTTGAATCATTTAGGCCTGGTACCTCACTGGCCTGCATAATGTATTTTCTGTGTTGATGGCTATTTCATCTATCCGCCTTTCATTTACAGCAACAGCGTTGAAGTGAATTACTGTAGATTAACACTGTTTGGTTGTGTGATTTGTTTGTTTGTAGTCTTGCATGGTGCAGTAAGCGTTCCCACTCCACCCCCTCCAGTTTAATGGACAACTGATCCGTGTACAGAATAGATCGTACAGAAAGCTCACCGCTATTTAAAAAAAAAGTTATCTAATAATGACTTTAAAAACTGCCACCATTTGTGTTATTTTCCTTTTTTAAAAGTGTAGCACATACATATTGATACGCAATAGAGTAATATCACACATATGGCGACTTTCGGAAAAGTCACTTTCCAGTTGACGATGTATATAATTCACAATTTACCTCCCACTCACTTGTTCACTCCAGTCACAAACTTGTTCTTTCAGTTCAACATTTTAAACATCTCAGTGCAAAATATCATGTTCACAAGTAACAAATACAGCACACACCATGAGTTCACACTTTCAAACCTCGCCTAGTATTATCCATAATGAATGCATTAGATACATGTACATGTAGTGTAGTTGTTATAGCGATTGAGAGCGCTAATATTTGTAATATAAATTCACGGTAGATTTTATAACTTTGTAACTGACACTGGCGCTTTGTTTACCACCCTGGCTTATTGAGCTGTTTTTTTTTAAACTAGTGTGTTAACTATTGATGTCAGATAACATCTTTATAAATGTTTTCCTTGTGTCTAATCATCATTGTGCGAATGGGGCAGTACTGGTCCTTATTCAAATAGACCAAGACTTAGGTTTTAAATTACGAAATCCCTTTACAAATTAGTTAACCGACGTATACCTTTACGATTGGTTATTACTAAAATAAATAAAAAAATGTTCTAAACATGTGGCATTATTGAACTCTCTTGACGGCAGTGATTCAAATTAACCATTATGAACTATAACTTTGATTCATTTTTTTTTTTTGAGTTTTGCTTCTACAGCTATTTTTGTCAGTCATGTGACACGTTAACAGCTAAATATTATTAATTCTTATAATTAAAAGTCACCGGTCATCGTAAACTAGCCTTCACCGTCCGTCATGTCTTTTTTCAGGATGATATGTTCATCTCTCCCCCCCCCCCCCCATACACACTCACTGTCACTAAGGTTGTATGGGGAAATTAAAAAAAAAAAAGATATTGAACAGGCCAGCGGTGATGAGTAAATGCCATAGCACCTGCCTGTGGCACACTCTCTGAGGAGATGAGCAATTAACTTAGAATAAATCACTTGCATTTAAACTGTTATTTTAAGAATCTGTGCAACGTCCACTTTTTTTTTTTAAAACTGCTAGTGGGGAGGTCTACCTTGACTAACGGCACTTACCATTCACTGCATCCTTTTATAAAACGAGTGCCAAAATACTTGTCATCATCTCTACAATTGTTTGTATCTTTAGAATTAATTATCTGTTGTGTGCTGCAGTGAATTTGTCAGTCAAGGAAAGTTTTTTTCTTTCTTGTTAAAGCATTTCACATACCGTGCGTTTTTTTTTTTGATTGTAATTGTAATTAACAAGTATCTCGAAACTTAGACCATGCTGAGAAATTTTATTTTTTTGTGTTCATCTTTATTTACGTAACACTTTTATGTTACAGATTGGGTTTTGAATTTGGCCCTAGATGGATTCTCGCCGAATAAGTAAGATGATGGAAATAAGTATGTACACGAATGTATGACTTTTTAAAAAAAAAAGTTTTTTGTCAATACGTCGCAGTAATCAAAGTAAAGAAATCCCCCAGTGAATATCTGAGAAGTTGCACAATTCATTCAATCGCTGACCGTGGCTAATGTCGCCTCACCTTTAGCTGATTAACCCAGGCCGCCACTGAATTAGTCGACACTAACAATGATTTATCTTCTGGCCAATCACCAGGAACAGACATCCATTCAGTCATTAGCTCCAATGAAATGACAGTCAAATCGCTTCCGACCTTTTCTTTTCAGCCTTTTGACAGCTTTCTCGTTACACTTCAGGTTGAGAAACCCCCCTGTCTATTTAGCCCATCATGAAGAAATAGAATAAAATCTGAACGTTTCTTTTTTTTTTGTCTCATCGATTATCTCCCTTCCCCCCAACACCACCACGCTCACGGCCAACATTTTTGTGCCCCCCCCCCCTCCCTTTTTTTACTCTTGACATTTTGCACAAACCCCTAAAAATTAAGGCTGTTCTTAAATAATCTAGCAAGGGCTGCTACTCATACTGTCTAAGTAGTGAACACTTTCAAAAATATTTATTCCCCTTAGTTTTTTTTTAAATTTTGTTTTATAAAATTAGCACATAGTCCCTCCCTCTATTTACGCCCCTTCCCCCACCTCCCAGTGTGCCTTACTAGATAGAAATTGTTTTTTTTACTGCTTTAGATATTAAATTTTGTTTTGCGCATTACCGGTTATGGCTCGCCATTACAGCGTATTTCACAAATTAATTCGCTCCATTACGTTACCGCAACTAGGGATAACAAATTCGCTCGATGTGAAAACCAATAATTAGGTATGTCAATGTGACCTTATACTATACACAAGAAACAGCATAGGAAACCTCTAAACGTCTGTGTGTAATTCTGTAACTCGATCTGCCAGTTCAAAGTGTGCTAAAGCCTTAGCTACATTTTTCTCCCATCGTTACTTCCGTTAATCATTGTGCTATTTAAAACTCCATCTAAAACTTCAGTGTATTATTGTAAATTGAAATTATTGCTAATCGATTTTTATGAAGTGACCGACAGCTTAATTTGTTTTGAAGATATGTATTTGGGGAGGTAATTCGAGTAGTTTTTAAGGTCTACTGTAACAAGCAGACAGTATTGGACTGTGGCTTTAATACTGGCCACGCTAATGTGCAGACACATTAACAAACACACACACAGTCTCATCTTTTTTTTTTTTGTTGTTTTATATAAACAAATGTTTTTATTTATTCATAGTGAGGAAACGTAAATCTTGTAGAATTACGAAACTAATTACTTTTTACACCTTTTATTCATGTGAAAATGGGAGAGAATGAAAATAAAAATATCCTTATTTCACTATAATTGTGGGAAGTGAGCAAAATATGGTAACTATTTGTATTATAGACTTGACAAGTTAGGTTCAAGCGTTCATCAGATTAGTTCCTCTAACATGAGAATATTTAAACAAAAAAAAATATTTATAAGATTTATCGAATAGCACTAACAAGAAAAAAAGTCCACAGATCATAAATATTTATATAAATGATCATTACTAAAAATAAAAGCTTCTTGGGTGAATACAATATACTGGACTAAATATGTCTCTTTGTTAGTTGATATACAATACAACAATACATAATCAGTAGATCTAGAAGGGCGTTAGTATTTATTAACATTCAAAACAACAATTACAGTTTTAATAGTTTGTCTCGGGGCACAATGTAATACGTAACGAATGTAAGGACTCTTTCTATACACATTTGGTGGAATCAGCAACAGTTTCTTTACCCTATTAATCCCCATCCCTCCAAATTAGTCGCCTTTAAGCATAAGAAATGTTTCAAGTGTCTTGACTTCCCGTGCAACGCCTGGTTTACTTCTAGTATAATTATGAATCCTTCATTGTAGAATAACCGCCTTCAATTATATAACCACATAAGTGAAAAATGAAAACAATGTACTAGTTAAGATTTCGAATTAAAACAGCAACACTGTATGGTTTGTCTGATTTGATTTTTCAAACGCGTCTGTGTGGTAGTTACATAATGGGCATTTTTGTATGTAGACGTTTTTTCTTGATGAGTTATTTACTCGTTCCTTGTTGGATTGAATAAAAAAAAAGCCATGCGAATTTAAGCTGTTTTGTACGAGCTAAATAGAACTGTTCATTCATGAACAGTCTAGTTGGAGTATTCAATGAATGAACTCTCACACGTATCTGTTTGTTGTCCATGACATTGTCTACGCCGTTCCGTAACCATACTTGCTGTTGGAACATCTAAATGCCACGCACTGTACAGTATGTCTTTTTATCATTTCATTTCCCCACCTGCCAAATGTCTAAAATATTCACCTGTCATAGGTTTGCCATGTTTACCCCTGACATGTTTTTCCTCTAGTGTTGCAATGCATATGCTAAGACAATACGTTATTATTGGTTGGGGCTGGCAATTTTGTGCGATCTTTCTTCCAACTAAACTGGTCTTCTGAATTCATTCCCTCGCGTTTAGGAAGACTGAGTGATATCGCATACTAGGGGATGCGCACAGACTAGGGGATGCGCACGGTTATGGGTGAGGTAGGTCAGCGGGGAAGTCGTACATGTCACGGACATAACTTTGCTAATCAAATTTGAGTCCGTTTCGCGTGTTTCGTCTGACATTGACGTCATTACAGAACAGATGCTTTGTGTTCTTTTAGTTGTTGTTGTTTTAAGTAGTAAATACACTCTCATTTCACATACTTGGCTTATCTGTCGATGCTTAAAAAAACGCGTGTATTACGTTTAGACACACCACACACACACACACACACACACACACACACACACACCGAGATACTGTGATAAAATATGTATAGACATTTCTCTACACACACACATTCTGGTTCAAAGACCAGCACTAACCATTCTCTTATCAACCCCCACCACCATCCACTCGTCTATCTCTTATCCAGTTTTTTTTCTCTCCTCTTTTGTCAGCTTTCTTCACGACTTGAACAGTTTCTCTCCACCTTTTCTCCCTCTTTTTTATTCTTCCATTCTCTCATGTGTCTTCATTTTTTTATAGACTATTTCAGTTACACATTGGGGGGAGGGGGGTGTTATTTTACATTAATTCACTATCAGCCCGTGTCTGTCATATTTTTACATTGAATTGCTGGGTGAAATAATCATGTGAACGGATAAATTATAACTATTACCAGCAATATTTTATCTGTTTGATCGAACCAATTGATGTTTTTTTTTTTTAAATGAAATATAAAACAGTAAATAATCCATGAAAGTCTGCATTGGATTTGAGGATTGTTTTGAACTGTTTTTTTTTTGTAAGCAGGTAAAGATTGCGCAAGTTTGGCACTTGGGATAAAGTTAACGTATAAAAACGTTCATTCAAAAAAATACACTGGGACTTTTTATTGCACAAAGCTATACATTCTCAATCATATACAGTTCCGTCAGAACTATGGCGTGGTATCGGAGGTGAATGTTTGAAGTGGTTCAAGATTTGAAAGAAGTAATACAATAAGATGTTATTGAAAGAATATTTATTAGATATGTAGTTAAATCTGTTGTAAGACGATTTTCGCTGGGGGGGGGGGAATCTTTGCGAATTCAAATATTGGTGGTTTGTGTGATTCATGAAAAAGTCCCTAACTTGTAAACATAGGTAGATTTGGTAAAGCTTAAAGTCATTCCCATGTTATACGCTTCATGCTGACTAAATATCAAACACTTAAAAAAAATTCATGAAAATCATAAATTTGATTAAATATTTAGAGTAGATGTGGCCCATGCACGAGGTCTGGAGAGCAACACCCCTTTGTTGTTGTTTTTTGTGTTTATATTTAACACAATTATAAAATGAAATAATATAAACTGATTCTATGGGAGCAACATTAAACTCTATTTAAAGATCCGAATTTGACCACCATTGCAGAGCTGGGGTTGAGGTTCTTAAAAAAAAAATCCGATTCCTTTCTTTATCCCTGAACTTCCACCCTAGAGGAACAAACACCTAAAGTTCTCAGGACTGGCTGAGATAAGGCAGGTTTTGTCGAGTCGTTTATTTACCTACTTTCAATGTTTTGTTGTTTTGCGTGTGTTTGTTGCTCATCACTGATAACTGGCATTTCACTGCAATATATATTTTTTTTCTATCAGAACTTTGATACGAGTGAATCCAAGCTACGTCGAGAGTTTGAAGTGTTCGGACCAGTGAAAAAGGTAAATCATTGTTGTTTAATTATGTACTCACTGTAACTCATGTGTGTGTTGTTTGTTGTATATTACGTCATCACGATACTGAAAACTTTAGTGTGTGATTATAAATGTTAATTGTGGGGGGAGGAGGGATCGTTGTGAGGGAGGAGTAGATCGTTGTGAGGGAGGATGGATCTTGTGAGGGAGGAGTGGATCATTGTGAGAGAGGTTGGATTATTTTGAGGCAGGATGCCATGATTTTATTCAGCCCCCCCCCCTCTTCCAATGAACTAGCTCAAGCCTTGAGCCTAAAATAGATGAGTAACTAAACACCATGCTATAATGTATTGGCGAGTGTCTCTGCTGATTAAATAGAGAGGCTGCTGTCACCTGCGGCTCGATGCCCGCTATCGATTCAAACCGAATATTGTTACAGTCCATGGAATCTGTGCCCCGTACCACACTGGTCTTGCCAATGCTCTACCCCAAACCAGCGGTTCGCAACGTGTGGGGCATGTATACCCGGGGCACACGTGAAATTGAGTTGTTAGGAACATTTGTCCTTCAAAATAAAATAAAAATTACTATGTAGCTCCCTCACCTAATAAACGCTTAGCAGTTCATTTCTGTTTTAATAATCTGTAGATTTAAAATAAAAAAAAAATTACGTTTTTGATTTAGTAATTAATAGATTGGGGGAGGGGGGTTTTCAATTAAAAGACACACATTACAGAAAGAAATGGGTCACATCAAAGGCCTGGGAAGACCCTTCAATTGATTCTAATATGCGTCTAGTAGCCGTCCAGCCCTTCCCACACCTGCTAATGACTTTCTATATTAACTTGACTATAAAGGATGAATTAGCTTGAATGATAGTCACCCCAACAAGCAGTGCAGTGGACGATGTGTCCCAATGGTTAGAACGAAGTAGTACCCTAACCCACCACAAGTCTGCCTTGCATGTAGCAATGCATTTAGCCCAAATTATCGACGCACTCCATGACCCCCCCTCCGCCATTTATCAATAGCCGCTTAGGATTTGCTGTCTTGATACTGTTCCCTCTAAGCTTAGCGCAACATGCGATAGCAAACGACTTTCCAAGTGTGTGCATATAAGTACAACATCGTCCTAAAATGTATTTTTTTTTAAATACATATCCTGTTTAAGTAAATACCAGCATTTAAATGCTACCCATTCCCCCCACCCCTCCCCTATCTTAATCCCGCTTGCGCATTTCGTTTAAAGTTATCATTTTCTGATCTCTTTCAAATTAATATTTAACTAAAATTATTCAAGACATGAGGAAAAAATGTTTGAGAAATACCAATGTTTTAGTATAAGGGTGTGTGTGTGTGTGTGTGCCTTGATTTGTTAAAGATTATGCTCATTCCCATAGTTTTTTTTTTAATGTTTAGTTGTATAAGGTGAGCTAGCTGTAAGGCGGTTGTGTGAACTTAACCTATTATCTACCGTGGTTCATTCAGGTACACAAGATGCACATTAAGTCACCGGATGTGGTGAATCGTGATACACCTTCCCGGGCATCCCGTGCAATAACGTTGTGTCTCTGTGTGTGTGTGTGCGTGTTTCACTCTTGATGACAAGAGGCAACGATGGCATACATTTGATCATTGCTGTTATTGTTTCAGTTGTCAGGCCATCATACTAATAGACACACCCCCACCCCCAATCAGTCTGTATGTATGATGATGCGTAAATATTTCTGACGCAGTAATTGTGGAGAGTAGAGAAGGGCACCAGAAATATAGATCGGGACTCTAGGAGGAAAGTGTTGAATGTGAGCCCTGTTGAGAATAGTTTTTTTATTTTCATCAGTCGTTCACTAAGTGTCGTTCAGTGTACCATGGCGCGGCCCTAAGTGTAGTACTTCATGCAATACGAAAGAAGAAAAACAATGCGGAATGCTGCTGTCCCCATTGGCCGCCCTGTATCAAACACCTGATCTAATTGTACAACTGGATTACCTTTTTTGAAAATATTGACTTGACTTCACATTATAATTGTATTATGCGAGAATCACAGCCACATTTCTTTCCAAATTTAGACTAATGCGGAATATATATATATATTTATGAGAGAGAGAGAGAGGCCAGGTCATTTTAAACTTTCAATGAACAAGACTCCAGTGTGCCTCCACTAAAGTATGTTGGGCAGAGGTAAGAATGAACCGTGGGGGTTGGAAACACTTCCGGTTCAAAGAAAGCCAATTAAAACAAACATGACGCAAAACTGTCTTGACGAGATCATCAAACCCTTGAAGTTTGAACGGTCTGAACCTTCCCCTTTTATGCCGGCACACACATTTTTGTTGTTGTTGTTGTTTGGGAATGTGTACATCTGTGAGAGCTCGTGCGCATGGGATGATGACTAGTCTAAAATAGATTGTGCTGTTTTAAAGTTACACATATGACACATTTAAACCATTTTAAAAATAATAGATAAACAGACGCCTGAAAGTGTTCCATGCGTGCCTTATAATAAACTACGAAGTCATAGTATAGTAGGCCCATGGCAGTGTTTAGTTTTGATCCCACCCCCCCCTGCCCCTCGCAGCGGACATGAAGCTCAGCAGTCTTTCGTTAAGGCGTTTAATCCCCCCCCTCCCTTTTTCTGCGTGCGCTCATCTACCAGTATAGTATTATGGTCATCTGAACTAATAAATTGACCCACTTACCTTGTCTCCCCACCAGAAGACGTTACATTTGCTGTTGGTATACATCAGGCCAACAGACTGGAGTCACCTGACTTTCTCACCACCAATCCATAACGCCTACATGGTATCCAAGAAGAAGTATCCACTTCAGATAGGAACCGCGCTCACATATTCTGAGTGTATTTTTTTTTTTCATTTGAATGTGTCTGACACAGTTGCACTCAGCGTGTCTCATAAAAGATCCTCACGAATCTATTTTTAACCTGGACGCCATGACGTGGGGAGTTAATCTGGCAAGAATTAACTTCTGATTATGCCTACCGGATATCTCATGCCAGGCATCCATTGGACTGGAACAATTCAATAGCCGGGTGGGGAGGGGTGCAGAATAGGTCTCACTGGTCACAAGTGTCAGTCACAGCGGCTTGCTTCATTCTGTACACACTTTAAATGTTTGTGATATCGATTGGGTGCATCGATTCTCAATACTATTGAACAGAGACACCGGTCATGACGCAAAGCTCTACACTGTTAATTGTTAGCATATCAAACTGAAGGAAGCCAAAAAAAAAAAATGCTAACTAAGCTGATTGCTTTTGTCATTGGTCGACATGTATACAAATGAAATTTAGATTATTATTCAGTGAGCCAATACCGTGCGTTTTAATTAACCTATACCACTCACTGTACCTTTGGGAAAAAACCACCTATGATATGTAACCTGGTCTTTATAAAGACGCACTATATTTGCATACTTCAAAGTGACATGGTAGAACTATAATTGGATCACTTTAGCGGCATCCTCCATTCTACAGCAGTACTCTCACAAAATATCCCTACTTGTTTGATGGAGCCGATATTGGCCGTGCCATTATGTAACGTAATACAGAGATACGGGATAAGTAAATATGAAGCCAAACCTGGACTTGCACGCCAAGCTCCACTCAAAAAAAAAAAACAATAATTTTACAACTGCGCTGCTTTGGGGGAAAAAAGAATATATTCCCCCCCCCCTGTGGTGTGGGTGGGGATGTTTCAGCGTGAGCCTGTGTGCCCCTGCTGACCGACCATATGATCTATAGGTATTTTTGCTTACCGTTTATAATAATAGAAACTTGATGACGTGCATTTTCGCCCAGTGACGTGTGTTTGATGCGAGCTTATGTGGCACGTGCTAGTGGCCCCGTGAAATATGATTATGTACGACACGCGACTGGCCAAACATTGTGCTGTCATGACTGACTCCAATCAGGTCGTTTATTTGTTGAGATTTATTTTATTTGTAATGGATAAAAAAAAACATTTTTTACGGTCCATTTGTAAATGTGCGTGCAATAAAAGATTTCAGCGGTTTTTTTTTTTTTAAATTTTTATTTTCAATGTAAAAAACCTTTGCACTACGAAAACCTGTTATTATGGGATATAACCATCTCATCAGAGTTGTGACGGTTTATTAATTACATCGGTTTATTAATTACATCCGGTTTGATAAAGTTGATTATCGCTTGATGGAAGGCGGTGTCCTTCGTCATAATACATCACACTGGGTATTTTAACGGATGGGAAATATTCTCCATGCACCTCTGAGCTGTACATCGACAATGTGCATGACTGTATAATGTGAGGGTGTGGGAGGGGTTGTATCTAGCGAACTTAATGTCACAGTAAATTTATACAAAAACAAATTAAACAACACTATTGGTTGTACTACTGTTGATTTAAAAAAAAACAACTAATCACTCCTCTCTCGCGCGCACACGCCGGTGAAATCCCGGTGTGTAGTTTTCACTTTAATGTCAGCGTCTCTCACACACACACCCCCCAGTCTCCTCAATAATTTACGTTCTATCCGCTAATGATCTGTCGAGTCAATTAACAGCCGGCACCGAAGGAAGATCAAAAGTGATGTCCGTGGTTCTCCATCCTAAGTTTGATGTGAGAGAGAGAGAAAACAAGTGCTAGTTACCTCACTGCATTTGAAATAATGTCTACATCACGTGATCATCCTAGCCTGCCCGTGGAAATATAAGCACACACTATCACCCACATCGCCTCTTTATTTCACAATCTTTGTCACCGGTGCAAAAACCACTATTTTTTTTATCCAGTATGAAAAGACAACAGGAAAGTTAGCAGCGAAGGAGTTGTCAAAACGATCAATTATGTAGACCAATCCATCGGAATGTATCGCTGTAAATTTGAAACTGCGTGTCCATCTGCTATTCTATGTAGGCGCGTGTAGTTGTCCAATAATTTAAAGAGCAAGTATCTTCCACCTGTAAGTAAACACCACTGTTGCACCTCTGTAAATGAATATCAACCGTTGACTCGACTCCCCTTATAGTCTGTGGTGGTTTCAGCAACATTGACGGTCCTAGTAGGTGGGGGCGCACCTGTGCCAGCGATTTTCAGCCAGTTTTTTTTTTTCTCACCGGGACTTATTTTTATTTTATTGATGTACTCACTCAGATTAAGTATGTGCGTGCGCGCGGTGCTCAGAATGCAGTAAAATTGAAACCTGTAAGTGAAGCGGTGACTTTCTCCCCCCTTTTATCTAACGGTGGATCTTCCGTGAGACTTTTGTGAGTGTGCAGTGCATGCCGACCTTTAACTGTTGTGTAATGGTCCAGTCTCTCTACGAGTCAGTGCCATGTTACAGTGACACTCATCATTTATTGCTTCAAGGAGAGAAATGTTCAATGCTTCTATCTAGGCTAAAGACAAGCCCCGTTGAGCGCACTTTTCATCAAGATATTCACGTATATAAACAAATCCAGACTCGATACATTGGGAACGTTGTGCTCTGTGCGAGCATGTTACGACTCACTGTTTCCTGGTTAGAAATACTTGGCCATCTACTCCCACCTACCTGTGGAAACGTTTTTACATTCCTCTGGATGAATTAAAACACTATGTAACTTGATAGTGATATCTTCTTTTGGTGTGGTAGTGTAAAGTGCTATTACAGCCTTTCTAGTATGTCCCCCCCACTTTTTTTTTTAAAATTGTCTTTGCTGCTTTTCATTGTCTAACGAAGTATGTAATGATGACATATTATCAAGCGGCCACTAAATGCATATAGCACGTAGCGGTAGTATCTTATCACCCAGTGTTGCTCATGAAGTCACTCACAGTTGTCAAGGTTCTCACCCTACCTGTGAGCACAGTTCACAGTGTTAGACTCTAGACCACTTGTGGGATAGATCTACTTTTAAAATAAACTCCCAACCTCTCATTGGTCATACCATTACTAGGCAGTTTGCACTGTTAACGATCTTTAAGTGAGATTCTTAAAGTTTGCATGTTAAACCTTTTTTATTTTTTAGAGCAACTAACTAACATGTTAGTCATCAATTGTTCTAAATCAGTTATATAATTATAATATCATCGCTTTCAAGTATAACGTCTTTGTTTCACGTAAGTTGTTTAGGTGAAAGTGAATCTACCACAAGACGCCGTTTTACTGACTGGATCGTGTAGAATTTGTTTTGGTCTGTACACATATATATGGGCGATGGAGATATTATGTTCGTTGTTTGACATCTCAGTCCGACCTAAAAAAAAAACACGGGATGTTTAAACAAAAATGAATCTTCATCACGTGTAACTGAATCTTTGAAACTTTGAGAAGGACACACTTAGAATATAGAAGAAAAACATCTCTAAAACAATTTAATTTATAAAATTACACCTGCTGAGCAGAAATTGAAATTAAAAAAGAACAAAGTGCGCACCGTAAGACACTAATATATCTCTCACCGGTCTAATTAGTCGCTTCACGTTCCACTTTCTGTTCTCGTTGATATATATATATATATATATATATATATATATATATAAGGCCGTAGCCTGGTGGGGGGGGGGGACTGCAGCTCCCACCCAAATTAATTCTAAAAATCAAATTTTATTATAAAATATACTTCTTTATCATTGTGTGTGTGTGTGTGTGATTAGGAGTGTGTATCTTTAAATAAAAATAAATCACCAATAAGGACTTAGATTCAATAATCGTTTTCGCGTAATCACGTGGCTGCTTTTGTACGTTTACTTCACCGGACTACTACCGATCTATATCTTACGCGACCCACGTTTAATATTTGACTCATTATATCTGGTGACGGTACACAGTTCTTGTTTATTGGTTGTCGCATAAATTCTCTTATTCTGTCTAATATTATTTGATCATTACAAGACGCTGTTTTTTTTTTTAGAACCTAAAATACTTTATGGACATGTGGGTACCATTGTGTCCTCGAGGGTGGTGGTCGGCATGTCTGGTCATACCATCACATCTTTCGTTGACCCATATTATGCACAAGTTACACACGGTCTAAACCTGTATCTGGTTTTTGTTTGCACATTTTCTTGTTTGATTGTTGTCATGGTAACAGCGATCACCACACACACACACAGCAAACCGTCTGGGGGCAGCATGAAGAAAGTGGTGAATAAATTACTAGCATAGATTTCATCTGACTAAACAACCTGTCGAATCTGTCGATGCATACGTTGCATGGCCTCACTCTAGACAAGAAACACATCATTGACAATATTGGCGTTATACCTGCTCAGTTTTAAAAAAGGTGATTGATAACCCGGTGACTTCTTTACGTTAGACTTAATGCACCGTTGGCGGCTTCTTAATTTCACCTTTTTTTTTTTTAAATCCACGAATATTGGAATCGATCGATCTATCCACTGTTACTGGGCAATGACCAATAAGCCATAGAATCGATACCGTTCCCCGAGATGCCATGAATGTTTTAATGTGGACCGATACAAGCGAAGCATTTTAACCTCAGGGCGACCATTAGGGCTGAATGGGGGAGCCCGAAACTGTTCACTGTGTGTTATCCCTTTAAGGTTTTTTTTTGGGTTTTGGCTTTGAAGACTCTGTATGAGCAGACATATAGTACTGGCTAGCGTAATCAATCTCTGGTTATAATGGGGGACATACTTCAACATGTTCTCCAGTCGGTGTACGCGAGTCCTTCAGTGTCTGTGTTTACCGGAAGTCGCTAAATTTTTGTCCTGCATGTTTTTTTTTTTGTTGTGATCATTTGCTTCTAACATGTTCTTTAATTATTTTTTGTGTTTGTTTCTTCTTCTCTACCCCGTCCCTCTTTCCACAGATTTGTCTGATCAACGACCGCAATTCTGGCAAACCTCGGGGCTATGCCTTCATAGAGTATGAACATGAGAGGGACATGCACTGTAAGTCTTGGTCCTTGACTTGTTCATTGTACATGTGTGTATGGTTGGTCTGACTTACTTAGTACATGTTTTATGCCATACAGCCTTGTCCTGACCAACACACATCGTGAAAGACAAAACAACAAAAAAAGCATTTCACAGCTTAGAAAACAAAAGATTTATTTCGGTCACTTCTCTTTAGATTGTGTCATTATGTCTCTTAGAGTCATCTTTATATGTATGTATATTTTGTTTTTTTCCCCGCTGTTAACACTTCATAAATACGCACAAACTGTTGTTTTTATACATGTGTAATTTTAAAAGATGCATAGAATAAAAAAAGACACAGTCACCATTACGTCTCGTTGGTTACCAGTATGAGCTTAAATAACACACGACACACAGGAGTCACACGCCCCAACAACACGTCGTGTCTCAGTATTTGTCACAGTGTTTAATTTCTCTGGTTTCGTAATGTCTACGTGTATGTCCCCCCACCACTACCATATCATACCATGAAATTCTTTGACATTCTATATCTATGTATTATTAATTATGAAGCTTGTGTGGTCAAATAAGGAGACATGGAACGAGCTTGACTCGGGAGCACCCGCACCTGCAGGTAATACCTCCCCAAAATGTTGTATAATATCCCCATATCGCCACACGGTGCGGACGTTTTCAGGAGTTCAGGTAAACCACAACCATTGGTTTTTTCTTTGCAAAACTTCTTATGGGTGTATTCATAATGGTCTTTAAATTTTTTTTGCCAAGCTGTTTATCATGTTTGTCATTATGTGGATATGTTTATCAGTCTTAAACAGTCCACGCTAAAATTTAAAAACAAAAAAAAAAGGAATTAATGAAATGGATAAGGAGGTGGGGTGTTAGAAGCGTGGACCTTTAGAAGAAAAAAAAAGTTATGCTCATAGCGAGTGTTGGATGGCCAAGTTGTTGAAGCACCTCTTTAACTGCGTGTCTCCTTATTTCTCCCGCAGCCACCAGCAAGCCCACCGTGGTGATGCACGTGTGTGCACTAAGGCGTGTGTGGCGCACACACCAGACTTGTTGACCTAAGCTCCTTACACACACACTATGTTGTCCAATGTTCTACCTCCTGTCTTCTACCTAGGTTTGTATGTGCGTAGGTTTGTATGTTGCCGGTAAGACCCTACTATGGCTGCCCGCATACCACAGCCCAGACTCGAAATATGTAGCTCGAGAAGAAGTGTTAGCTAACTTTCACGTAGTGGACCACCTGGACTTTTTTTTTAATCCATTGAATTGAAAAACTTTTTTCTAAATAGTTTTTTTTTTTGTAATATTAAAAGGATACTTAGCTATCAAACTCTTTACAATGTTTTAGCGCCCCCCTCCCCCACCCCCTAATTCATACCATTATTTTAAAGGCAATAATTCATTCTAACCGCATGATATTCAAATAGGATTAATTATAAATTTAAGAGCTGCCTATGGGTATTTCCTCTAAATGCTTTTCATCTCAGATTTAAAATAAATAATTAAAAAAAGAAATAGTCGGTAACTAGTAAAAAAAAAAAATCTAGATAGGTTTTAGTTTTAAATGAAAGTCGCTAAGAAACCAGATTCCATCATCTGTAAAACATTTGTACAGTTGAACTTTAGCATCTGTACATTAGTATCTGTACATGCTAAATGTTGATCCAGGATACAGAAGATGGAATCTGGGTCAATTGGCGTTTCGGGTAAGTTCTTGGTGCCCTCAAGGCGACAGACTGCCCTTGATGACCTACGCCATTTGAACTTTGGTGGGATTGGCTAACTCATCGGTAGGTTAGCGTAAGTTTTTTTTTTTCTCTTTTTCTTTCTTTCAACGTCCCATTGTTGACTTCAATTGTCAAAGTGTCTTATGTGGACTTTTAACATTGGAACATGGAGGTCTTCAGCTTTCTTCTATGGATATGGGGGAAACAATGTTACTGAATGGTGTGGAGCCTAATTAGCCCCTGTGCCCTCCACATATCAAAGTGTGTTTGGAATTTTTTTTTTCTAACCTGAAATTCTTTCCACAGAGACTAATACATTTTTTAAAAAGTTTCATTGACTTACTAAACTGTATTGGTTTGTTTTTGTTCAAATGTTGAATGTATCTGGACGGCTCTTTCTCGCTACAGATTTGACAGCAACCTACAGATTTGACATTGACAGCAACCTACAGATTTGACAGCAACCGGAATGACACTGTCTTTTGTGTTGGTCACTTATTTTTTTTTACCAGAACATGTAATGGACATTATAGATGCATTGACTTTTTGTGTTTTAGCTGACCTTTGGTTGTGCTGTTTTTTTTTAATATAGAGACAACTAGGTGACAGTACTGTGGTCTGTGACAAATATTTTTTGATCTGTGTCATTGCTGACCAGTGTCCGGCGCATGTTGTACTCATTGTCCAGTATTTGTTCCAGTAATGTTAAAATGTTTTATGTTTGTCTCTGTCCACCATCACTTCAGCTGCCTACAAACACGCGGATGGTAAAAAAATAGATGGCCGGAGAGTTCTGGTGGACGTGGAGAGAGGACGCACAGTGAAAGGCTGGAGGCCCAGGAGATTAGGTCAGTATTTTGTTGTCGTACCACTTGAATAAAGATATGTGTCAATGATTGTTGGAATAGCTTGCGTTTCTGCAAGTTGGTAGGTAATGTGTATGTGACTTTCAAATTGCTACTGTATCTTGAGTGCACTGGCTCAACAGCCTGCACAACGGGCAGAGAAGTAACAAAATAGATCAAAGCAGGAGTAATAATAAATGTAAACAGTTGAAAGCAAAATTATCTAATCTTTGAATAAAACACAAAACTAAATAGCTTCCTCAAAAACGCTCACACACACAACAGAAGAAGAATAAAACTTCAAGAGAATAACTGTTGAGTCACTAATTAATTTTTTTTTTTTGTATGAACATTCCATTAAACTTTATTATCAATGGGAATTGCTTTTTAAGCACAGATGAGCAATTTTTAGCTTTGTGGACACCTGAACAGTAAGGGATGGGGACTTTTTCTCTTTGTATATAATATTATAACAATTTATTTTGAACATTCTAAGGTGGAGGCCTTGGTGGTACAAGGAAAGGTGGGCCAGATGAAAACACTAGGTTTTCTGGAAGAGATGAGTTCAGCACTGGTGCAGGAAGTGAAAGGGGAGGGTAAGTCACAGTACAGTAATAGTGTTAGTTAACAAAACATGAATATTAAAAAAAAAATCTCATAGTATTAATAATAAGCAACATTTCATTTAACCTCAAAGACTTGTACTTACGTCAGCATCTATTGCTAGGACTCCAGTATCCAAAACTAATTCCATAGCATGGGCTCGAGGCATTTTTTCCCCACCGCATGTCCTTGGTTATCCAGATCAGGCAATAATTCAGAACAGTGGTGTTGATAATCCAGCTGATAGATATGTTATTTGCACATTTATTCGTGAGGTCTCACTGTTGATGCGATTTCTCCAGATTCCGTGGAGGTGCCGAAGAAGAAAGACCTGTTGGCAGACGTGTTGAGCGCTCTAGGAGCAGAGAGCGGCGGCGACGAAGCAGGAGTAAAGAGCGTCCCCGTCGTAGCAGGAGCAGGGAAAGAGTCAGGCGATCTCGTAGCAGAGAGAGAAAGAGAAGCAGAGAACCTCGTCCTGAGAGACCTGATGTTGAAGGTAGAAAGTAGAAAAAATTTTTTTTATCAGCTCATTACAAATAGGCCATTAAAAAAAAAAATAGGAAAATATATTTTTAATGAATATTGATTGTGGATTGTTTTAAAATAAGTCAATATTCGTTTTCTGTAACAAAAACCTAAACTAGTGAAAGATAGAAAATAAACAGCATTAAACATTCAGTGATACTTATCCGTTTATTATAGTCACATTTATTTCTTGAGGAATTAGTGACATTTTTACATTCATATTAAAAAGTGACTTTTAAATGCACATACAACTAAATTGAGAAAAAAAGAAAAATGTTGCTACTATTTTGTATTCTGGAAATTCTTCAAACCTTCTTGTTTCTATAGATAATATACATTTGACTGTGAGATATCACTGGTAGTTATTAAAGACTTATTTTAAGGTCGGGGGGGGGGGGGATTAATTTAGTTCTCTTGCTATGTTCAACTATATTCCATTGTATCATAGTTTGTGTTGTTATAGTGATTTCTTTACAAACTGTTCATGAAATCTAAAAAAAAAAATGGGACTTAAACAATTTAATATGGTTAACCCCCTTTAAATGGATCTTCTTATCTAGTTCTAGTAATTTCAGGCAAGTAAATTTGAACTGTGTAAAAATATCTCTATTCTTTAACTCCTGTTGTCCCAGATATTGTGAAGTATTTATCATGTGATTTTGTTATATTGTATTTTTTGAGTCAGCTTGTTGACACAATCCATTGTTTTGTCTGTGCATAACAGTATCATTTGACTACATTTTCAGCCGTGCCAGAAGATGAAGATAGCAATCTCAGCCGAAGAGATAAGAAACGCAGCCGACGCAGCAGATCCAGGGAAAGGGTTGAACGGGACAGGGAGCGCAGGCGAAGCAGATCTCGTGACCGCAAGAGGAGCAAGCGTTCTCGATCCAAAGAGCGCAAGTACAAAATCAAGGAAGAGGAGCAGCAGGGCCAGTGGGTTGGAGCTGAGGATGATGGCGGCGTTAACGGCAATCAGGACTATAATGACCAGGGCTTCCCTGACAGCATCCGGGTCAAAGAAGAAAAAGTCGACGCCTATGCTGGCTATGGTGGCCCAGGTGGTATCAATGTGGACAGAATGCAGCAAAACATGGAAGGGGAAGATTACGAAGAGGAGGAGGAGGGTGAGGCAGAATAAATTCCCCAAGTCAACATTCTGTGGCATTAATTTTGTCAGCTCACATTACATTACTTCACACTCACTGGACACATGGAGTAATTTTTTTTTTAAAAAGTGATTGGATACTTTAATTATAAACAATGTTAGTAGCGTGATGAATGAATTTATTTCCCTCAGTTTTATTCGGAGAACTTTTTTTATTATGAGATGAGAGTGAAAGTAGACTGCCTTGTATGTTTTGTTTTTTTATTTTGAATCATTTCTTTTTTAATAGATGCACATTTTTTTATATGCGAAGAAACAGGTAAAAAAATGGTTTTGATTGGTTGATTGTATGTGGTGTTAGTCATGTTACAAAAACATAAAATGAAGCTAGGGGGAAAATGCCATATTTGCTTCATTCTGTTGATACTTTGTTAGACTTATTACTTACTTGTTAAGTGTGTAAATATTTTGAGTTATTAACATGATTTTTTTTTAAAGTAGATAGCTTCATTGTGTGTTCATACAAATAAAAAACATGCTACACTACTATTTGACTATTTTGTGATCTTTTTTTAAATTTTATCTTAGTGCATTGTAAAACATATTTAATGTTGCAAAACTAAAGACTGAACATAACTGAACTGTGGTACAATAAAAATTAAGGTTTTTTACCATTGATAAATCATCGTTACATGGTTGAACTTTGGGTGCTTAATTCAAGTAATTGTTCCATGAAGACTGAACAATCAATGATTTGAATCAATGCAGTAAATTTGCTTTTCCTGAAATTTAACCAAAAAAAAAAAATGTCAACAGAAATAACTTAGTGTGTGCACTGTTGTAAACTAAATGTCTTTCATTGTCACCAGATCTAGTACAATATTTTAGGAACACTTCTGTCATAGATGGGACGCAGTGGTCTTACCAAGTTGTCTAAGAGTCAAAAATAGATGCAATACTTTATACTTTATGGGATGGCATAAATGTCAGGGATTTTTTTTTATTCTACTTTATCTACATCAAGGGTGGGCAAACTTAATGAGTCGCGAGCCACGCCGGGTTTGTAAATTTGACAGGTGGGCCTGACCTGATGAAGTGTTGACATTAAGAAGGCCTTGCGATAGATCTTGTCACCTAACAAACAGTAGCCAAGTTTGAGGATCCCACATGTGACACTCGCCCTTTGGCCCCTTGTACTGACTGCTACGGCCGACTCTGTGATCCATTTAAAGCTCCGCGAAGCACACTTTGGAGAACCACTGATTAAAGCATACTGAAACAGCTATCTCTCCTCTTGTACATGGGCGTCACTAGGAATTTTTCCGGGGGGGGGGGCAGATAACAACTTTATGGCATTTTTTTTTCAAATGTAAGGGGGGGGGGAGCAAATGCCCCCCTCTTATATGACATTTTTTTCAAATGCCCCCCCCCCCCCCCCCATGAATACGCCCATGCTCTTGTGCGATATTTTTTAATGTAGCTCGCAATCGGTGCTGTCATAACAGTGAATCAGCAATGTGGTTAGTATACTCCTGTGTTCTCAAATTGTTGCTTTTCTGAATGCCCAATGGGAAGTTTTGGCAAGATTGCAACCGTTTTACCAGTTTTGATAAATTGTTTAAGTACTAAAAACGTTCATACATAGTTTCCCCTTAGCATTACGCGGGGGCCTGTGTCGAAATCATTTGTGGACCTATGGGGCGAGTGCCTGAAATAAATGTATAGTCTTTTCTACTGGGAGGGGCCTGGTTAGTTAGTCCCAGTTTCCAATTGCTCAGGCCCGCTGCTTGGGCTTACAATTTAAGGACACCCTAAGTTTGAATGGTAAATGACCTAGTGAGGTGTATAATAATTAAAAAAAAAATTATAGTTAATAAAACACGAACAGAAAAAAAAAGTTCATCTTGACATCGAAAAAAAACTTGATAAAATTCACCAGGTATATTTGACAAAACAATGTGAAAAATGGCGTACAGATAGCATGATGACAAAGGGAGAGAACTAAGTAGTACAAAAATAAAATAAGATGCAACAAGCGAGACTAACGGTTTAAAACCAGGTTTGTATTCTAAGGCATTTTAATATATTTAGGTCGGTCTCCAAGGTATTTGATTTTTAAGGCGCTCGGGTCTCGAAAGGGGGGGGGGGATTTCTGTAGCCCCTCCTCCCGGGGAGTCATTAACGCCATTGCTGGCATTAAATGTACTTGGTTTAATGTGGTTTGTATATTATGGCGTTATTTGATTTACTTAGTACTGTGTGGAGAGATCAAATTGATAATACTGGTGCAGTACCTGTTTTTTTTTTTTTGTTTCTTTTATAGTAGATGTATCGGTAGATAACACAAACTACCGTTACTATCTGACATCACTAATGTACGGAGTGAAGTCTGGGATCGATCGTTTGGTCGGGTACTGTCTGGAATCAATGGTACATCTCCAATGAGTACTGTCTGGAATCAATGGTACATCTCCAATGAGTACTGTCTGGAATCAATGGTACATCTCCAATGAGTACTGTCTGGAATCAATGGTACATCTCCAGTGAGTACTGTCTGGAATCAATGGTACATCTCCAATGAGTACTGTCTGGAATCAATGGCACATCTCTTATGAGTACTGTCTGGAATCAATGGTACATCTCCAATGAGTACTGTCTGGAATCAATGGTACATCTCCAACGAGTACTGTCTGGAATCAATGGTACATCTCCAACGAGTACTGTCTGGAATCAATAATGTGGTCTACACGATAAGAAACAGTAATCTGATTTCACCCCCCTCCCACATGTCCCTATAGATTGACCTAGATACGATCGTATTGATTGATTTGCACATGGGCAGCTCATCCCGGATAGCCTCCAGACAAAATTGTATGTTCAAGTTGGTTCATCCGAAGTAGTCTTTCACTCACACAGTAGTGTTGAGTAATAAAGTAGTGTTTCATGGCGACACACTGAAGTCTTTTATTAACTTGCAACCAATACATTATTTTACTAGAACACACGTCTAATAATTTGTATTGATTCAATTATCGCTACAATGTAGCGTTTCAATGTTCAAAACATTAATGTCTAGTCAATGCATTGTTTTTATTGACACACAGAAGTCTAATCCATGAGACACCAGTCTATCTATCTATCTATCTATCTATCTATCTATCTATCTATCTATCTATCTATCTATCTATCTATCTATCTATCTATCTATCTGTCTGTCTGTCTGTCTATGTCTGTCTATCTATCTATCTATCTAATAACAAACTAAACAGCAGCTGAATTGATAGAAAGATAGATTTAAATGTAGACAGACATTCTGATAGATAAACAGGTATTGCAAATTTAAGAAGAAATATTATTTATCATAAACTTATATTTTTTTTACACCCATTAAAAGAACAAAACGGAAATATAAAATGATGAATGATATGTCAGTGTGTGCGGACATAACCCAGGGCTGTATTTGAACATATCATCATTACCGGTCTATTGAAAACTTTGTATTGATTTGTCTCAATGCCACGCTTGTTTTCAACCAATATTCAATCAAAGAGCAAAATTGATTGATCTGCTGAAATTAAAGACTTTTTTTATCTAAATTAAATGACAATTTTTTGTTTGCAATTTAATTTGAAATTAAATCTATCTATCTATCTATCTATCTATCTATCTATCTATCTATCTATCTATCTATCTATCTATCTATCTATCTATCTATCTATCTATCTATCTATCTATCTATCTATCTATCTATCTATCTATCTATCTATCTATCTATCTATCTATCTATCTATCTATCTATCTATCTATCTATCTATCTATCTATCTGTCTGTCTGTCTGTCTGTCTGTCTGTATGTCAGTCTATCTATCTGTCTGTCTGTCTGTCCGTCCGTTCGCCCGAATGCCTGTCTACAAATTGCTTGCTATGTCTGCTCAGCTGGCTAGTTGGGTGGAACACTCAAACATGGCAGCAGGTCTTTCCAGCAACATTGTGAAAAATGAAAAAAACTGTGTAATTAGTATTTAAGGCGAGGGTTGGCTATTGCCCCGGGGAGGGGGCGACCTCACGTGAATACTAAGTACTAATTACAAGTATATCTATCTAATTATGAACAAGCATGTACACATCTCTTTATTTACACCGAGTGTTCTTTTTGCCTTTTAGATTTCTAATATCTGGTCATGTACCTCAAGAGCAATGTGTACAGATAACACACACACACACGTATAGACATATATATAGCCATATTTTGCCCACATCCAAAGTTCCAATAACCCACACAGCTGTAATAAAAGTAAACCGAGAGCACGTGAAAAAAAAGTAAAAAAGCAACTTAAGTAAATAACAATCATAGCAATCTTCCGACGGAGCTGAAAATAGAAACAGGCCAACAAATGAATACTTCAAATGACAGCCAGCACACACGTTTGTTTATATGATCTACAAGCTTCAAGTAGCAGGACGCAAATCAATTTTCTGAATAGAAATTTAAAAAAAACACCATCCAGCCAACGAAACCTGGCCATTGAGTAATTAGTTTCTGTGACGACATCATGGTTTATGTTTTATTATTTCTCTTTGTCACGTAAAGTGGATCTCAAATGGCATTTGTTTGTTTGTTTGAATTAAACGTTCTTCTGATGAGGTCTGCAGTGTTCGCGTGTAAATGTATTTAACCAACCAGTCAACAAGATTTCTGAGGAGACTGTGTCATATACAAAAGTTTAAACAAAAAAAAAAATAACGAAAAAAATAATAATCTTTTGCTCTTGACACTTAATTTGGGACATGTTTCGTTATTAGTTTCGTATAAACCAAGGGTTCCCAAACTTTAACTATTCGTATTTTTCAAAGGACACTGTTTGATTTTTCTACATACGCACATAAAGAAAGAAAATAAACACAGAAAATGAATTTGCCGGCTGGTTTTTGAGATGGTAGCTTGATCTTGAATAGGCGTGCGCGAATGTTTTCTAATCCAATTGAGCAAGTTGACCCGCCCACCCTTCCGTGGTCCCCTCCCCTCCCCCCCCTATTCTGTTGCGCATAAGGAATAGAACCGTTGGGGAGAGGAGTGGGGGGGGGAGAAGAGGGAGGGTGCGGTGAAAGTAGGACACGCGACAAAAGTCGTTCAATTAGTGGCTTCTTTGATCAAGATATACACATCACATTCTTGCTGGAACTATATTAATAGGCGAGGGTCACTTTTTATGTAACGCCGAGGGAGGGGTGGAGTAGGAGGGGGGAGGGAGGGCGAAGTGTGACGCCATGTGACGGGGAAGGATGAAAAAGCGTTAGATAATTATAAAAAAAAAAAGGGACCGAAATAAGGGAAATGAAACTAGGAGTGCAGAGATCAACAATGGTGAAAATCAAACATAATAATGTGATATATTTTGTGTGCACACAATGAATGACATTTTTGGCGACCCACATCAATTACCCTCGCTACCCTCATCATCAAATATCCTTCAAATATCCTCACTACCTACTCAAATCCTCGCTACCCACATCAAATACTCATCGCTACCCACATCAAATATCTTCGCTACCCTCAACAAATATCCTCGCTACCCACATCAAATACGCTCGCTACCCTCTTCAAATATCCTCACTACCCACATCAAATATCCTCGTTACCCACATCAAATATCCTCGCTACCCACATCAAATATCCTCGCTACCCACATCAAATATCCTCGCTACCCACATCAAATATCCTCGCTACCCACATCAAATATCCTCGCTACCCACATCAAATATCCTCGCTACCCACATCAAATATCCTCGCGACCCACAATTTTGAGAAACACTATTACATGTAAACACAAACACTATTGTATCTAAAAATGTTTCTCTGAGAAAAAGATCTGGAGCACGGTGTTGAGGTAGAAAAGTGTCCTGATCATATTTTTGTACTCGCTGTGACATAAATAGACTTAACTGTAGGTCTAAAGACTCCCGTCTTTGATACGAGTCTAGCCACAATAGTTCATAAAAGTCAAGAATAGGAAATTGGAGAGGGCGGGGGTGGGAGGGGGTTTTAAGCTACCTCTATCCACTTTGTATAAATAATGAAAAGTCGAAATAAAAAAAAATTGAAGAAAAAAAAAATATTGTGTTGATTTAGGAAGTTGGCTTCCACTTCCCTCCCCTCTCTCCCCTGAATATTTTTGAGGCTGTAATATAGCATCTTTGTGTCTTTGTTTGTATTAGGCTTCCAAATGTCCAGAGGTGGTAGGGGGTGGGTAATGGGGGTGTTGTTTGGGGGCGGGGGTGGTGTGAAGGTGTAAAGGGTGCGAGAGTGGCGGTGGCAAAGAGAAGTTGACGAAGACATTGATCGATTAACTGATTGAAACGGGGAAGAAAGAAATGGAAAGAAAGAACGAAAAAGTATCGCAGGCGAAGGAAGTTGTATGTTAATATCTCAGATCTATGCAAATACACACAACAATTTACTCACATGTACATACACTCACAATATATACTGGTGCATATGAAGTCAGACTAACCTACTACCCACGTAGGCACAAGTACTTCGTTGGTTAGGACCTGGAATTAGTATTGCAAGAGTAGGACCCTACTGGGAGACTGTGTGTGTGGGCGGGGGGGGTAGCTAACGGCAGCTTAGTTTGACCATCCATGCTGAGGCTACTTAGAAGCATTGTTTTCTGTCGGTAATATATAGTCAATAATACATAATCTTTGTCTAATAGTTTAAGTGACAAATGTGTTCTCTTTCACTTTTGTCATGAATTCAACAATGATAGGTTGCTTGGTGCAAGGGCCAACGATCCACTTGGTGTAAGGGCCAGCAATCCACTTGGTGCAAGGGCCAGCCATCCATTTGGTGCAAGGGCCAGCCATCCACTTGATGCAAGGGCCAGCCACCCACTTGATGCAAGGGCCAGCCATCCACTTGGTGCAAGGGCCAGCCATCCATTTGGTGCAAGAGCCAGCCATCCACTTGATGCAAGGGCCAGCCACCCACTTGGTGCAAGGGCCAGCCATCCATTTGGTGCAAGTGCCAGCCATCCACTTGATGCAAGGGCCAGCCATCCACTTGATGCAAGGGCCAGCCATCCACTTGGTGCAAGGTCCAGCCATCCACTTGGTGCAAGGTCCAGCCATCCACTTGGTGCAAGGGCCAGCCACCCACTTGGTGCAAGGGCCAGCCATCCACTTGGTGCAAGGGCCAGCCACCCACTTAGTGCAAGGGCCAACCATTCACTTGGTGCAAGGGCCAGTCATTCACATCTCTTTATGTTGTTGACCATACAAAGTAATCTCTAGTTTAAATTCGAGCTAGTTAAAAGAAACACTTCTTCGTGTGTCTCATTGATGTCTGTGTGAGTGCGAGATTAGGGGGAAGGAGGGTGGGGTGTCGGAGACGCCTTTCCCTTTGCTCTGGTCGGCATCGAGGTTGACGCCGTTCGAAGAATCGATTTTCAATCAGGCGAGTTGTCCAGACTTAGATGACCGCACGTTTGTGTTGATCCCCGGGCAGTATCAGATGCCCAGACTAATCTTAATCTTTTCTGACTCAAGAGTGGAGCATTTCAAGGGGGGTGGGGCTGAGGGGGAGCAGTGAAACCCAGGAGCTGAGGCGTGATAAAAACTAATATCACTAACAATATCTATCTATCTATCTATCTCTATCTATCTATCTATCTATCTATCTATCTATCTATCTATCTATCTATCTATCTATCTATCTATCTATCTATCTATCTATCTATCTATCTATCTATCTATCTATCTATCTATCTATCTATCTATCTATCTATCTATCTATCTCTCTCTCTCTCTCTCTCTATATATATATATATATATATATATATATATATATATCTGTCTGTCTGTCTATCTAATCTAATCTACCCACTCACATTATTTTATCACCTACATATCGCATTTGGCGTTTGCCAGACTGCGTATTACGTCACGAGCGTACGCCAGTCTCTACGCATGCTTCAGATCCGGGACATTACGTCTCATTTCTTCAACCCCACTTTCGTTTAAACAATATTTTTTTTTGTATTTCAGTTAAATTATGGGTTGTATTTCGCAGGTCCGTCCTTAAGGTCCTTATGGGGAGAGGGGCCCATGTAGAGACTTCCCGAAATATTTGTGCCCCCCCCTAGGATAAATAACTTGCAGATACACTGTCAGATTTAAAAGAAAGTACGCTTGAAAGTGTTTGGTGAGGGGGTGGGGGGTCCACCGAACAGTAGGTGGTTGCATATGTGGACCATATGAATAGCTGTGGTCTTTCGTCACGACTTACATAACATTCTGACAGACGCAACGACTTATGCAGAAACAAAAATTTCACTCGCCCAGCAGCGTTCTAGTGTAGCTCTTATATTTGGATAATTCTAAAGAAAAATCAACCACATGAAAGAAAGTCAGTATTTATATTAAAGTGTTGGCGTAAATATTGTCCAACCCCCCCCCCCATTACGTGACCAGTGGCCACATCAATGAATGCTTTAGCTGACCATTCTATTAACGGGATTTAGAAAAGGTTCAAGTAGAACTAATTGTAAGAAGCCAACCACCATCCACCCACCCACCGTACCACACTGCCCGGCCGGGCTGCCCCGAGGTCAAGACAAAGTAGAAGAGCACGAAGGGGAAGAAAATGGTCAAATTGTGTTACCATAAATAACTGGGAGAGAGAGAGAGAGAGAGAGAGAGAGAGAGAGAGAGAGAGAGAGAGTAGAAAACTGTATTGGAAACAGTCATCAATATAGTTTAGAGCATGGGAGATCTCACTGGTTAGCGGGGAAAGTAAAGGAGAAGTTGGGACGGAGAAAGGAGAGTTTTTTTTTTTTGGGGGGGGGGGGGGGAGGGAAGGGGATGTAGAGATGGGGGGGGGGGGGAGAGAGAGAGAAAAATTAAAGAAATTTCAAGGATTGGGCGGCTGACACCTTTGGTGTCACAGGTTTTTAAAAAAAAATAAAACTCGGTCAATTTTGTCATGTGTGAAATCTTTCAATGTCACGTGACTGGTTCTATTTTTTTTATTTCTCGGGAGTAAAATTGATGACATCAATATCGATTTATACAGAGAGGTGGGGGGGGGGGAACTGGTATGAAAGCTTATGATCAGTGGCGTAATTAGTATGTGCGGGGAGGTGGGAGCAGGCCCGTATCGTGCGGGGGGGGGGCTAAGTGGCCGGGCCCCGCCCTGAGTTTTGTCTGGCCCCCTCTGCTTGTTTGCTCTACTTAGTAAGATTTATTTCCTGCCCCCCCCCTGCTATTGGGACTGGCCCCTGCTGTTAAATTTTCACGGTACGGGGTTGGGGGGGGGGTGAGATGGCATTTTCATCATTTTCAAAATTCTACACCCACTTCTATGACCGGCGGGGTAACGTTATGAAGGAACGAGAGAAGAGTGGAGGGATGGGGGTTGTGGTGTGGGGGAGGGGAGAGGGGTGTGTGTTCTGAATTGCAGGTATAAAAACAACAACAACAACAACAATGTTGGTTACTAAATGATCACTACAAAAACTGTGGTATCTGCACTGACCTGCATATATCGTTCTGTGGGGGGACAGGTTCTCTCATTCTATTGGGGTGTCCAGTAGGAGCCCACGCACGCACTCACGCACACCCATCACGGCGCCCCCCAAAACAAAAGGAAAGTGACGGCCGTAATGATGTCGCCATGTTACTGCACTGTTCCACACCCTTCCAACCACCCAGCTCTTGAAATGACCATGCGTCATCGAGACAGGCAGCCCTGTGTGTGTGCAGGCGCCTTTATATGACAGATTGTAAATCTCTGCGTGTGGGGGGGGGAGGGGCTTCTCCCCACAACACTCACACAACCCTGCACGAAAATGTATCGAGTGTTGACGATCTACATATAATTATGTCATCTAGTGGATCAATTGTCATTGTATGTATATGAAGTCCCTTGTAAGGATGAGATGAAATCTATTAGATCCTTTAAACGACTAATGGAACTGTTGTTATTTATGGCGCGCTTCCGTCATTCCCCCGCCTTTTTTTTCCAAGGGTGCAATGGTCATGTAGGCGCGACGGGAAATATAGCGGGGACTTTAGCCATGACTTGAAGTATCCATTGGTCATCACCGGAGATAGAACCGGGGGGACCCTCAGGTCGAAAGTCGAGATTTTGACGTCCCTTTAAGGCTGACCCCCGGATGTTATGCGCCGCCCCCCCCCCTTGCGCCACAGTACATCGTGGCTTTGGATGTAGGCAACAATATTTAACTTTCTAATCTCATAACTTACCGTACTTAACAAAGCAGTCATTTTGTTTTATAAGTAGGTATAGTGGTCTGTCAATATTTCACGGCTATTTATGTAACTAGATTAATTAACCTTTATTTTTTATTAATATATCCTAAACAAAAAGTTACGTTCCCTTAGCCCTAACAGGCCAGCGGAGTGCAAGAAGTGTAGAATTCATCTGTTTCAATAACCTCGGCATATGAGGCCATTGTGTGGTTAGCACAACACCCAGCCGCCTTTACTTCCATAACTTAAAAGTCAGGTACCCATTTAAAGCTGGGTGGACTTGTGGAACGAATTCCCACTGAATTTCACCTGGAGAAAAGTCCGTGGGTTTCGCAGAAGATCGAACCCAGGACTCTCAGGTCGACATTTTGAATATCTACACCACTCGGTCATCTGTCCTACTAATATAGCCTATAAAACTACTGTGCATGTTCGGAACTAAATATCGCAGTTGTGACATTTTTGGAAATAGAATAGACCGTTTATATAGACATGTGCAGTAACTCTGTCAGACCAACAACATCGTTAGGTTAGTTTCATTTAATGGGGGGCAGCAGACAGTCTATTGCCAGTTAGGCCTAGTTGTATGTGTAGCGTACAGTGAGAATAACATTTTGTTTATCTAATTGCCAGATTGCTCAAGTATAATATCTTGTTAATACATCCATGTTACGGGATCATGTAAAGTATGTATGCAACATTAATTTTTTTACATCACAGCTATCGATATATATATAACTAGAGGTATAGAATAGATATATTGGCCTATATCTCACAGCTGGGAGAGGATATATATATATATATATATATATATATATATATATGAAAGTATAACATCTCCCAGCTGAAGCCTCACTACTCTCTAAAGTATCTCTAATTTGCTTTTATTGTCATTTTGTCTGGTCTAGCCTTCAGTTATTTTCCCCATGAATGAATGAATTATCGATCGCTGGGTCTACCTCTCATATACCCTCCCTCTTCTCAATTATCCCTCCTCTCCCTTTCTCTTTTTTCAATCAGTCCACCTTCCCCCCTCTCCCTCCCTTCGCCCCGTGGCTATTTCCACTTAACCTTATCCACATCCACCCCCACTCCCCTCCATATTCCCCCCCCCACCCCCCACGGGTCTAATAGAAGATGCCTCAGCCGATTGACGAGACGTTATTTCACCCGGTGTCTCCTCATTTTTTTCTTCTTTTTTTTTTTCAATAGCCCACCCAAATCGATTTCGCCGTGTTCACTGTCAGCTTACCGGAACTATTTACAGGAGCACAGACCGCGAACGGACACCGGTAACGGTTTGAATAGATTTGAAACAATGCCAGCGCGTTGAGTCAATTAACAAAAAAAAAAGTGTCCAGTCAATGAAAACCTACATGTGGCGATGAAACTTCCACCTCAGTCGACGCGGAGTCGACTGAGAACCGTTGGTTTGATTATTATAATAGCTGGCGCAGAGCAGTGATTTATATGGCGGGCTGGTGAACCGTTGTCGTAATGACGCCACGACAATGTGAGGGTGGGGGGTGGGGTGGGGGGGGGTTGCAATAAAACTAAGCACTGTTGATTATTTTAATTACCGGTAACTACACACACCCACCACCTAGGTATCTACCAAAATTATCTATCTATCTATCCATCCATCCATCCATCCATCCATCCATCCATCCATCCATCTATCTATCTATCAATCTATCTATCTATCTATCTATCTATCTATCTATCTATCTATCTATTTATCTATCTATCTATCTATCTATCTATCTATCTATCTATCTATCTATCTATCTATCTATCTATCTCTCTGTCTATCTGTCTGTCTGTCCATCCATCTGTCCGTTCGTCCGTCCGTCCGTCTATCTATCTATCTATCTATCTATCTATCTATTATCTATCTATCTATCTATCTATCTATCTATCTATCTATCTATCTATCTTTCTCATCAAATTGATTTTTCGCCCCATGGTTTAATAACATTTCTATTTTTTTTTTAAATTTATTGTTATTAATTCATCATGTGAGTTATTTCATTAAGTCTGTTTAATGTTTACTATAACAAGTCGTCCGTTCTGACTTCTTTATAATCAATACATAGATTAATTTTTCTTTTCTTTTTGATATAATTCAATTCTTCAGAATTATTAACATGAATTATGTCTTGTTATTGTGACGTGATATGGAACCTGGAGAACGTTGGGTAGGGAAGGGAGGGGAGGAATAGACAAAGTGTCCAATGGACAAAGACTAAACTATTGGACACTTCTAAAGACTATTGGACACTACTCAAGACTAAACTATTGGACACTACTAAAGACTATTGGACACTACTAAAGACTAAATTATTGGACACTACTAAAGACTAAACTATCGGACACTACTAAAGACTAAACTATTGGACACTACTAAAGACTATTGGACACTATAAAGACTAAACTATTGGACACTACTAAAACCGTTTCTCACAACGGATATTCCCACTCCCTGTGACCTACGTTTATACGGACGCCTCTGATTGAATCTATTAATAGAAGTGTGCGGCGGTGAGCTACGTCATCACAGTGCATCTCATAGTTTTGAAAGGCCTCGTCGGCTAGGATTAGTAAATAAAAAAAAAAAACTTCTTATAATTATACGATTAATGATGATGATGTATTGGGTGCCCCCCACCCTCCCCGTGGGGGGGAAAAGGGGCGATGAAGGGCACCCCAAAGAAAAAAAATGACAGACACTTTTTAGAAAAATTGATGGTATGGGCCAAATTAATAGCAGTATCAGAATTGATAATAAATTTTTTTTTTTTACTAATTTAGGGAGTGGGGTTGGTGAGGATGGGTGAATGTGGGGGATTTCCTCAGTTCGTCTACCCACACTAACGGTCCTGCTGATGGTTGACGCCCATCTGATGCCCTACATTCAGTGGGATGGCGATTAAAACTTGACACCGCCGTGGACTCTCTCCCCCCCCCCGCCTCTGACATAATCAACTAACAATATCTGTTAATGCAAAGTGAGGACAACCAACGTTTTTTCTCCATAGAAAAACCAAACAAACTATTGGCATAAACAAACACAGAACCACTCTGTGGAAAATAACAACAACAAAAAAAAAAAACAAGCAATTAAGCCTGTTCCATTCTGGACATAGGACGTGTTAGCGCATTTTCATGTTATGTATCAGTACGTATGCTATCTTTCAGTAAATATTTGTAAATTTTGGAAATGTTTATAAATTCAATGTGTAATGCATATATCTGTAAAAAAAAATTTATAAAGACGTTTCTTTATATTTGAAAAAAAATTATTTTCTCTTAAATCAAACTACAAGTGGTTTGTGGTTACTGAAATAGGACTCATAATTGAAAACATTCGAAATTATAGTCATTTAATCGTCCGAAAACTCCGTCAATTGTTGCATAGCTCTGATACTTTCAATTAAACTCAGAACACAAGCTTACTATTTCATTTGATGAGTTTCTTAATAAATCTTGGTGAAACTACGTGCTGCAGTATTTCGCACCAAATGAACGGGCTATTGAACGTACAAGGTGTATATATAATATATAAGCTCCTTATGAGCCCTGAAGCCCGGCCCTCAGAGGTCCTATCGCGAAATGAACTTTTGATGTACACATGGCAGGCCAAGACCTACAAAATGATATATACATCATGGGTCTAGGACTTATAGTTGCTGAGATATAGCGCTCCTTTATTAATAAAGCTTATATAGTAAAAAACGGTACTAAGGCCCCTTTTACGGCCCTGAGAGGTCAGATCGCGCAATGGAAAAAAGTCATTTCTTGGCAGGCCAAGACCTACAAAATGATATATACATCATGGGTCTAGGACTTATGGTTGTTGATATCTAGGGTGATGACGGACAGACGGACAGACAGACAGACAAAACGGGGACAATAGAGCATTTTTTTTCGAAAATGCTCTAAAAATAATAACTCAAGACAGATGTCATTCCCCAAATGTCTTGTAAAAGTAAAAAAAAAAATTAACTAAAAGGATGAAAAATGAAACCAAAAAAAAAATGTCTTTTAACGGTTATCGGTAGAGATCCCAATCCTTTCTACCCCCTCCCTCCACCCCCTCTCCATTTATTCCGCCACCCTCAATTCCTTTTTTTTAGGGTGTACACAAAATGGTTATTGGCATTCCGGTGTGTGGGCACTTTTTATCTCCCGTTATAAAAAGCCCCCCCCCCGCTCCCCCCTCCCATTCCCTATCTTCATCACCACCATGAGCCACCACCGGATCTTCTCTGTATATATATATAGATCTGGCACATCCAGCTTACTTATCTCTGTGACATCCCCACTAATACACAGCTACCGAGCCAAAGATCAAAATTTTCCCCCATTTGACATCGAGTACGGCGGCGGAGATGTAATCCCATAGTGCTAAACAATTATTGTGATTATTATTTTTAGACCCCCCCCCCCCCCCTCTAACCCAGACTCCCTGGTTGCTTGTCTTATCTACACCGTGTGTCTGTAGTCTTTTTTTTTTTTAACTATGTGTGTTGTTTTTGTAAAGCTGTTTTTGTTTATTGTTATTGAATTTAAGGAAGGCTGTAAATGCTAGCGGTATTTCGATCTCATGTCCAATTGAATTTGTGACGTCTACATTAGGGTTATGTTCAGGCCTGAGTGGAGGAAAGGGGTAGGAAGCCTGCGTCATAGGGTACATTGCTCTGGGGGGCCGCGCACTCATTTTGTGACCCCAAAAAGCATCAAGGTTGTACTTTTTTTTTCCGAAAAAAAAAATAATTTCATTTTAAAAAAAAAACACTTTTTTTTTTTTTTAAATATCATATTTTTTGTTACACTATATCCCCTTGTGAGCTTTTTTGCAACCGGCCCTTGGGGTTAGCGGAGCAGGCAATGAGATGTGCTGTAGGCAAGGTTCAAAATCTGATTGTCTCGTTTGCACTGAATTAACTTATATTAGAACATTTTTGAGTCAAAACATAAACACCTGTTACATGGGTCGGTTATAATATCAGTGGTTCCCCCAATCCCCGGGGGTCGCGGACCGGTACGGGTCCATAGATCAAATGGTACCGGGCCGCCCAAGAAACATTCAATAATTTCCCATTTTATTTACTGCGGTGTATTTCTCTCGGGATAGTGAGACTTTCCATGGACGAGAGGTTAAAGGTTAACCGGGAGCTGAGCGGCAGGGCAGAGGCAAAGTTAATCAAAACAATGTAAATAATTAACGCCCCATCGGGCCGCGGTAAAATTATCCAACGTTGACCGGGTCCTCAGCGAGAAAAAGGGTTGGGGTGGACCACTGAGTTATATGATCGAGCAATCCGCATCTAAATTTTTTATAATATGGACTTATAAGAATGAGGTTCATTTGATTATTGGAAGTTCGATCTCTCTCTCTCTCTATCCTGTACTGAACGTCTAACCGCTGGTGAAGAAAGTTTTATAGTTCAGACTACATCTCCGCTATAGATGACACGGGTATCTGCTATCGTCTTTGAGACACAACGGAGGTTAAAAGTCTATGGCGCCGCTAGCACTCGAACCCGTTACCCGAACGTAGTGGTTCTCAAACTTTAACTCTTCACGATTCACTATCTATCTATCTATCTATCTATCTATCTATCTATCTATCTATCTATCTATCTATCTATCTATCTATCTATCTATCTATCTATCTATCTATCTCTCTGTCTATCTGTCTGTCTGTCCATCCATCTGTCCGTCCGTCCGTCCGTCTATCTATCTATCTATCTATCTATCTATCTATCTATCTATCTATCTATCTATCTATCTATCTATCTATCTATCTATCTATCTATCTATCTATCTATCTATCTATCTATCTATCTATCTATCTATCTATCTATATATATATATATCTGTCTATCTATCTATCTATCTATCTATCTATCTATCTATCTATCTATCTATCTATCTATCTATCTATCTATCTATCTATCTATCTATCTATCTATCTATCTATCTATCTATCTATCTATCTATCTATCTATCTATCTATCTATCTATCTATCTATCTATCTGTCTGTCTGTCTGTCTATATATCTATCTGTCTGTCTGTCCGTCTGTCTGTCTATCTATCTATCTATCTATCTCATAACAGACTAAACAGCAGTAGAATTGGTAGAAAGATAGATTTAAATGTAAACAAGACATTCTGATAGATAAACAGACAGACAGATAAATAACAAAAAAAAAAAGGTTCAAAATCTCCTGATGACTAAATTGCTGTGCTGTTTCTACTAATGTGACAAATTTCATGGCATGTCAATTTTTGTTTCAGTACAATCCATCAAGCATGTGAGCACAGACACACCATAACGATGTTAGTCAATGGTTGACTATCCACTGTTTGGTAACATCTGAGATAGCTTCTAAAAGTTGCATTATTAACAAATCAATCATCCTTTGAAGTATTCCGAAGTCTATTTGCCACAAAAGATGTCTGTGCGCTACACTTGGGGAGTAAATTTGATGTTTAGTGTGCAACATATTGATGTATATGTAAGCTATGTTGTGATGTATGAATGCGCTCGGCAAACTCTCTGCTCGCGCACATGTGCACAGATAAGATGAAACACTGAACGTGAGTTGTTATGACCACATATATATTAAGACCTAGATCAATGACCTGCATCAAAATGCATAGCGGTCATCTCCATAGCGGTCATTTCCATAGCGGTCATTTTCATAGCTGTCATTTTCATAGTGGTCATTTTCATAGTGGTCATTTTCATAGTGGTCATTTTCATAGTGATCATTTTCATAGCGGTCATTTCTATAGCGGTCATTTTTATAGCGGTCATTTCTATGGCGGTCATTTTTATAGCCGTAATCAACATAGAGGTCATCTCTAACCCTTTTTTTCCCCTGTATAATTATTACTATTAATTAATTTGCTTCGTGAATCTACAAGATTTTTTTTTTCGCATGGGAATTATTAAAATGCATGTAGTGTATGGTCAGACAAAGGTACAATCAGAGGCGAAAAACGCTGTCAACTTGGTGTAGCGATTATTATGAGATATGAGTCAATTAAGGTAAAGGCAAAAGAAAACAGCAAAGTCTCGACGGTGGGGGGTCTTTTTCGGCAGTGGGGTGGGGGGGGCCTTGGCAGCCTCCTATTCATAATGACGTGTTTCTACTCTGCTACACGTTTCTTTAAACCTTCTTACTTGCGTTAAAAGAGGCGACACGAGAAAAAAACAAACTAAACTTAGCAACAAGTGCTGTCAAGCAAGGGGACATCACTCTTTTGTGTTAATCAATTATCTCTCTTTCTAACCCCCCCCCCCCCAGGCTTGTCATTCACACATACGCTCGCGCGCGCGCTCGCACACACACACACACACACAACACACAGAGAGAGAGAGAGAGAGAGAGAGAGAGAGAGAGAGAGAGAGAGAGACGAACACATAAATGGACAAGAAATTACGATAATAAAAATAAAATAATAAAACTTTTTATTCCAGACATTATTTCTTTTAACGATGGCCCTTTTACACCTCAGATTCATCTTCGTTTCCGTCTTCACGTCAGACAATTTATGTCTGTTCCTACCCCCCCCCCCCCCCAGCCTCCCACCCTTAGTTTGGTCCTGCGGAACCATTAATTCAGGGGGTAGGCAAACCTTTTGAAACGCGAGCCACATTGTGTTCTTAAATTTCACAGACCGGCCGGACCAATGGATGGAGTGTTTATATGGATTGATATCAATAGATGTATTTAAAACAACTAGGCGGGCCGTGTCAAACTGATAAATGGGACGTATTCGGCATGCGGGCTGTGTGCCGTAGTTTGTCCATGTCTCTATTAGACGCTGGTTTCAATAGCGGCGCTAGTATCTGAAGGCCCCCCCCTCCGCAAAATGTTTTCGGAGGCCCTCAATTTTCAACTTTGCGTCCTGTTTCCATCTCATCTCACGAAGCGGGCCTTTGTCTCGTAAACATGGGCTTGGTTTCTATACCACAGCTCAGTCAGGTGGTGTCTACACCATAGCTCAGTCAGACGGTGTCTACACCATAGCTCAGTCAGACGGTGTCTACACCATAGCTCAGTCAGATGGTGTCTACACCACAGCTCAGTCAGATGTTTTCTACATCATAGCTCAGTCAGATGGTTTCTACACCATAGCTCAGTCAGATGGTTTCTACACCATAGCTCAGTCAGATGGTTTCTACACCATAGCTCAGTCAGATGGTTTCTACAACATAGCTCTATCAGATGGTTTCTACACCATAGCTCAGTCAGATAAGGTGAATGTGTCGTTTCACCCATCAGACGTCGTTTCTTTAGCCACGTCTTGGGCGGTGGCTGCTTTGATTGTCCAAGCTGCCCGCGTATCTATTTCCTTCCCTGGTACTTCCACTAATAATATGTTGATGTTAATACATTTTGAAATAGTAATTCCATTCATATGTTTAGGTTATATATTGTGAGCTGATACTTCGACTGATATGTGTATGTTACACTTTTTGAACTGGCACTTCCGTTAATTAACACGATGATGTTACACATCTTCAACTGATATGTTGGGTATATATATATATATATATATATATATATATATATATATATATATATATATATATATATATATATATATATATATTTTGAAGAACTTCACGTTTATGTTAATCGTATTTATAGTCTATACGTTGCATAACTTGGCACGTTTGTATCAGGACTAATGCATCTTTATAATTATATTAACGCCAACATTATTACGTGCACGAGTCGGTCTTCTGTCACATCTCCTTACGCTATTAGTTTGATCGCGACCAGATGTAGACATTAGTTCATTTAGCTCACGCAAATGCAAGGAATGTTCTAAATGAATTATTGAAAGATGATCAGCTATAAGAGCTGAGAGATATTTTCTAATATTAGAGAAAAAAAACGGCCCAGAAAGATTGGCAACTTCTAAGATGATTTAAGATATTTAAGATCAGGCCCGTAGCGGGGGGGGGGCGTGCAGGGGGCCGGGTCTCCCTGCGTTTTGTCTGCCCCTCCTGCTTATTTGTTCCACTTAGTAAAATGTATTACCTGCCCCCCCCTGCTATTGTCTGGCCCCTGCTGTAGAATGTCTGGCCCCTCCTGTAGAATTCTCACTCTACGGGGCTGTTTAAGATAGATCTACTGAATGAAAATTAATGTAGAGTGCTATGAAGAGGTGTGTGTGTGTGTGTGTGTGTGTGTGAAGTCCATTCCCTGTGAGGATGAGATTAAATCTCTTGGATCCTTCATACCATTAATGGGACGGTTTTTATGGAGACATAGCGGGAACTTTCACCATAACATGAAATATCCATTGGTCCTCACCGGAGATCGAACCGGAGGGACTCTCATGTCGACAGTCGAGCGCTTTACCGCACGACCATCCGTCCCCGTAGAAAGAGGTAGAGAATATTGTCTGTTATTTAGATAGATAAAAGGCAGAAGAGATAAAAGGGCGGTACATCAATGAGGCCAACGCCCAGGGCCCATCATCCTGGTACTAATCGGTATCAAATTTGTACTACTGGGGCCCCCGAACATACTTTCAAATAGGGCCTTGGAATATATAAGACGGTCCTTGATTAGGGCCCCTGCGAACGACTCTAGATACACAGGGTAATGTGTGTGTGCATACTGATTCTTTATTTAATACATAATCACTGTTTTCATACTTCTGAATCGCCGAAGCTGCGAGGATCCGACGTAACTGAATGTGTTGGGACCAGGGTCTCTAGCGGGCCCCGTACATTATCTGAAAACCGGGACCCTCCATAAGCCCGTAAACACAACTGCCAAGTTATTTCATATCAGATTGTAGTCCAAAAGATTATGGTCCTTGACAAAGAGTCACGTTGCCCCCCCCCCAATCCCCACTCATCCTCCACGTAGCGGACTTGATTGGGACGAATCCCCGCTTGAGGGACGACACTACCCCCCCGCCACCCCCCACCCCCACCAGGTCACGGTCCTGTAGTGTTGTTTTCGTTGACGAAAACTAAAACTGAAACCTTCGTTGACGAAAATGTTGACTTTTCGTCAACGAGAACTAAAACTAAAACTAAAATTAGAAGCAAGACTAAAACTAGACGAAAACTGAAATTATCACAGAAAAAACGAAATAAAAACTGAAACTAAAATATAGTGTTGCTTTCGTTGACGAAAACTAAAACTGAAACCTTCGTTGACGAAAATGTTGACTTTTCGTCAACGAGCACTAAAACTAAAACTAAAATTAGAAGCAAGACTAAAACTAGACGAAAACTAAAATTATTACAGAAAAAACGAAATAAAAACTGAAACTAATATATGACCTGGGACTAAAACAACACTACGGTCCTGTCATCTGAGGACCTAACAAGATTAAATATAGTCACGTGTTAAGTCACATTTGCGGTAAATAAGATTACTGGGACACGCAACACAACGGAAGTGATGACGCACTCATAACACACTCCCACTCCCGCACACTTCCCTGCCAGGCCGCAGTCGCCCCCCTCCTCGTCCTGCCCCCCCCCCCACTCGCCGTCAACTCTGCGGGTCAACGCGTTCGTAATTGTGAATGTGTTTTGTGATTATGGAATTAAAAAAAAAAAAACCCCAAAAAAAACTCTCCCCCCCCCCCACGCGATCCCCCCACTCCCTGGTACTGACACCGACACAGCCACTCGACCCTATTCCAGTTTTCATAATTTATAGACCCCCCCCTTCCCACCCATCCTCCATTACGCTGTTGGTTTTCACAAATGGTGCTGGCACCAAGTCTCTTTCCTGGGTCCCACCTATTCCCCCCCCCGGGGCCCCAGTTTTCGCTGACAGAGCAACATTTGTCTTAATCGGGTTATCCGTGAAAAGAATTCTGTGTCGATTGAGAAGTAAGAAAGGGGTGGGGGCATGAGGGTGGGGGCATGAGGGTGGGGGCATGAGGGTGGGGGCATGAGGGTGGGGGCATGAGGGTGGGGGCATGAGGGTGGGGGGCATGAGGGTGGGGGCATAAGGATGGGGCATGAGGGTGGGGGCATGAGGGTGGGGGCATGAGGGTGGGGGCATAAGGATGGGGCATGAGGGTGGGGGCATGAGGGTGGGGGCATGAGGGTGGGGGCATAAGGATGGGGCATGAGGGTGGGGGCATGAGGGTGGGGGCATGAGGGTGGGGGCATAAGGATGGGGCATGAGGGTGGGGGCATGAGGGTGGGGGCATGAGGGTGGGGGCATGAGGGTGGGGGCATGAGGGTGGGGGCATGAGGGTGGGGGCATAAGGATGGGGCATGAGGGTGGGGGCATGAGGGTGGGGGCATGAGGGTGGGGGCATGAGGGTGGGGGCATGAGGGTGGGGCGTGGTTGTGGAGATGGCCGTGGGGGGGGGGGGGAGGCGAAGTAGTCCTATACATTTTTTTTTACAACATTGTTCTTAAAAAGAAAACATTTCGTCGGTTTGGGCGTCGAAACTGGAGGTCAGACAAGGTCATTGAACAGAAGACATAAATAGCGCTGGCAGAAAAAAAAATACCCCACTGTTCAATAAGTATATTGATGCTATATTTATTATAATATGTATTACATAAGATATTCTTAGGTTTGTGGGGGCCCCTGCATAATGAGGGCTGTCGCACAGCCGCTGTCAGATTGTTTAGGGCCTTTACGGGGCAATTTTTTTTAGAGATATTTTGGTAACCTGAACTAGTCTGAAAAAAATGTTGGAGCCTCTGAAAGAATCGTAATTGATTCGAATTAATATTGGAAGTGGGGGGGGGCACTTTGTTAGAGTCTATTATTATTAACTAGCTGTACCATTGCATAGAGTTACATCCCCTTAGGCTTGACCTGTAAGCTAGGTTATTTTTGGTTTCGAGCAGATCCGATTTTTTCATGATTGTATTTTAAACTGGAATACTGTTGTATTAATTCTTCACTTTCGATTTAACGCAGAACCCACGCCGCTATTATTTATAAATATAAATACATATTTGTGTCGGAATTCAGAAAGCCGTAAATTTGTAATTTTAATGTTTTGAGGTTACACCTTTCCAACAGAGTTAAGAAGATTTCAAACTTGTTTATTTTACGCGGTGTTTGTGTTTTCCAGAGGAATCCATGCGAGTCAAAATGTTTTAAGTGTTAACAGATGGACAGAAATGTATGGTAATGTTTGTTTGTTTGTTGTTGTTTTTTGTTATTGTTTTCAATTCGGTTTTATTTTGAAGTCAAATCGCTTCTTATTACGTTCAGGTTTAGTGTTGTTTGATCCATTGAAAAAACAAATTGTGAAAATAGTGGACTGATTGTGAATACATTAAAAAAGGACACACAGATTCTGTGTTCTTGGAGAGAGAGAAAGAGAGAGAGACATAAGAGAGAGAGAGAGAGAGAGAGAGAGAGAGAGAGTGGGACAGAGAGACTCACACGGCCTATATTATATCTGGACCTATATCCTGATCTCACACACATTAGCTCATCTAGAGAGAGACTCACATACATTAAATAAAAAAAAAAAAAAAAAAAAAAAAAAAAAAAAAAAAAAAAAAAAAAAAAAAAAAAAAAAAAAAAAAAAAAAAAAAAAAAAAAAAAAAAAAAAAAAAAAAAAAAAAAAAAAAAAAAAAAAAAAAAAAAAAAAAAAATATAGCTCATCTAAAAACAGATATTTCGCATTATGTCATTTTTAGATCGGCATGTTTATATAAATACGTCAGTATTGTCGAAAGTCATATATAAAATCGGTCTAAACTGCTCTACTGATGTGAATCACTGCAATTTGACCTACTCAGTAGTTTCAGATGGCCGTGCATGGATGGATACAGTTTGGCTGCATGTTGGACCAAGTTGCTGCACTACTTATGAGTACTACAGTCTAACGACACAAAAGACTGCACAAATGTAGTGACATTTACTGTAATGAAGTCGGTACTGTTGGACTGCTATGTTAGACTAACCTACTGAGTGCTGTACTGGTGTGGGGCAACTATTTGACAGCACAACGGACCCAATCGCTGTACTGGTGTCGGTACTATTTGACGGCGAATCGGGCCAGCTTACTGTACTCACGTCGGTACAGTATAACGGCACACCAGACCAGTGTTCTGTACTGGCGTGAGTACAGTTTAACCGCACATTGATGATCTTGCTGTACTGGTTGGTACAGTTAAACTGAACATTCGATCACCGCTACTACATTTGAACAAAACGCTTTAGCGTTAGGATTTTTAAATCGGCTCCGAGTTATGGAGATGAGCGCACGAGTCGTGCATGTACGTCTCTAAGGAAGCGCGCCTTATTCTGGATTAATCGCTTTTTTTTTACTTCCGGCGGGCATTTTGTCTCCCCCCCTCCCCCTTCCTTCCAGAGCTGTCCTCGGTTGATGTCCTCCATTATCACCGAACTCACACGCCGCCTTGGCGGATGCGGAAACGTGGGGCCCATTAACCTAATTGTGAGGCCTGACACGAAAATCTGTTGCGACATTTGGTGACGTAAGTACGACAAAAGGCTGGAATCCCTGTCTGAGCTGCTTCGGAAGAGAAAGGGGGGGGCGGGCAGCAAATGCACAAACACACACTAGACAAGGGGGCCCAGTGAATGTACACATACTAGACAAGGGGGCCCAGTGAATGTACACACTAGACAAGGGGGCCTAGCGAATGCACACACACTAGACAAGGGGGCCCAGCGAATGCACTTACTAGACAAGGGGCCCAGTGAATGCACACACACTAGACAAGGGGGCCCGGTGAATGTACACATACTAGACAAGGGGGCCCATTGAATGTACACACAAACACTAGACAAGGGGGCTCAGTGAATGTACACACATTAGACAAGGGACCCAGGGAATGTACACATACTAGACAAGGGGGCTAGTGAATGTACACACACTAGACAAGGGGCCCAGTGAATGTACACACACTAGACAAGGGGCCCAGTGAATGTACACACACTAGACAAGGGGCCCAGTGAATTTACACACACTAGACAAGGGGTCCCAGTGAATGCACACACTAGCCTGATGACCATCACAGGTTGCACTTCACTCTTCCTTTTTTTTTTATATTAATCTGTAGTAGAGGTCAAAGCGTAAGTGTTGTGTTTCGTTCGGACAGCTGAAGACGCAAATCGATTGAATGAGTGTTCGAACCCCCGGTCCGTTCTTATATGATTGGCAAAGATAAATATTCTGGCAGAGGCTGGTAGATATTTTGAGGTCCTAGGCAGAGAGCGAGAGATATGGCTGTTCTAGGCAGGGGGCAGGATATAAATTAAGGGCTCCTTGCACGGTGTCAGGGACTAAGAGATGTTTAAATGCAATGTTACCATTTGGGGCTCATGTAACATCAGTTTCGGGAAGTAAATGGAACGGGGAATGGGGTACGTTGGCCGTCCTTTTTATTTCGCCTACCCACATACCACTTGCAGGTGGCGCCTTTTTTTTTCAAATAACTCAGTTTGTTGTGCTAGAAAGGAAAAAAAATCAACAGCTCCCGTTGTATGACACGTGAGACCAACACGGTTCAACGGTCAGCATTTTCCGTATCAGTGCGCTATCAAGTCTATTTCAAAGTTATCGCTATCAAGTCTATTTCAAAGTTATCGCTATCAAGTCTATTTCAAAGCTATCGCTATCAAGTCTATTTCAAAGTTTTCGCTATCAAGTCTATTTCAAAGTTATCGCTATCAAGTCTATTTCAAGTTTTTGCTATCAAGTCTATTTCAAAGTTATCGCTGTCAAGTCTATTTCAAAGTTATCGCTATCAAGTCTATTTCAAAGTTATCACTTTTGATTCAGCCTGTTCAAACCGTCATTCTAAATACTAATATTACGATAGGTTCGCCTATATATTTTTTTTAAAATACTAATAATTTTGCATATCTAAACTTTCTATGCGACCCAAGCTGTAATTTATCTACATATACACAAGCTGATAATAATTTTAAATTGGTTTTATATGCTTAAAATCCGATATTGTGGATACTATTCTACCTATAATTAAACAGCACCGTGTTTGTTACATAGCAGCACCGGTACCGAATCCCATGGTTTTGACCTTACTTGCAAGTCGTCTTGAAAAAACAAAAAAAAAAATGAAAAAGAATGGCTGCGTACGTGGCTATCTAAAATATTCCACCCATACTCTCAAAACCAGGTAACAAAACTAAATTTCAACGTTTGCTGTCCAAAACAAACAAACAAACAAACAAACAAACAACAACAGTCGGTCGAGCTTTGTAAATAATTATAACTCTTAAAAGTTGAAAAGATGTGAAACTATAGATGTGCAAGTAAAATTCAGGAGGGTGAGAGGAGGGGGAGGGGGGTTTAGGATATGTGCTGGCTAAACAGGCCGCCAGTTGTATTTCTGTAGGAGAGAAAAGAAAAAAAGCACACATAATGATGACGTCATAACGCGTGGGAAAGATAGCTCACGTGCATTTCTACCTGGCACGCCGTCTAGAACTGCTGTCTAGGTCTAATTGATATTGATGCCGGTTTGGCGTTTAGGGCGGGGGATGGAAGGCCAAGATAAATTTCCTCAAATGGTGTAGAAAATGCACTTTAAAAAAAAGTTTTTATTTAACAATGCACTAAAAAGTAGCAAAAAAAAACTCGTTAAATCGTACAAATAAATTATTATTATTTTATCATTTCTGTAAATACAAGCTTGGGCAAACACTTGATGTATTGGCTTTTCATAGACATCTATCTACACGTACTGTAAATATATATTTAGTTCACCACATTTTAATCACCTTCGCTTTTAATTTTAATGCATTTAAGTAGGCCTATATAAGCTTATTTGGGAACAAGATGCTTTTTATATTTTTTATGTTTGGTTTACTTTTTTTTTTTTAGTTTTTAAAATGATTAAATAATTTGGCAAACTTTAATTTAATTGGTTTGGTAAGTCTATTTACGACTGAATAAAGTATCACTATTTAGTGTTTATTTTATTATACATGATAATCTCAAGGTAATTCTCCCCCTACCCCCCCCCATCATAAACATTACGAAAATGTAAATAATCTTCTTAATTCTAAAATAATTTAATTTATGGAATCGAAATTATTTAAAAATCATGTATTGTTATGTAGAATCTGAATTTGTACCAATGTTGATACTTCTCTCTAAATTAGAACAGGCCCAAAAGTGACAAGATTTGTGGACCCATACACTGGACACACACACGGAACACACAATGGACACGCCCACCGGACAGACACACACTGGGCATACACACTGGACGTACACAAACTGGACACACACTGGACATACACACAATGGACACACACACTGGACATACACATACTGGACATACACACACTGGACACACACAAACTGGACAAACACACTGGACACACTCACTGGACATATACACTGGACATACACACTGGACATACACACACTGGACACACACACTGGACATACACACTAGACACACACACTGGACACACACACTGGACATACACACACTGGACACACACACTGGACATACACACTGGACATACACACTGGACATACACACACTGGACACACACACTGGACATACACACTGGACATACACACTAGGCACACTCACTGGACACATACACTGGACATACACACACTGGACACACACACTGGACATACACACTGGACATACACACTAGACACACACACTGGACATACACACTGGACATACACACGCTGGACGAAAACAAACTGGACACACACACTGGACAAACACAAACTGGACATACACGCACTGGACTAACACAAACTGGACACACACACTGGGCACACACAAAGTGGGCACACACACATTGGACACACAGCCAGCCCGTCCGACTGACAGACACAGATGACGTGACAGATGACAGTTGTGAGTATATGTGACAGATGACAGTAGTGAGTATATGTGACATATGACAGTTGTGAGTATATGTGACATATGACAGTAGTGAGTATATGTGACATATGACAGTAGTGAGTATATGTGACATATGACAGTTGTGGGTATATGTGACATATGACAGTTGTGAGTATATGTGACATATGACAGTTGTGAGTATATGTGACATATGACAGTTGTGAGTATATGTGACATATGACAGTTGTGAGTATATGTGACATATGACAGTTGTGAGTATATGTGACATATGACAGTTCAGACAATTAGGGGAAACGACGACATTTGTAGAATATTTGTGACAAACAGCGGAGTGAAGTGACGTGAAACATTGACAGGAAGGCAGGAGGCTGGAAAGAAAGCTTTCTCTATCTTGGAGGGGGGGGGGTTAGCGGGGGGGGGGCTAAAAAATACCTGGCTACGCCGCTTGACCCCGCCCCTCCTCGCCCCCAAACTAAGATGTACACATCTTTTTAGATTCCAACAAGAGCTGAGATCTACGTCTTACAAATTGTAATATTTAGATCATGACATACCATGTCCATGTGACATTCGGAGAGAGAGAGGGGGAGGGGGAGAGAGGGAGAGAGAGAGAGAGGGAGAGAGAGGGAGAGAGAGATGGAGAATGAGAGATAGAGAGGGAAAACGATAGGGAGAGAGGGAGAGAGAGGGAGAGAGGGAGAGATGGAGAATGAGGAATAGAGAGGGAAAACGATAGGGAGAGAGGGAGAGAATGTACTGAAAATTATAGCAGCTAACTGAGAGAGAGAGAGAGAGAGAGAGAGAGAGAGAATGAGAGAGAGAAAGGAGAGAGCGAGAAAGAGGGACGAGAGAGTGAGTGAGAGAGGGAGAGAAAGAGTGTACTGAAAATTATGGCAGCTAATTGAAGGTTAGAGAGGAGAGCTGGGGGAGTGAGGGAAAGAGAGAGAGAGAGTGTATGTTTGTGTGTGTGAGAGAGAGAGAGAGAGTTCACTGAAATTTACGGCAGCTAATTGAAGAAGAGAAACCAAAAAAAAGTTAAAGAGATAAATGTTAAGATGGACTTTTCATTTCTGGTAAAGCCACGGTATGTCGACCAATATTCAAATCATGTTTTTTTTGTGGTCAAAAGCTAGTAAATTATCCACCGACCTTTTCAGACGAGCTACAAAATGAAATGTCTTTTCTCTCTCTCTCTTTCTCTCCATCCATCTCTCTCTCTCTTTCCTCTCTTCCCCGTCTATCCACCCACCGGATGGTCCATACATTTGACTGTCTATCCGTACAGATTGCATGGAGGTTGTGAATCATCTTTTCCTATATGTGCTTCAGCTGAGCAGACAAACTAACCCAACCATGGGAACAAACTCCTAAACTATTTTCCCTTCACTCCTACTGACATACACCCCCTTTCCTTGGTAGACCATCAACCCTTCTCCCCCCCTCCCCCCAGAATCAACCCAGACGAAGATGAATTCAAACTTGAATGAAGTAAATAGTTTTGCAAAAGAACCACAAAAAAAAAAAACTTGTGGTAAGGGATGGGGAACGAGATTATCTGGAATCGATACGACTTTATTTTAGGCTTGTGTTGATTGGCTAAACAAGCCGATGGTGCAATGCTATTGGATGGAGGAAATTAACCGAAATGACCTTTATGGTGGACGTCATTTGCTAAGCAGGGAAGTTCATTAAGCTCAAAGCTGAACTCGCTTGCAGCTGATTGTGAATTTTAGTCGACAGGCATGTATAATATTTAGAAATCTCATACCAGCTATATAAAATGTGAAATATGGAACTTAAACTTTTTACGGTAGTAACATTTTCACGTGAGATGACGTGATGTAAAATTGCGAAGGTTAACAGCGTTGAATTTACGACACTTAATATGTTGATTAATCAAAATGTAAATGTATCTATCTATCTATCTATCTATCTATCTATCTATCTATCTATCTATCTATCTATCTATCTATCTATCTATCTATCTATCTATCTATCTATCTATCTATCTATCTATCTATCTATCTATCTATCTATCTATCTATCTATCTATCAGTCTGTCTGTCTGTCTGTCTATCTATCTATCTATCTATCTATCTATCTATCTATCTATCTATCTATCTATCTATCTATCTATCTATCTATCTATCTATCTATCTATCTATCTATCTATCTATCTGTCTGTCTGTCTGTCATGTAAGTCCGCCTGTGTGCCAGCCTTGTGTCAATCTATTTTTATGTTTGTATTTCGTCTCGTCTGTCATGGCTCTTGTGTGGAAAAAAAAAACAGTTTTAAATGTAAATCCAAAGGAAACAGCCACCGAATCTATCATTCAAGTGAACTGTTTGGGTTTGAGATTATGTCGATTCAGCCAAATGCAGTGGGGCAGGAAAATATTCAAAACGAATCCGACCGCCATTGATTTCATTCGGGCATTGTGATTGTGATTGTGATGCACTCCATATTGATTTTAGTCAATCTATTAAAAAAATATTAGAAGGTAACTGATTAGACAAAATAGAATATGCTTTATAAAAAGAAAACGCTACATTGGGATACACATATATAATACAGTCATGGGCCTACTCTCAGCACTATAGAAAGTTTTCAATGCAAATTAACAACATCCGTCGCACTATTGGTCAGCAGGGTTTGATTTACCGCCGGGGATGCTGGGGATATCCCGGCACTGAGACCTGTCATCCCCCCAGCTCTGCTTTAGCTAATATATCCCTGCCGGGGATGAAACCATAGACATTTTTATCCCCGGCTCTGCAGAAATTTTTGGCACTGGTTTTTAGAGCATTTTCGAAAAAAAATGCTCTATTGTCCCCGTTTTGTCTGTCTGTCTGTCCGTCATCACCCTAGATCTCAACAACCATAAGTCCTAGACCCATGATGTATATATCATTTTGTAGGTCTTGGCCTGCCAAGAAATGACTTTTGTCCGTTTCGCGATCTGACATCTGAGGGCCGTAAAAGAAGGCTTGTAAAGTACCATTTTTTACTTTATAAGCTATATTAACATAGGAGCGCCCTAGATCTCAGCAACCATAAGTCCTAGACCCATGATGTATATATCATTTTTTAGGTCTTGGCCTGCCAAGTGTACATCAAAAGTCCATTTCGCGATCTGACATCTCAAGGCCGAAAAAAAAGACTTTCCTAGGTACCGTTTTTGCTTATATTTAAATATAAATAATAAAAGCTAATCAAAGGGGCGTGATCATTATTTAAATTTGTAACAGTTATTCAACATGATTACTTTCCTCTCTATTTATCAAAACACGGAAAAAAATACGGATTTCGTTTGGCGAAAATGCTCTAAAATGTCCTTTGTCCGAAACGGAAAAAACTTAAATTGTTTGTTTCTTAAATCGAGCACTGTTGGTCAGTATGTATAGTTTACATTTATGAAGAACTCTTGAAGCCAGGCACGTAATGTCACGTGTTCTTCTGACGTAATCTATCTTAAAAAAAAAAAGGAATTCATTTTAAAGCGAAATCCAAATCATTTAGCACTTGTTTTTTCCTCGTGGAAGAAATTAATTCTCTCCGAGCATAATAAATAGCTTCATTTAGCCCGCACAGTGTGAGCTGGGTTTTATTTAAAAAAAAAAAAATAAAAACCCAGCAACATCTCATTAAAATGTTTTCAAAGTCATGAAGTTTTAGATCGAAGACATATTATACACTTTTTTTTTTGGATCTAAGAGTATGTCAGTCATTATATATTCCAATGTACGATACCGAGATTATACTTAAGTGTATAACAATTTATGCGATAATCCACTCTACTATCTATCTATCTATCTATCTATCTATCTATCTATCTATCTATCTATCTATCTATCTATCTATCTATCTATCTATCTATCTATCTATCTATCTATCTATCTATCTATCTATCTATCTATCTATCTATCTATCTATCTATCCATCCATCCACCCATCCATCTATCCACCCATCCATCCATCTATCCACCCATCCATCCATCCATCCATCTATCCACCCATCCATCCATCTATCCACCCATCCATCCATCTATCCATCCATCCACCCATCCATCTCTATCCACCCATCCATCTATCCACCCATCCATCCATCCATCTATCCATCCATCTATCCACCCATCCATCCATTTATCCACCCATCCATCCATCTATCCACCCATCCATCTATCCACCCATCCATCCATCTATCCACCCATCCATCCATCTATCCATCCATCCACCCATCCATCTATCCACCCATCCATCCATCTATTCACCCATCCATCCATCTATCCACCCATCCATCCATCTATCCACACATCCATCCATCTATCCACCCATCCTTTCACCAATCAATATAAACAAAACAACAACAACAACAAAATAACCAATGTATGTGACGACAGTAATGAGGACATGGACGTTCACTGCCGAGTTACCTTGGTGAGAAATCTTAAATAATTTTATTTTGGCTGTGTAACGACGCGATGTCGTGAGGATGCCTAAAAGATCAATAACAGATCCACAATCCTGTTGGACATATGATTGACAAGACGTATACGATTGACAAGACATATTTTTGACAAGACATATGATTGGCAAGACATTTGATTGACAAGACATTTGATTGACAAGACATATGATTGACAAGGCATATGATTGACAAGGCACAGCCCCGTTGCGTGAAAATTTTACAGGAGGGGCCAGGCATTCTACAGCAGGGGCCAGGCAATAGCAGGGGGGCAGGTAATACATTTTATTAAATAGAACAAATAAGCAGAGGGGGGCCAGACAAAACGCATGGGGGAGCGGTCCCCCTGGCCCCCGCATGCTACGGGCCTGTCAAGACATATGATTGACAAGACATATATGATTGACAAGACATATGACTGACAAGACATATGATTGACAAGACATATATGATTGACAAGACATATGATTGACAAGACATATGATTTACAAAACATATGATTGACAAGACATATATGATTGAGAAGATATATGATTGACTCAGAGTAGAGCGAACTACTTTTAAAAGTTGGAAGAAACTAATACAAAGTTTAAAAACCAAAGACTGACAGTGACAAACTCAGTGAAAAAAAAATGAAAGAGGAAATAATATGCAGGTAATAGAGATTTGAGTGATGCCCAGATGAGGAAATTGTAAACTTTCAAACTCTTAAAAGTTTGCGACAGAAATACTTCGAAATTATCGATAATTATTAATTTTTTTTACTCGCTTTCTTCCTGTAACGGATTTGGGTACCTAACAATTAATTAATCTTTTTTAAGTGCAATTTAAATTTTTGTCACCAGAAACCACAGAATATAAACGGTAAAAGTATTTGGAGTACCTCTAGGGGGGTGTGCCACAACAGACCAACACTTAAACCGACATATCAGGAACCTGCAGTCAGTGGCGTACCTGGGGGGGGAGGCGGTGGTGCGGTCCGCACCGGGCGGCACTTTTTATTACTTTTTTAGGGGGGGCGGCAAAAATGCAGATTAAATTGAAATACCTAAATGAGAGGGCGGCAAAATCGTTTTCCGCCCTGGGCGGCCGATACCCGCGCTACGCCGCTGCCTGCAGTTCGCGCGAGAAATTTATCTGCTCCACAGAGATAATTTCTTCTCCAATGTTGATCAAAATTTATGTATTTATTCATATAATTGAGCATATGGGAGAAATTGATCTGTCAAGAATTTTACCGGAAAAAAGATTTTTGGATTTTAAAGTCGTCATTGGTGATTTTTTAAAGTTCTTCATTGAAAAATTTAAATTCGTCGTCGTAGTCACGATATACTGGTGGTAGGGTTTGAAAATGACAAATTTTGTCGTGCACGTGAAACAACTCAAGGAATTGAAACAACTCAAGGAGATTTTTGTGGTGCACGTGAAACGACTCATGGATTTTGTAATGCACGTGAAACAGCTCATTGATTTTGTTGTACACGTGAAACAGCTCATGGATTTTGTGGTGCACGTGAAACAACTCATGGATTAAGTGTTCCGCGGAAGTAAGAAACAACTCGTAAATTTAGAGGCCCGGGATGTCCAAAGGCGGCCCACCGCGGACTGCATGGTACACGTCACTAGACAACACAATGTATTGACTCGCCACTACACCGAAACGCAGCAAGAAATGTAGGCAGGTCTTCGTGATACTATCTTTGCAGTCTAGGAAGATAAAAGGCAGTTTAAGAAAAGTCGTACTGTTCCCAGGACCGAATTCAGAAAATTTAGGGCCACTGACAAATACGAAAACTGGGGCCCCCTGACCAATATGAAAAACTTGGGCCCCTAAAACTCATTTTTTTCACAACAGAACAAAACAGCGTTCGAAAGCTAATGAGCCTAGGGTCCAAGATATGTGTTCGGGTTGCCCTCCTCACACGGCGGCCCTGCAGTACCTATTATTGTAATAAATGAACTTGTGTTTGATCTCATACATTGACAACTTATAAGAGATCACAAGATAAAAAAACAAACAACATGGAATTGAGACCGTAAACAAAACAAACAAGCACACACTCCGAGCAGTTCATTGGTTGAGGCATAGATAAACAAAGGCATCAAGATGAGATGCACTCTGGGACATTTGGTTGTCTCGGAACAGAATGAAAACGGCAGCTCCAGGCAAACAATAGAGTTTTAAATATATAGGAAAAGCGTGTTTACCAAAGTTTGAAAACGAAAGAGAAAAGGAAAACGGAAGTGGGGGGGGGAGAGAGAGAGACAGAGACAGAGACAGAGAGACAGAGAGAGAGAGAGAGAGAGACAGAGACAGAGAGACACAGAGAGAGAGACAGAGAGAGAGAGAGACAGAGAGACACAGAGAGAGAGAGACAGAGAGAGAGAGAGAGAGACAGAGACAGAGAGACACAGAGAGAGAGAGAGAGACAGAGAGAGAGAGAGAGATAGAGAGACAGACAGAGACAGAGAGAGAACAGACATAATCTATTTATAACTCTTAAAAAATGAATAAACTAACTCCGTCAGCTACCAGATGTCCCCTCGACCAAAGCCCCACCCCTCTCCCGTCCCATCATAAAGAGAGGGGGTCAGACAGATCAGAATAGTTCTAACCCCCAACATCCTTCCACGCCTCTCCGACCCGGGGGGGAGGACATAGACAAAATCCCAGAGTCCAAAACCTTTCCTTAAATTAAATAGAATTATGGAATTTCGCAGACACTTGGTAGGGATTGTGGGCTCCCATCATGGGACAAAATGGTAGAAACCCAGGCACTATCTGTTTAGGAAGAACAACTCGCTGACAGTGGATGGGTAAATCCAGGCACGCTGAGAGGGGGGGGGCAGGGGGCCCGCCCCAACCGTCAATTATTGTTGGGGCAGGGCCCTGGGAAACTAGCCCGGCCGCCCCAACCGTGTAAATTTTTTCACGACTTATTGTTTATTAAGGCCTTGATGTCCTGCCCTTGTTGACTCCTTCGGCGCCCCTGGGTAAATCTGCCGGGTCAAACAAGACCACATCCAGTACATGGATATATGAGTCCCCATGCAAAAAGTGTGGGACGGATGGCCGAGTGGTGTAGAGTGTCTGACTGTCGACCTGAGAAGTCCTGCGTTCGATCCTCGGTGAATATATTTATTTTTTCCATGTCCTATTAAAAGTTGGTTCGTCATACATACAAGTCATACATACACGTCATACATACAAGTCATACATACAAGTCATACATACGAGTCCCCAATAACAGCTTGACTTGTGTGCCTGACTTAGTTGGGGAAGTAAAGGCGGCTAAGCGTTGTGCTAACCACACAATCCCTTCATGCCCTGAGGTTATAGAAACAGATGAATTCTACACTTTATCTTCCCCTGTTGGCCCATTAGGGCTTACAACATTTTTTTTAATTCAGCGCAAAGTACCTGCCCAGTCCTTCAGATATATAGGAATTCGATCATTTGGACTGGGTGCGTACCCTGATGGTTTTTATAATTTTTTTTACTCCCATAGGGACGGCTCTGGTAACCAGGGCCGTTAAGGTGGGTTGTGCTGAAACAGCAGAAATTATTTTTGGTTTTAATTTTTAGGGCCCCAGGAGTGTACTTTTCTCCCAGCCACAGGCGGCACTTTCAAAACTTGAGAACCTTGGCATAAGAATCAGTGACACTGACTGAATGGACATTGACTTTCAGGAGTTCAAGTCTAAGAGTGTATGTGTGTGTGTGTGGCTGTGTCTGTGTGTGTGTGTGTGTGTGTGTGTGTGTGTGTGTGTACTCAATTCGACTTTTCAACAACACAGTAAACTTTTTAATGTACACGGTTGTTTTGTTTTGCTTTGATATTCGCCCTAAGCTTCTTATGACGTCAATCAAGTACGTAGTAATTGATAAAAACCAAATCAGCCAATCACAAGAGTTATTCGCAAGTGCACTCAATTAAATAACTGTTCGTTCACTTTGTACTCGCTCAGCATCCCACCATCTCCCTCCCTTCACGACCACTATCTCTTCTCTCTCTCTCTCTCTCTCTCTCTCTCTCTCTCTCTCTCTCTCTCTCTCTCTCTCTCTCACACACCCACGCACAAACATACTTCTCACACGCTGCCATTATTAATCTGAATGTATCTCTTGTTTTTCTTTTTTTCTTTCTGTCTTTCTTAATTACCCCGTAACGTAATTCTGTTTTAACTACACTAGCACTCCGGTATATTGATCGCAATAAAATCAACATCTGACCCCCCTCACCCCACCCCCACCCACCCATCCTACTACACACATACATACAGCTATCATCCTTTTCTTGTACTGTCTTATTTTCACCGTTTCCATCTCTCTCTCTCTCTCTCTCTCTCTCTCTCTCTGTTATCTCCCTCTCCTTCGCTCTCTCTTCTTCTAATGGCATCTCTCTTATCTCCCAGCCTTCATCTCATTCTACAACAACTTTAGAAAAAACCCTTCACCCACTAAAAAATATTTAGTCCCACCTACTAACCAATGCCTCACCATCATCATTACGGGAGAAAGAGACAGGTAAATAAAATTGTTAAGATAAATGTTGTCCTAATAGTGTGAAAGGAGCAACAGCACAATAATAACAACAACAACAAAAATTAACGACACATTACAGCACGTAACACATATTTCATACACAGCTATAGACGAATGACACAATCATTTAAAAGGCACACACCATATACAATGACATACACTCACATAAAGACACACACTCACACACACTCATACAAAGATACCACGCTCACACAAAGACACACTCACATAAAGACACACCACTTACACAAAGTTCACACACACTCACAAAGAGACATCATCACTACCACACAAGACGTCCCTACACACTCACACGCACTCATACAAAGATACACACTCACACAAACATAAACAGTCACACAAAGATACATACTCACACAAGATACACACTTACACAAAGATACATACTAACACAGACACACACACTCACACAAAGATACACACTCACACAAAGACACTCACTCACGACAAAGGCACTCACTCACACAAAGACATACACTCACACGTTAAAGACACACTCATATAAACATAAAACTCACACAAAAGACACAAGCACTCACATAAACAGATACACACTCACACAAAGATACACACACAGACACACCTCACACAAAGATACACACTCACACAAAAGACACTCACTCACACAAAGACATAAACTCACACAAAGACACACACTCACACAAACATAAACTCTCACACAAAGACACACACTCACACAAAGATACACTCTCCCACAAAGATACACTCACACAAAAGACTCTCACAAAAAACATAGAATCACACAAAGAAACACTCCACAATAAAGACAAACATATACATACACATAGAGGGCCACCGCTAGAGGGCGCCACCCAAAAAATGTCGGGGGTCCCTATCACTAGAGGACCTGCCGTCAAAAACTGCCAACACTGCTAGTTTTTTGGAGAAATTTAGATAGCGATAAAAATGATATCAAATTATAATAGACCTGGATACTTAAATTTTGCCATTTAGATTTACGAATTTTGATTATTTACTATACATTTGGTATCATCTAGATAATCATCTAATTTTTCGTAATTGTTCTGGATAATATGTACTCCAAGAACATAGTTGGCAGCACTGCTAAGTCGAAGTCACAGTCAAGAGGTTGAATAATATAACCTCCTTGGTCACAGTAGTCTGCTATAAAGCAACATGGCGATTCTGTTATTTTGTGTGGTCAGACGGGTGCCACTAGGCTGCGGCAGTTAAGGAGTTGGAGAGTCAAGGGGGGAGGGCAAGGCTAGCGGACAGCGGCCTCCACAAAGTGATACATAAATGTATGGTGGAAGTTTTCATTTAATTAGTTTTCTTTTGGATCTCACTAATCAAGCTTATTTAGATTTAAAAAAGAAAAAAGAATTTCTGCTAAACAAATTGCCCACTATTAGATACAGGAAGTTGTGGAATTCAAGTAACGAGTCGCTGAGAATCCATTACTATCAATTAGACATCGAATAACAGTCACTTTAAGCTCTAATTTCTACTTTCTTTTTGTACGATGGACATTTTAATTAAACTTTGATACGTTTAAAAAAAAAGTAGTTTTAAGCGGTTTTACCCGTGCACTGTGAATGTGTGTGGTTGTGTGTGTTTGCTTGTGTGTTTGTTTGTGTGTTTGTGTGTGTTTGGTGGTGGTAGCATGTTTGTGTAGGTTTGTGCGCATGTTTGTGTGTGTCTGTGTGTGCCCAGCAACATGGCGCGGTTTCAGTGCGTCTGTGCGTGTTTTAGCGCTCTGTGCGCGCTTATGTGCGCCTAGTGCGCACGCCTTTATGTACCAGTGTGTCTGTGCGTATGAGTTATACGTTCGTCTGCCCTGTCTGCGTGCTCTGTGTGTGTTCCGTGAATAGGTGGTGCCAAGGGGGGGCGGTGGGGGAGGTGGGTGTGCGGTGGTCTGTGTACCAGGGGGGTGGGGTGCGAGCGGGTGGGGTGTCAGGAAGTTTGTAAAGTTTGTGTATGCGTTTACGTGTGCGTTTGTAGTGTGTCTTCAGCCTGTACATGCGTTTGTGCGGTCCCAAATCCACATAAAATGTGAAACATACGCCTGTGAGGTGGGTGCACGTCTGAGCGCGTCTGCAGATGCACGTACGCGCGCTCATGGGGTCTGGGTGCGTGTCTGCGCGTTCAGGCGCATTGCCCACGCGCGTCAGCAGTTTGTGCGTGTCGCGCGGCGCGTCAGCGGAACTGGTGCAGATGTCGCGTGTTCCCAGCATGCTTGCAGCGGCCTGCGCGCCTTCAGGCGTGGCTACTGCGTGTCGTCCGTACGTCCGTGCCGCGTAGCCCGCGGCAGGTCGGGTGCGCGCGTACAGATGCGCGTGGGTCGATCGCGTGGTACGCTCAGTGCGGCTCGCGCGTGGTATGGCTCGGCGTGCGGCGGTGGGTGCATGCCAGCGCGTCGGGTGCGTCGGCGTACCGGCGCGCCTGGGTACTGCGTGAAAAAAGGTGGGGGCGTCCGCGCGCCGCCTGCGCGCACAACGCCTGTGTGTTAGTGTGTATGTCTGTATGGATTGTGCAGCGAAGTACGCGTGTCGGTGCATTGCCCAGCGTGCGTCTGTGCGCGGTGGCGGTGCGCGTCGGCGTACGTCGGCGCGTACGTGGGCGCGTCGGCGGGCATGGTCGGCGTGCGTCGGTGCGCACCAGCTCTGCGCTCGGTACGCATGCCTGCGCGCGGCCTGCGCGCGTCTACGCGGCCCAGTGCGCACGCCTGTACGCGCCTTGCGCGGCTCTGCGGCTCGCGTACGTCTGGGCCGCGTCTGGTGTGTGTCTGTGTGTAAGTCTGGTGAGCTGTCGCGCGTTTGTGTGTATGTTTGTGTGTGTGTGTGTACGTGTTTGTGTGTGTGTGTGTATGTTTGCGTGTGTAAAGTTTGTGTGTGTTGTGTGTGTGTGCTTGCGTGTATGTTTGCGTGTGTGTGTTTGTGTGTGTTTGTGTGTGTGTGTTTGTGTGTATGTTTGTGTGTGTGTTTGGTGTGTGTTTGTGTGTGTGTGTTGTGTGTATGTTTGTGTGTGATTGTGTGTATGTTTGTGTGTGTTTGTGTGTGTTTGTGTGTGTTTGTGTGTGAGTATGTGTGTTTGTTTAGTGTGTGTTGTGTGTGTGTTTGTGTGTGTGTTTGTGTGTGTGTTTGTATGTGTGTTTGTGTGTTTGTGTGTATACGCAGGTGTGTGTGTGTGTGTGTTTGTGTGTGGCGGAGTGTATTAAAAGAGGCAGCCTTAGCATTACTGGTAAAGCCTGTGGGGGGCCTACCGGCGAGGGTCCAACGTGGGGCCTAGAGACCAGTAGCGTAAGCAAGTGGGTGGGGGAGGGGCGAGATCAAGCCCCTCAGGACGACACTTTATCTTCTGCCGGAGGAAGGGCATATTTGGGTGTTTATTGCCTTACTTTATTACTTTTCTGCACAGCTATAAGGCACGACATTTTTCATATTGGCATGGCGACACTTATGCTAAGTTAAAATGAATAGTATCAACAGGGCCGCAGATTTTTAGATCAATGAAAATCTTATAAAAAAAAAAGAAGTTAACTACGAGAGTTCATAAAATTTTTTTTTCACTTATTTTTTAAAAAACATGGTTACTTCCAAACTCCAAAAACTATTTAAGCATGGCTGTTTTTAAAGGGCTGGTAACACACGTTACTCACCAAGTCACTCCATGGACTGGGATAATCGTAGAGTTTTACATGTTTGTTTACATTTTTCGTATTTTTATTTCATTTTTATTAGTGGGAAAAATGTAATTTGTCATTGTGTAGGTTCTGCCGTACAGAGTGTGGTAGTGGGTGGGTGGCCTATTAACTGATTACATGCACCTGGATTAGCTTCAATGGTAAAATTATTAGGAGAGTTTGACGCGCGATCAATTCATGTGGAAGACAGATGACATCGCCGCGTTACAGAGGAGAGGTGAACAACAAAAGAAAAGTATATGGACAGCGTCTCGTGACACAGAGGACAGTTAACGTGATAGTGTCACAAGGCCAGCGATGACAGATAACGTGACAGGGTCGTATGACGCCGATGATATATATCAATGTCGTAGACGACGATGACAGATTACTGACACAAGGCCGTAGGACGACGATTTCAGATTACATGACAAGGTCGTAGGACGACGATGACAGATTACATGACAAGGTCGTAGGACGACGATGACAGATAACGTGACAAAATCATTTTACGCCGATGACAACGCTATAAGGTCATAGGACGATCGATGCAAAGATGCTTCGCGATGGCAGTATGGGAGACAGGTTTGTGACAACTGATGACAGATGCAAATGAAAGTGTTTTTGAATACAAATGTTCGTAAACGAAGTGCTGCGAAATGTTTCATACGATGTGACGGGTGTCATGGTCGCATACGATGTGAAAAATGCTGACGTGCCTTCATGAGATTGATGTCCTGACGTCGAAATTTACCGCATGCACAGAAACATGACGCATTCAACAGAAGAAGAGGACAGTTTCATGTCTTATATGACGCAGGGGATATAGACACGTCAATGACGCTGAGAACACATTCAATATGACACGTGTAACAAGATGACAGATTAAAACTACGATAAGACTTACTCCATACATATCAGAAAAAAAATGAGAACTATTGAGAAAAGTATAGAAGGAAATTAAAAGTTGTATTTATACAGAAGTCTATTCTGACTTCTAGTACCAATAAGAGAGACAATAAACATTGAGAAGGGAACAAAACGGGAGCTACGATATCGTACACATCGACAAAAAAAAAAAAAAAAAAAAAAAAAAAAAAAAAAAAAAAAAAAAAAAAAAAAAAAAAAAAAAAAAAAAAAAAAAAAAAAAAAAAAAAAAAAAAAAAAAAAAAAAAAAAAAAAAAAAAAAAAAAAAAAAAAAAAAAAAAAAAAAAAAAAAAAAAAAAAAAAAAAAAAAAAAAAAAAAAAAAAAAAAAAAAAAAAAAAAAAAAAAAAAAAAAAAAAAAAAAAAAAAAAAAAAAAAAAAAAAAAAAAAAAAAAAAAAAAAAAACATGGTGTTGATGCAGACAGCTAAGACTTGTGACATGGTGTTGATGACACATGACTTGTGACATGGTATTGATGTTGACTCTTGACTTGTGACATAAAGATGTACACATGACGGTGCCACATGGTGCTTACGACAAATGACGTGCGTTACATGGTGTTGATGATACATACGTATATGAAACATGACATAACGAGGAAGGATTTACTGACACATAACGTGGGACATGGTGTTTATGACACATGACTCGCGACATGGTTTGATTGGTTGCATGACCGTGTGCACCTGATGGATTACGAATTGACATAACTCGTAGTACCAGACTATGACGTTGACCACACATGACTCATTCATATGACCTGATGCTTACAAGAAAATAAACTTGTCGGGGGGTACGCAAGGGGGCATATCATACATATTCCACACGGTCACAGATGCATAGCCAGTGTATGGTGAAAGTACACAGGCTGAAAGAGAAACCGCAACAGAACAAGTTAAGGCCTGAACTTAGGAAGAGTAAACATGAGACTTGACATGTGTGCGGGAGAGAGCTGACAAGATCGACTGGATAAGACCAGAAGTTGAGAAAACTTAACTTTGTTTTTTTTTTGGGTTTTTTTTTTTAAAAAAAGCCTGTTTATGTTTTTTATATAATCTCTCTTTTTTTTTCTCAAAAAATTGTCCTTGCTATTTCAGAGTTGGCATGCCGTGTTTATTTCTTTTTTTTTTCATCCTCTTGTGATTGGTGGTAAAAATAGAAATTTGAAAGGAGTTAGATTCTACAGCGTTATATATTTCTGCAAGTCATGAGTAGAGCAGTGCCGGGGGAAGATTAACTTGGTGCAAAGCAAATCACTGGTCTGAAATATTCATGCAAGTATTCTAAATTCACTTTTCTTAATGGAAAAATCAACCCATAACAACACACTGGACTTCTCTTATCGTCTGCTCATTACAGATGTCTGCATCCATCTGGGATAAGCCTATGGATCATTATTCATGTTGTTGAGTCAGCAACATCCCTCCAGTACAGTTTAGGGCAATAAATTTCAACCCAGTGTGTATTTTGTAACATTGAATTTCTTCAGTAACAAACGAGATATCCATGTTCGGATAGTGAAAAACGGAACAAATTTTGGTTGCAGTAGCGAAAGTTTGTCTCTATTCACGCCTCCGTCATTGTAATTTTACAGAAGAATTAACCACGGCAAATATTTATTTTTTTTGTGGTCCCCTACTTTCATAGCCAAGGGTGCAATGACTATAAAGCCACCTAAGGGGAAACAGGTAGGTAGGCCTAAACTATCACAATGTAACGCGAATCCCCCCCAAAAATACTTAGACTTGTAACTTTCATTAGGACATCAAAAAAAAAACTCCATATGTCAGGGACGGATGGTCATGTGTAAAGCGCTCGACTGTATAATTGATGGTCCTCGGTTCGGGTTCCCATGAGAACAACTATATTTGGGGGTCATGGTATCTGACATGTCACGCCGCCCTTCCCTGTGCCATCCTCTCTCTCTCTCTCTCTCTCTCTCTCCCCTTCCTTTTTTAAACCCGTCATGATGTAGTGATAAGCCAGATGTTGTACTTGAATATTTTGGAGATTTGAAATATAAATGTGTCGTGCATGGTGGGCGACAAAGAAAAGACAATCGACCACAAGACAACCCTCACCAGTTTGAAAATTCTTCATCAGTGTGCAGGGATTTTTGGGCACCTGGCAGAAGCAGGGGGCTGGGGTACTACAGCGGAGTGGGGCCAGGCATTATACAGCAAGGCCCCAGGCACTCTACAGCAGGGGCCAGGCATTCTACAGCAGGGACCTTTCCTGGGGGGGGGGAAGGGCGGGGATTCTACAGCAGGGGCTAGGCATTCTACAGCAGGGGCCCAGGCAATAGCGGTGGGGGCAGGAAATAAATTTTACCAAGTAGAGCAAACAAGCAGAGGGGGTTTGACAAAACTCCCTGGCCCCTTCGCATCGCACATGGCCCTGCCACAAGATTACATTCAATATTAATTATAAGTTTACATGATTTAATAATAACAATAAGTTACAACACAGATTAATAAATGGCCATGTGATCAATAAAATATGTTTCAAGCTTTTTTTCTCAAAAGTTGACATCTCATCGATAAAATACTTTATACTTTACCATTTTATCAGAAGGTGTTGGGAAACGGGTGCTACGTCCAGAAAGCACACATACGTGGCAACTTTTGTTTCCTAATATGCTGTTGTCGGTCGTGAGGGCCTGTTTAGCAATATGTTGCTCAACGGTTGACTGCCTAGCTTTTCCCCCACCCCATTTTTACCACTCCTCAGAATCTCATTTGCCATGTGCATTCTGCATTTGATATGGTCAAAATTTAAAAGTCGGCATGTATTACAATACTAACCTTCCAAATCACATCTCTGGTAAAAAATCTTATGATGCTACTTATATTCGTTTTTCTTGCCCAATACATTCTGGATGGATGGGAGAGGATCAGACCTCCAGATATTTACATCTGCACGAAAAATCTTTCTGCCGCCATCCATTACCCCCTCCCCCAACACACACACACACACACACACACACACTTCCGGGTCCCTTATCGGTGACGACTTCGATAACAAAGTTTCAGGTCAGAAGAATTTAAGAATACAAGTTAATTCCCTCCCTTTACTTTCCAGGGCCAGGATTCCCCCCCCACATAGAGCGGGGGAACGTTAGGCCTGCACTGAAGGCTTGAGATCAATAATAGACTGATGACCGATCATAAAGTGAAACTGGGGGGGGGGGGAGAAGGAGATACTTTAATGGACAGTTAAAAACAACAAAAAAAAATATTGCGGATCTGTGAGTGTGAGTGAAACTAAAGAATTACATAGACTATCAGGAATGCACAGACTAAATCAGGAATACATAGACTATCAGGAATACACAGACTATCAGGAATACACAGACTATCAGGAATACACAGACTATCAGGAATACATAGACTATCAGGAATACACAGACTATCAGGAATACATAGATTATCAGGGTTAGAACTGACGGACCGGTGTGTCAAGGGTGTCCACTCTGCCCTTGTCTAATGGATGGTCACTTTGCCCTTGTATTGGTAAAATCCTTTAGCCTTAAAGGACCATCGGGTCAGATGAAGTTTTGATTCATCTTTTCAATAACCACGGCATATTGAGGGATTATTGGGGCTAGCGCAACGCCCTGCGGCCTTTACCCCCTACTTCCCCTCCAAACATAACGTCAGGTGCAATTCTTCTTCTTCAAAGGGACTTTCAACAAACTTCCATCAGGACCTGGAAAAGAGCCCTTTGTTCTCACCGAGGATCGAACCAGGAACTTTCGGGTAGAATGTCGATCGTTCTACACCACTCGGCCACCCGTCCCTCGCTTGTATTGTGGATGTCCATTTTGTCCTTGAAAATTGGATGTCCACCCTGTCCTCATATTATGAATGTCCACCCTGGCCTTGTACAATGGATGTCACCCTGGCAGAATGTCTACCATATTTTTGAATATTCTGTGTCCGTCATGTACGAACCATCATGTATAGTATTACATTTTAACCGAGAGTCCAAATTTTCTTATGTTGGAATATAGTTCCTCTCAACTATGGTTCCTCTCATCTGTGGTTCCTCTCATCTGTGGTTCCTCTTCCTTTTTTTTTATTTATAATTTGATTTCTAATTACTAGGAAGCACAGAATATATATTATACAAAAAGCGCTTTTTAAAAAGTCCCTTAATAATGACTTTAAAAAATGCCGCCGTTCGTGTTACTTCCTTTTACAATAGTGTAGCCCTTAAATATTGATTCACTATATAATAATAACAACAAATATGGCGGCTTTCGGGAAAAGTCTATTTAAATTGACACATACTCATTCTGTATAAATTATAGTTCCGTGCTACAGGAAGTAATGTTTATTTATATCTCAGAACAACACTTGGGTGTGTACAGCCAAGCCTTCTCGTTTCTTTATCTTATTTGTGGCCCTTCTCTACAAACACCAAACCCAATGCCGCCATCCGCACAACACCACCGACAAGGTTCTCATTTAGGAAGAAACTTGATATTTCGACACATTTGGGACCATAACACGCCGTAATGCTTCATCAAGCTAAAACTTTCAATTTAATTGTTAGATCTATTGGTATCTTCAAAATGAAAAAAAAAGAAAAAAATTTTTCGCCACAACAGGTGATGTGCAGATGAAATGAAATAAAATTTGTCTATTTACCGTCATATGTTGTTTGTGTTCTCTATATCTCTTATGATTTTAAAATGAAGTTTACCTGATGCAAAATTTAGTTGATGAGTTTTCAAAATAAGGAAGAAAAAATCTGATCATTTTTTATTATTCGAGTAAATGACGTATCTGTATCTGTGTGAATTTACTTCTAATTGTAGTTAGTCTAAATAAGTGAAAAGATTTTTTTATAGAAATTACAGCGAAGTATATCAACAAAATCGTTATGTACTTGGACATTATGATTGGAAAAAACTTTTAATTATGTTTGCTATAGATCGTGTGAACGAATCTGGAGTCTTTACGGATCGTATAAACGAATCTTGAGTCTTTACGGATCGTATAAACGAATCTTGAGTCTTTACGGATCGTATAAACGAATCTTGAGTCTTTACGGATCGTATGAACGAATCTGAGGTCTTTACATGGATCGTAAGAACGAATCTGGAGTCTTTACTGATCGTTTGAACGAATCTGGTAGTCTTTAAGGATCTTAAGAACGAATATGGAGTCTTTACGAATCGTGTGAACGAATCTGGAGTCTTTACGGATCGTAAGAACGAATCTGGAGTCTTTACGAATCATGAATGAATCTGAGTCTTACGAATCGTAAAGAACTGAATCTGGTCTTTACGAACGTGAACGAATCTGGAGTCTTTGCTGAACTCCGATTCCCTTTAAAGTGTAATTATTTCTGCCGAAACAATTTCATTTGTTTTACGATATGGCAAGGACCACAATAAATCAATTATTATTTCGCATGAGTGAGGGACAACATGTTCCAGATTTGAGTACCCGTAGCTTGAGACAGACGAGGAGAGAAGGGGTTCGGTGGATAGAATGATATCACACACACACACACACACACACACCCTTGATATGAATGTATCAATAAACGTCTTATGAAGATTCACCATTGGCTGTACTTGACAACATCATTCAACTAGACCAGAGGTTCCCCAGTCTTGTTTTTTCCTCTTTCACTGTACCCCTGAATAGTTTGGGTATTAGGCTGGCACCGCCGTACAACTTTTGTTCAAAAAAAAAAAACTTCTTTCATGATATACTCAGCTACGCCAGCCAGTGGCGTAGTGAGGAGGGGAGCAGGGGGGCATCATGCCCCGGGCGCTACTCACAAAGCGGCGCAAAATGGTATATTTTACATATAATATTATATGGTTTTCGAATGTGGGGGGTGCGCTAAAAGGTAATGTGCCCCGGGCGCGAGTTAAGCTCGATACGGCACTGCCCACGCCTGTGCTTTAGTGAATTCCTTAGATCATTTAACAATATTAAACACTAAGTAGTTTTGTTCATCTGGTAACAATCTGGTAACATATTCTACACAAGTTCTTATGACGAGAAAGTAATGCTGTTTTTCGAAATCTGAATAAGAATAATAAAATTTAATAAAAGTGAACTCATTGTTATCTCTATTAGAGCCATTCGGTCTGGTAATATTTCGTCCCATTTAAATCTGCAGATAAACAGGTGAGGAAAAACTAAAAAAGTTGAAGTAGCTTAATAATTAAAAAAAAAGAGAGAGAAAAAGCTAGTAAAATCATACACTAGTAAAATCATACACTAGTAAAATTATACATAGTAAAATATTTATTAATAAAATCATACACTACTAAAATCACACACACAGAGGCGAACTTAACGGCGGGCGCACGTTCAGCGCGCCAGAGGTACCGAGCATGAGAGGGGGCCCAAGAAAGACTAATAACGTTACAGGACGTCGGGCCCCAACCGTGCTTTAGTACTTCCTAGTCTACCTTGGCACACACACACACACACACACACACAAATACATAAAATCTCTGAAGCAAAACAAAAAAAAATTGATTGCTAGTCAATTTTACAAGGTTCAGAGAGAAAAAAGATGTGAAATATGATAATAGTAATTTAAAAACAACAACAACAACAACAACGAAAAAAATCAACAGATTGACTTAAAAATAAAAGCATCAATTAACTCAACCAACACCCAGCCCCCACACACGCACCCATACCCATTACGGCCACGCATTGTTTTATTTGTCATGTTTTATTTCCAGTTTTGCTAATTAAATTCTTCCAAATTGAAATGACGTGTATTGTGTACATTTCTTGTTGTTGTTTAAAGACAATACACACAAAAAAAGTAACACAGACGCAAACATTTGAGTATAGCCCTCAAAAGCCTCTACACCGGTGAGCATTGTCATTAATAATTCAATAGCTTCGCGTCCATGGGATGGAGTTCTGCGTCCCAATTACCAGCGTAGTTAAAGAAATAGAGACAGAAAACTCCAGGGGAATGAAGAGGGAGGAGGGCGGGGTGGGGGTGGGAGGGGGTTCGGTGGAAGGTATAGAGAAGTAGTTGACGGTCCCCCCCCAGGCAAAATGCTCCAACACTTGAAGCCAGAGACAAGCTAAGTGCAACATTACGTCGTGGAAGATTGATAATTTGAAAGCTAAGATGGTGGCGAAAAGGTCACAGTGATTGTGAATAATTTATGCTAATCATTAAGTGTAGCGACTGAGAAAGTCTCAGGGGGAAGAGGGTGGGGTAAAAATAAATCGAAAAACGAAAGCACAAACAAATAATTAACACGTTCAGTAAATGAACAGAAGATCGATCCTATCTATCTATCTATCTATCTATCTATCTATCTATCTATCTATCCTATCTATCTATCTATCTATCTATCTATCTATCTATCTATCTATCTATCTATCTATCTATCTATCTATCTATCTATCTATCTATCTATCTATCTATCTGACTGTCAATCTGTCTGGCGACATTGACCGGCTAGTGTTATATTATCCAATGTGACTGGTTCATTAATACACTGGCCGGTTGGCGCGCACTATGGACATAACACATACGCACACACACACACACACACACACCCTCCACACACACACACGTATATATATATATATATATATATATTAGATGGCCAAAAATAACTTTTTGTAAATTTTTTTGGAGCATTTTTGTTTTTTGTGTTTCCTTTTTACTTCAAAACAGCACAGAAAAATTTCATTAATATGTGACTTTATTTAGTACTTTGCATGTTGACACTGAATTTTAAAATAATTTTGACTGAAAATTGAATTTATGTATATATAAAGCACACAGAAAATGCTAGAAAGGTTCTGGAAATCTAGACAATTCTAGACGGTTCTTTAAGGTTCTATGAAATCTCTAGAAGGTTCTAGAAGCTTCTAGAAAAACGTGGAAAACTTGAAAGGTTCCGGGAAATACTAGAAATCTCTAGAAGTTTGATTTTCATATAAATAGCCAGCTTCACCAGTGCATTTCAATTTAGTTATAAAATCAAGTGTTCTAAGATCAAATGTTGCAGCTATATAAATATCATTCATGTAGTTATTACTACTTGGTCCAAAAGTGTTGTTCATTTAACTTGCATAGAAGTTGACATAACTCATGTTTATTGAGCTAGAGGTACTTCCGCTAACTGAGCCTACTGGCCAATGGTATGTTCACAAACACAGCCGTCTGGCAGTTGGTACAATTTTTTTCATGACCTATTTCTTTGGTTGTATACTGTCCAGTGGACATGCCAATGTTTATTGAGCTAATACTTCCCTTAATTGAGCCTACTGGCCAATGGTAGGTTTACAAACACAGCCGTCTGGCAGTTAGTTGGTACAATTTTTTCATGACCAATTTCTTTGCTTGTATACTTTCCAGTGGACATGCCAATGTTTATTGACAGGTACTTCCCTAATTGAGCCTACTGGCCAATGGTCAGGGTTGTTAACAATACTTCTTAAATTGTATCGTCAATACCGATACCAATACTTCATGAAAATAGTATCTGCCATACCAATACAAATACTTAAGTAAAAATGTATTGCCAAAATCGATACCGATACAATACCGATACTTTTGAGAACAACAAACTATTTTTATTTAAAATATAATGAGTGAAAGTTTCTCAAGCTTTTTTAAGTACTGTTACGTGTGTCATCTGTATTGTACGTGTGTCATCTGTAATGTACGTGTGTCATATGTAATGTACATGTGTCAACTGTAATGTACATGTGTCATCTGTAATGTACATGTGTCATCTGCAATAAAGCCGTATGTGCCACCTGTAATAATGTACCTGTGTCATCTGTAATGTACGTGTGTCATCTGTAATGTACGTGTATCGTGTCATCTGTAATGTACATGTGCCATATGTAATGTACATATGTACGTGTGCCATATGTAATGTGCGCGTGTCATCTGTAATGTACTGTGGTGTCATCTGTAATATACATGTGTCATCTGTAATTTACATGTGTCATCTGTAAAAAAAGTGAAAACAATAAAATACAATGTCAAAGCACAAATTTAATACTAAACACTTTGTTTTGACGGATGGCCAAGTGGTGTAGATACTCGACTGTCGACTTCAAGTCATGGTTCGATCCTCGGTGAGAACAATGGGAATTTTTCCACAAGTTCACCCAGTTTTAAATAGTACTCGACTTTAATGCTTGGGTAGGTTGGAGTAAGGGTGCTAATGACAGACGAACAATGGGAATTTTTCCACAAGTTCACCCAGTTTTAAATAGTACCCGACTTTAATGCTTGGGTAGGTTGGGTAGGGTGCTAATGACAGCATTTCTGATGAGTTATCTTCAAGATATCTGTCTACTTCAACGCCAGAACTTTACTATTAAGCCAGTTCTGCCGCCGTGCAGTCTCCTTCTTCCCTGAATGTATTGAAGCTGTACCACCCTGCAAAGTAAGTTGAGTGGAAACCTCAGTGCACTGCAGGCACGCTTTAAGGTTTTGTTCCAACTTCAGCCTTGTGATCCAAGTTTTGTTGTAGCAGGGATTGGGTGTCATTAATAGTGGTAGGCTTGATGGTTATCATTACAAGCAGTGGTTGAATCTATGTAGATTACTTTTAAAACAATGTATTAAAATCGCTATTGTTATTCTGTAATTAGCTAATAGTGGCAACAGAAAGAGTATTGGTATCGAGTATCGAAAATTTTTTCGTTTAAAATGTATCGGCGATACACAAATCAATACTTAATATAAAAAGGATCGGCAATACAGCAACCAATACTGAAAAGAAATCGCCGATACTGTATTGGCCGATACCGATACTTCGATACTAACAACCCTGCCAATGGTATATTTACAAACACAGCCGTCTTCAATAAGACATTTGGGGGTAGTACAACTGGACCGGATGTGCTGCTATTCAAACGCTTTAACCGTTTTGGCCAAAAATAAGACAGGCAGAATTTAGTATATGCCACGATGTTCGACTGGAACAAAATCTCAAGCCATTAAAAGAAGAATTCATCACATTGTGTTCAAATATCCTCGAATGAAAGATAACTCAAGATATTTTTACATGAATTTCAAGAACTTCACGACTGAATCGTATCTTCCCTGGGAGGAATTCCCGCACTCCTTGGGGTGCGTTTTCGTGTTCCAGGAGCGCATCACAATGCAAAGGTCTAAAATAATCTACATCATGAAGATTTATCTCTTCCTTCATCAATTCAAGCTTACTAAGCATGAAGACAGATCAATTGCAGAATTCGGTATCTTTGCATCCTTAGGTTACATTTAAGCTTGGATTCAGTGTCCCATTCTAGCAGACGCACCTCTGAATGATCTGGATTTCATCAAGCTTCTTATTGATTTGAGAATGTTTCTCCCTTCATTTCTCAGACTGCATTGAAAACGATTGGCCGACATCTCTGGTACCTTAGTGCAGAACTCATTCCTCTGGTTTTCTTTTCTCAACGTGTCTCACTGTATGAGAAAAACAGCCTTGCTGCTTGCTTGCGGCAATTCATGGAGAAATCTTCTGATGATCAGAAAGAAGAAAGATGCATCCAGCACAAATGATCCTTCAGCACTTCGTAATGTGACATTAAAGGATTGTGCGACCTCGTCATCGCTGCTCTTCTTTAATGCTCTTCTGCTTCCCACATACCTTTTCTCATGACTGATGTTTCCACCTGGCAACAAACTCCATCCTTTCAGAAGGCAACAACAGTGGTCTCATCCCTGAATCAACTGAGCTGAAGAGATCGAAACTTGAAGATCTTTAGGACTCAGAAAGCAACAGACTAAAAAAACTTTTAAAGTGTATTTTTGAATGGCGTACTTAGAACTACAGTGAATTATTCAGTTAACGAACTTAATCCGTTCCACATTATGTTCACTATCCGAATCGTTCGTTAACCGATCATCGATTTACCATATATGTTAATGGAAATTTGATTAATTCGTTCTGGAGATCCTAAAAAATTAAATTAAAAAAAATTATTTATGCACAAAAGAATAATTTCTTAGTAAGTTTATTTATTACAAATATGATACATACATATGGTCTTGCTTATTAATCAGTTTTTTTCCTTTCTTTGGACGTTAAGGAGCATGTCCAATGTCGGTTATTTTTCTCTCTCCTTCAGGGACTTCAGGAAATGATTGATAAATGTCGTTGGTGGAGATCAACAACCCTATTGACATCAGCTTGTTTAATCACTTTAGATCTCCTTTTAAATTTTGTAAACCAGCCAGTGGTAGCCTTGAATTCTAGATTTTCGGAGGACGAGCCTGGAATATTTGTTCTTTCAATTTCTCAAAAATTTCTCAGTCTTCTCTTGAATGATGGCCATTCTAGTTACATCTCTTTTCACCTCCCGTTCATTTATCCAAGCCCAAAACAAACTCTCGAGTTTATCATGGATGACACTTTTTTCTTCTCAAATGTAATTTTCGTTACTCCTTTGGCGGCTTATCAAACTTATCAAATGTATCAAACTTATGAAATGAATCAAATTTATCAAATGTATCAAACTTATCAAATGTATCTCATTTATCAAATGTATCAAAGTTATCAAATGTATCACATTTATCAAATGTCATCAAACTTATCAAATGTATCACATTTATCAAATGTATCAGTTATCAAATGTATCACATTTATCAAATGTATCAAACTTATCAATCATCACATTTTATCAAATGTATCAAACTTATCAAATGATTCAAACTTATCAAATGTATCAAACTTATCAAATGAATCAAACTTATCAAATGTTCAAACTTATCAAATGTTCAAACTTATCAAATGTATCAAACTTACAATTTAAGTGGTGGAGGCGGGGGATGGATTGAAAGTCTCCTAAGGCTCGTTACCCAAAAATCGCCTCCAATTTGCGATCTAATTGACGAAAAAACAAAATATAAGGATCACAATCTTCATAGAGGTTTTGATCCAAAAAATTTCCCAAAATCAAATTAACGCTGTCCGAGCTTAGTCAACATTCAACTTTTAAACTAAAAAAGGGTGAGGACATTTATAATTGTGGTGTAGTGGGGGTTGGGGTGAGCTCACCGATATTGAGCAATATAGAAGACTTTAGACTATACCCCTCCTACTTACGAACACATACCCTTACTCACGCCATTACTATTCTGACTGTTCTACTAATATTTGTTGCCTCCATGGTCTTTGCACTGCTGGCTATGGGATGCGGCGAGGGAAAGGGGGGTGGGTGAAAGAGGAGCATAATAAAAATCGCCCCATTAGTGGTTAATAGGATTTAATAAATTTCGCTCATCCTTTACAGGGGCTTCACACACACACACACACAGACACACACAGACTAATTGGTAATCGGTTCTGTTTCATTAATAAATGTGTTCAACTCCCAGCCTTGAAATACTTGCTGTGGGGGGGGGGGGGGGGAACTATATATATTTTAATGCTCCAGTTTACTTGTTCTATGTCGACTAAAGTGACATAAATTTGATATTAAACAGTAAAAAAAAAAAACAAGAAAACTTGATATTTTGTATTGGTGACCGTCTGAAGTCACGTGACAGTCCATGACCTTGTAAGTTGGCAGTGACAACAGCTGTTGTTATGAAATTGTCCAAACGAGCTTTGTGTTGTATGGATTAAGTTTGTTTATTACAGTTTAAATCAAGTACGATATATAGGTAGGTGCATGTATATGACCTTTTTTATGGAAGGCTTTCTTTTATTTCACTGTAAAAATTAATTTAATTACAAATAAAGTATTTGTGTGTTTTTTTTAAAAGGTTGTTATTTCAAAATTATAGAGAGTAAAAACGTGAAATCTAAATTGGTCATACTACACCATTTGATAAGAAGTCATTTGTGTCATGCTAAGACTTAGGGAGCGACCGATATGCCTTTTGCCGATAGTCCGATACCGATATTTTCCCCCAGCATTTTTTACCGTACCGATATTTTATTTTGAGGGGCTGTCCATTTATTTATGTCCAACAAATTTTTGGCGAATTTTTACCTCCCCCCTTATCAACAACTTGTCCAACTTTTCCGAGACCCCCTATACAAAGTGCGTCAACATTTGATTGCCCCCCTAAAAAAGGTGGCTTCCAAAATGTTTATCAGTGACCCAAAGAGTAGTATTATAGTTAGTTTAGTTAAAATACTGAATGTTAAGCGAGTGTGTAACACAGAACTACAAACGCTGCTTAATTTTCCTATTTATTAAGTAATTATATTAAATTTAAAAAAGTAACATTGTTGACGTCAACTTTTCTTGACCTCCCTCCCCTCCCCCTTGTCAACAATTGTCCAAAAAATTTTCTGACCCCCCTCCCCCTATTATTTTGGCAATAATTAATGGACGGCCCCTTAAGCAACAACAATTGCCAATTGCTATAAACACGTCTATTTCTAATCGTGCTAATACAGCTAATGGCAACATATATCAGCCCATACTATACCCACTTCCCTGTCATATTTCACAACATTTCGCCCACACGTAAGTCTTGTCCCCCCACCCAACTTCCCATCCCAACAAAAAATACACGCAGATGATCACTAATTAACATCCATTCAAGGTTCATACATTAGAATTAAGAAATGCCAATCCTATTGGTTCAAAGGTCATATCTCTGAGGAAGACGTGACAATTTCTAATGTTACGGCTTTTTTTTTCCCTTTTTAAAATCTTGTCTGGAAATCTGGTTATAGAATTGGGTTGTTACTGATTTTTTCTGCAACTCTGTTGTGAAAAAAAAACAATGTATCGACAGCCAAAAGACGGCCGATCCAAACAGTTTCAACCCATAGTGCCAATATCGGTTCAAACTATCGGTAAAACTCTACTACAACAATCGGCCGATCCGAATATTAACCGGTAATTGCCAATATCGGTCTGATACCGATAACGATCCGATTATCGGTCGGCTCCCTACTAAGAACAGAAAAGAACGGTATTTAAATATATGTATTTGAAGTCAGTACTTTTTTAGAACTAAGTATAAAGAACGGTATTTAAAAACAGTATTCAAAGGAGAGTATTTTAGACTCATGTGAGGGGTACCTTAAACCTTAAGGCAACTCTACAGTCTCAACACAGGTAAGCCCCCACCCCCCCTTTCCCAATGACGCATCAATGTGTGTGTGTGTGTGGGGGGGGGGGGTCAACAACTAACCAAAACTAATGAAATGTTAATCGACCATTACCTACATGTGGCATCGTACACTCGTGGGAGGGGGGGGAGTGAGGGTGCCCCGGTAGGGCTGAGAGGAATTACGTGAACCCTTTTTGATTTTTTGTTTGGAATGGTGAGAACTTTTCTACCTTAATTCTACCTTATTTAACAAATAATAATGAAGACGGAGGAGGGTACAGCTTGGGAGTGGGGAATGTGGGGGGGGGGGGTTCCATGTCCCATCACGTGATCACAGTGAAGGCGACAGAAAGGGAAAGATGTTTATGTGTTTTTGTGCCTATTATCACTTTTTTCCCCTCAGGGGATTCGAGCTAATGTCCTGTACTACCGAACTATGTGGGTTTACAACCACACTGCCAACAAGTAAAAGTTGATGACGTTATCTTAAGCCCCCCCCCCACACTAAACAAAGAAGAGATTATGGACAGATGGTGAATATGGTCGGTGCTTGAGACATCCGGTTTGGTGAGTGCTGCGGGAGGAGGGGGCGTACCCCCACCCCTCCCCCATGTCCCCATTTCTGGCTGACAGACTTAAGTTGACAAGATCAGGTGTCATGGAGGGTGAAGAATTTACTCCGGTACATTAAAAAAAAAAAAAAAAAAACCGCTATCCTAACACGACCAACAACATGAAACAAATCTTTTCTTGTCTTACTCTTGTTGTGCTCTATTTCATCATTTCATTCATAAATAAATAAATGATTGAATGCAATCATTATCTATGACGGAATACAATTTATGGTTAATACTTTTTAACACTACACTACAATACAATCTTTTAATTGAAGTATTATGTGGCTTTGTAACGTACGTGAAATCAACAAATAGATAACCCAAATCTGAAGTCGACTTTATTACCCGTCTTTGTATTTTGTTGCTACTGATAAACATTTTGAAAGTTAACAATCAATGCTCCGTTCACCCACTTAGACAAAGTTTATTGTGAGACCACATCAATGATAACATTATAAATCGTATAATATTATAAAGTTGTATTTTCTTAATGCACTTTTCTCTTATCTTACTCTCATTTCTTCCTCTCACGAAGTTTTATTCGGTCAGAGGCGTACCTAGGGTGGGGGAGGGGTGGTCCTAATTCGAAAGTGCCCTTGGGCCCCAGCTTGAGAGGTGCCCCCAAATTTTCTTTTACATTAAATATTAAGTACATTATCTCATGGCATGGTGTCGAATGTCAAAATGCAGGGGCCCGAAAGAGACCAAGCCCCAGCCCCCTAATCCCAAGGTTCGGCACTGTATTCAGTTGATTTTCTTACAAAGAAAGAAATAGACAAACTGCCTAAGTGTCAGCCACTGAGTGCTGACTACCTATCTTAAAAAAAATAATAATAATTTCATAGGTTGTGACCACAAAAAGGTTAAAGTTAATGTTTTGGAATTCATGATATATTTCTTTCTTCTTACTTTCTGTTATCTAATCTTTCTAATCAATATCAGCAGTTGTCTGTGACGTCTAGGCTTGTGTTGGGGAGGTGTGTCATTGGATGAAGGCGAGTGTGATGACTTTAATTAGCATGCTAGGGATGTGATATCTTTATCTTAAAGCGAATGTGAGGAGGTCTGAGGGGGGAGTCATGATCAGTGTGTGGGTGTGTGCTGGGGGGAGGTGTCGCACCATGCATGTGTGAATCTACACGGTGATGTGGCACTGTTCCCACTGTGAATTAAGTTGTCCGCCTACCAGTGTCTCAGTGTCCAAGATTTCAATTCGATATCGATATCTCGCTGTCTCACTAGAAATGTGGTATCTCGAAATGAAAGTGGTGTCTCACTTTAGACGAGATATCTCGCTGTCTCACTAGAAATGTGGTATCTTGAAATGAAAGTGGTGTCTCACTTTAGACGAGATATCTCGCTGTCTCACTAGAAATGTGGTATCTTGAAATGAAAGTGGTGTCTCCACTTTGGAGCAGATACTCTCGCTGTCTCACTAGAAATGTGGTATCTTGAAATGAAAGTGGTGTCTCACTTTAGACGAGATATCTCGCTGTCTCACTAGAAATGTGGTATCTTGAAATGAAAGTAGTGTCTCACTTTAGACGAGATATCTCGCTGTCTCACTAGAAATGTGGTATCTTGAAATGAAAGTGGTCTCTCACTTTAGACGGATTGAATGTGTTACTTTGATGTGGTGACTCACGTCAAATATGCTCTCAATATAAATGGGTGTTATACAATATATTTAGTGTCTCAAAATAAATTACTTGCCTCACTATACATTTTGGTGTCTCAGTATAAATCGATTACCTCACTATAAATGTGTCACCTCACAATAAATTTAGCTGTATCAATATAAACAGAGTGTCTTACTATACATTTTGAGTTTCACTATAAATTGTGTTTCACTTAAAATTAGTCATCTCACTATAGATTGTTCACCTCACTATAAATTGTGCGTTTCACTATAAATTTGTGACCTATTTATACATTTTGTGTCTCATTATAAATGTGTACATGTATAAATATCAAATCATAAATATGCGATGTCTATGACTTAGGTCATTCGTTGACTGAAGACCTGCTGGGGATGGAGGAGGTGTGTGTGTGTGTTTGTGTGACAGGATGTATGACCCCCAACTCTTATCCGTATCAGGAAGTAATCATTCACGTCTTACGTCATTCAGAGGCTGTTCTTCAGAGTGAGCACTATCGATACCATGTTTACTCTCACACAACACCGGGCAACACCCGGGAGCGCAGAGAGTTTAACCAAAAACAAGTCCTTCGTGTTTCGAGAAATTAGTTTTTTTGGTCTGACCACAACATGATCGGACAAACAACGTCTGAAGCAACGAGAAAAAATTGAAGGTGATGTCATAAAAATCACTCGCTATATTATCATGCATCTTCCTCTCATAGGGTTATATCCCCTTAGGCTTGATCAGTTGGCTAGGTCAGTGGTCGGCAAAGTGCGGCTCCGGAGCCGCGTGTGGCTCTTTGGCTCCTTAAGTGCGGCTCTGACATTTAGTTTTATTTAGTGTACTACTTATTTAGTGAATAAAATTTAGTGTAATAAAAGTGTACTAAACAAGCAGATTTGGCTCCCACTATTTTTTTTTAATTGTTGTAATGTTCATATTTGGCTCTTTGGCTGATAAGTTTGTCGACCACTGGGCTAGGTAATTTTTTGGTTTCGGGCAGATCCGATTTTTTCATGATTGTATTTAAAACTGCAATACTGTTGTATTAATTCTTTACTTTCGATTTAACACAGTACCCAAAATCGCTATTATTTTATTAGATAATTAGTGGTACCTCCATCATTGAACGATGACATTAATTGAAGACTGAGAATAAATGAAGTGTCAAATCAGATATTTAAATTTTGGTTTACCGGTGTATTTATATTATTGCAATGTTTTTTTAAAGGCTTTATTAAAATGTACTAAATAGTCCTAAATAGTAAATATATATATATATGCATTTTTATCCATTTAGATTTAAAGAAGTCCAGGTATTTTTTTTTTTTCATTTCGATGTAAAATGTTTTTTTTTTCAATATTAATAGATATCAATAAAATAGAACTCAACTTTTGAACATTTTTTAAATGATTTGTACACACACACACACACACACACACACACACACACACACAGGCCCGTAGCCAGGAATATTGGATTGGGGGGGCCGAAGACATTTTCGGGGGGGGGGGGCGAAGAAATTTTTTCGGGGGGGGGGTGCCGAAGAAATGATCGGGGCGGATCTAGACAACTTTGACCGGGGGGGCAAAACTGTTTTCATTGTTGAAAATTGGTCTTAGAACAAAAAAATATTTCGATAATTTAATGATGTATTACCTAAACTTGCGAATAACGGGGGTGGGGTGCATGGGTCCTCCCGGCCCTTCCCCTAAATCCGCCCCTGGTGGTAGAAGAAATGTTCGGGGTTGGGGGGCGAAAATGGAGGCGCGACGCGCCGAAAGCTTGCGAACGGAGAGGAGGGGTTTGGGGAGGGGATCCCAAGAAATTTTTTGCAGTTCCATATCTGGAATGGTGCATTTTAGTACCGATTGTTTAGCTACTAATTAGAAATATATAATTTTAACTACGTTTTAATAATGTATGGCGGCATGTTGCAGTTTTATTAAAAATAATTTAAAATAGTAAAGTGTTTTAATGATAAAAATGTATTGAGGCTGAAGCAATTTCAGATTCCTGTTATAAATATATTGACCAATAGTTCAGCTACACAATTGTTACATAATAGATACCTGATTTATATTATTATACTGTTTGTTTAACGTACAACCCGGGAAGAACGACAAAGATGCATGAATAAAGCTTAGCTATTTGTGTGATATTTCTTATAAAATATTGAAAACAAAGAACAGATCTATCAACAAAAACAGTCGCAAACATTCAATTTAAAATAAAATTAATTCTGCTAAAAAGTAAATTTGCAAATTAAATAACATCACTCAGAAATCACGGAGTTTGTACTTTATTATTTTATCATACATATGTATAAAAATGAAGTCAGAAGCCAATGTTATTTTATTAACTTATCTAAGTTGCTAGTTGTCCTCAGAAGATATCAATATATAAAACTATTATAAGGTTGCGAACAGGCCCACCGACAAAAATTTCGGGTCCCTGGGCTGGGGTGACACGGGCCCCCGTGCTGATATTAAAATTTTAAAGAGTTGATTGGCCAGCTCAGTCGGGTCCCTAAAACTCGCCGGGCCCCTGGGCATTGGCCCCCCTGCCCCCCACTCGTCGGCACTTGTTGCGAACTTATATTATTATACGTTTCAATTTTGCAAACTTCGTGGTTTAGCCAGCCCCGTAGCTAAGGGGGGCACTGGGGGGCCGTGCCCCCCCTAGGTGTGGAGTGCCCCCTCCCCCACTTAAAAAAGAAGAAAAAGAGGAAAAAATAAAGGTGCCCCCTTGCTGGGTTTTGGTGTCTCCCTGTTTACTTTGACCTGGCTACGGGCCTGGGTTTAGCACTGAATTTACCTAAAAATGCTTCAGCATTCAGATTGTCTGTTAAATCTTTTTCAAATGCAAGCAGGACAAGATTGCTTAGACGCTTTTGTAACATTGATCTGCTATATGGGGTGAGCATTAGTGTGAGGGTTGAGAAACTGCTCTCACACACGGCTGTTGAAGCACCAAATGTCAATGCTGCCCAAAATACCCAGAAGTGAACTTCAATAAGTTTCAATCTTTAAGCCCAAAAATTAGATAAACTATATATGTAAATATATATAAATAGCCTGAATGATTGCCAAAGTATAAACTTTTAAGTTTTTATTATTATTGATTTATAAAACAAAATGATTGATGTTTTATAGCCGTTATTATTAAAATTGTGTCAAAAAACTCAAATCATGCACGGGGGGGGGGGGGCTCAGTTCATGCACGGGGGGGCTCAGCCCCCCCTAGCCCCCCTCTGGCTACGGGCCTGTACACACACACACACACACACACATATATATATATATATTAGAATTATGAAAAAAACTACAGAAAAATATTCTTTGACATATTATGTCCTTTTTTTGGAAACATAGATTCTTGTGTATTAGTATGTCTGTATCAGTCTGTTGGTCTGTCTATTAGCTTGTCTGTCTGTTAACTCCGACAACAACAACAAACTGCGACAACAACAACAGAACTGCAGTCTTACTTGTGGAATGTGCTCGACCCTCCTCCGAGATTCATGGCACAGCGTCAACGCCTGGCGTAAATCCCATCCACCGATGTACTCACAGATCCTGGGGGGGGGGGGCGTGAACAGACTGAGGTGTACTCACACCCCCAGCTTCATTCATTAACCCCAACACACAATGGTTTCCTCCTAAAGACCGTGCGGCGAGACACAGAGAGAGGGGGGGAGGGGTCGTGAGTGTATGTGTGTGTGTCCGTGGGGGGCGGGGGGGGGGAGTTGACAATTGAAACGTATTGAGATGAAAGGGAAAAAGATTTCACTATTTACATTGAATAGAGTGAACGATTCAGGAAATGCAGAGCCGCCACCCCTTACAACGAACCCGGAAGTGGTAATGTTGTGGTCCACGTTTAAGTCTGTGTTGACAACCCGTTATATATATATATATATATATATATATATATATATATATATATATATATATATATATATATATATATATTCGTTCTCCCCCCTCCCTGATCAGCTGGGAGCCTGAATCGCTGCCTTGTCCCAGGACACTAGAGTATTGTTGTTGTTGTTGTTGTTTTGTGTATTATTACAGGCAGTTACACTTGCATCCGGACGGGTGAGAAGGGGTGGTGGTGGTGGTGGTGGTGAGGGCGAGGGGGAGACAACCGGTGTATCGATTGTTTATATCTGTCACTGACACTTATCGCGATAACCCTCACGAGACAGGCGAATGAAACAATGGCGGGAAAAAAAAAAGAACAGAACTTTAAAAAAAAAAACTACAAAAATCTGGCTTATCAGAATACCTCCATGGAGACCACTTAATCACTTCTTTATCTGGCCTTTTCAACAGTGAGTCCACTTTTGTATGTGTAAAGAATATAATCCAACATAGTTTATGTTGAAACACATCGCAAACATAGAACAATAATTATTACTTTCGATGAAAAAAAAATAATCAACGAAACGAAATTTATGACACGACTTCGTTGTTATAAAAAGACATCAACTCAAAACACAGAATTTAAAAAGCGAAACAAATATTCCTTGAGCAGCGAAGGAATAAAATAAAAATGTCCGCTGCTCTGGTATCGTTGTGGTTATCTGTGTTTTCACAATGTTGTCAAATGAGAGAGAATTTCGCTGGATTGAAGGTTTTTATACACATTTTTTTTTCTTTTGGTTCAGCGGGGTGGAGGGTGGGTGGGTGGGTGGCGTGCTAGGCACCGCCCTGAATGGAGGGAGTAATACAACCGTCGCCTCATGAGGAGTTGAGAAGAGGAGAGGAGAAGAATAAAGAGGAGGAGGAGGATGGTGATGATGAGGTGAGAGTGAGTTACGGAGGATAGGGTGGGGGGCAGTGACATCACTGATTAGTGGAGGGAGTTGACTGATGGGTAAGGGAGTGAGGGAGGGAGGGAAAGTTTTCTTTTCATTGAGCAGCGTTTAGTTTCGAATTTAGTCTTTTCTCTTCAGCAGTTCAGCACCAGCTGGTTAGAGAGTGTGCGAATATGTTACAGATAAAGTACATGGTTAGGCTCAGTATATAGGCCGGTGAAATGGGTGTGGTCAGTAATGGCGAGACAAAGTCTAAAGATGTGTCTTATTGTTTAATGAGTCTCTGCACATTGAAAAAAAAGAGATGTTTACGTTGCCTAGGTAATCACCTGTGGCCAGATTTTTTTCACATTTCGTAGCAGACTTTATTTTTTTTTGTATTAATAATAATTGTTTATGATTATCATTTTAAACCACATTAATAGAAATGTATTTATAGCCATATTGATTTATAGCGGGTTAGCTATTTAAAAGAAATACACAAAAGCACATTGTATTTGTAGTTGTATTGTCCAAATGTTTACTTAGAAAAATTGACTTTTTTCTTTATTGTACAGTAGAACGTCGTTTATCCCAACGTTTATTATCCGGAGCGTCAAATATCCGGACCAGTTCTTTTTTGTCAACTACATGTACTGTATATGAATATGTGATTTTTTTTCCACAATAAAAGGTTAAATTGCGACATTTCGCACCTATTTTGCTTTTTCTCCAAGCACGTTTCCCCGCATGAGATGACTTCCAATATTCGTATAGCGTCCGGTTTCATGCACTGTATGGATCGCATTCGGTTTTCGGTTATCCGAACAATCTCGTATCCGAACGGTGTCCGGTCCAAATAGGTTGGGAAAAAAACGACATTCGACTGTACATTGCGATATATAATTGTAGTATCAAATATTATTTCTTCAGTATTATTCCTATAATGGTTTTGATTAATGCACCCGTAGCTTGTGCTAACAGTTTTATTTTACGCATTTCTCACTTGGTATGACATTTTTATTGTTTAATTCAAAATTCTGTCATCTTAGATAGGATGTTGCCATCCCCGATAGGTCTGCCTCGGATGTGTTTCACACCCATTAAAAACATAGTAGCCTACAGCGTTGTTCATTCTCTGTGTGTTTGTGTTTGGATGAAGCATGTCTAAACAACAAATTCCTGTGTAAGTAAAGAAAAAAAAAAGGTAAAACAAACTATTTTAATAATACCAACAAACTTGATACAATCATTGAACAACTTGATACAATCATTGAACAACTTGATACAATCATTGAAATACAAGACACATGTTTTATAAATAGATATTTTATTCAATTTCTGTTCGCTGGAAAGATTCTGAGACTATTTGAATGAAACAACAACAACATGAAAACAAGAAAACTAGGCAGTGAGGTTTGAGAAAAAGAACGAATGGAGAAGTCTGTGTGTGCATGTATGTGTGTAAGTGTGTGCGTTTGCATGGCCTCAAGCAGAAATTCTTCGACATTGGCGCAGGGGAGAATGTGCGGGCGCCTAGCGCCCCATCCCCCCACCCCCAATGCCTAAGAGCCTCTTCATGTAAAAAATCCCTTTCAATATTGATGATGTTGGGGGCCCCTCCAGGTAATCATTCCAAGGACCCTCTGAATAAACATTATGAAAATCGACACTGGGGGTCCGACAGGCTAGAAGATTCTGATAAGTGTTCTTGCTGCTGAAACCACCCACCCACCCACCCCACCCCCCTACCCCACCCCCCTCTCGCTATGAACTCGGTTTTTATATGTACATACATGTATTCATCGAGCTGGTTGGTATATGGCGATCTAAAGTTACCACTGCCTAGTCCTTGATTGCATCTTTTTAAGCAGAGACTGCCAGTGTGAGAACCTCGAGTAATCACCGCCCCCCCACCCCCACCTCCACACACACATACACACGCTACATCCATCCATCGTTGTTGTGCAGTTATTTATCTCTTCATCACTAGTAATTAACGTCGATGTGTTTCCCCAAGTCCCACTGACATTAATTCACTTCATTATTCACCCCCCCCCCCCGTTAACTCCGACGGTTCTTAGTATATATATTTTGGCCTCTTGTGTGCACTCACTGGAGTTCTAGCGGGCCCATCCCATGTAAAATAGAATAATATAAATATTTTTTTAACCTTATTTAAAATACGGGGGTTATAGTCCCTTTAATTGAAAAAAAGGGGGTGATGCGTTATTGAAAATTCACTTGGTGAGTTAGAAGACAGGGTTACTGATAACCGTTACTCTGATTGATATAACGCAGAGAAACACATAATGAATACATACTGGTTAAATATATGTCTGCTCACACAACTCTTCCACCACTTTCTCCTTAGCTTCACGCCGTCTCTCTCTCTCTCTCTCTCTCTTCTCTCTCTCTCTCTCTCTCTTTCTATTTGCATGCATCTGTTGGCAGGCCCGTCTGGAACCAGCCTTCAGCTGATTGATTCCCCCCCCCAATCCCACCCCCAAGTCCTAAAAATACCTACAGTATATACAACTCATTTGGTCCAAAATCGGGTGAGTGCTCCTTTTGGAGCGACTGTTGTCCACGAAATAAATTAGGCTTTCATAAATGTTGTTCAGTTCCTCGATGCCGGTCTCTAATATACAAGAAACAAATTCACGGAGGAAGGGGGGGGGGTTGGGTTGGGGTGGGGGGAAGAGCCAAACAAAATATATATAAGAGAAAAAAAAAAAGAAAATCCAAGCAGTGCAGATCAATAAATCTGGCCAGTCCTAGAGATATTGAACCGGTGTACAGGAGAAGAAAGTGCCCGTTTATTTTTTTCTCCCCCTCAGCACTGAACTTAGATTATAAGGAAACGCTGTGTTGGATTGGATGAGAGGATGGCTGGGTGGATGGGGGTGGGGTGGGGGGGAGGGTGAGGGGGCGCTTCATGCCAAGTTCAATTTAGTCACTTGTTCAACATGATAGCAAATATAAATTTCTGGTCGTTTGTAAAAAGGGGGGCAGAGGGTGTCATCATGAATAACGCGACTAGATGCCCCTCACGTTCAGCTGAAATTTATCTTTACAATACACCGTAAGTTGGTGGTGGTGGTGGAGCCTGCCAGTTGTTCATTCTTTTTTTTTTTATTTTATTTATCTCCTAATAGTCTACCGCCAAAAGTACACTCCGCCGTATTAGTTGTTTGTGTTTGTTGATGTCCAGAAGAACTAAAACACTTCCAAAAATCAATACTAAATTAAGTATTTTCACTTTGTACTGGTTTATACTTAACCGTTTGAAGTTTACTCTTACATTTCTAAGTACTAGTACTTATCACAGTCAATTTTTTTTTAAAAAAGGTTTTTGTTTTAGATTTAATAATTGCTCCAGTTAATAAGTAAAACGCTGTGTGTATAAGATTTTGGATTGGATGAGAGGATGGCTGGGTAGGGTGGGGGTGGGTGGGTGCGGCGGGGGGAGCTGTGAAAATGGGATCCAACATTTTTTTTTAAATCATAGGGGCTGATATTAGCGAATGGTAGCTTTTGCGGGGGTCTCTTCCAAATGGGCCTTTTTTTGCTTGATGTCCCCTTTATGTGTCTTTGTTTAGATCTGAGAACCTTTGCATAGGTTCCCCCCCCCATTTTTTTTCATAGGGACTATCACAAGTAAAGATGCCTAGGGGTCCTCAAATGTACAACTTACCCCTAATTGAGTACAATTTTTCGTTCATATCGGTACCTTTCATATATTTTCCTTCTCTCAGGTGTAGTCGTTTGGTGGTGCTGGAGACCCGAGGCGATTTAGGCGGGAAATCATAGTTTAATACCCTCCCCCCACCCCCACCAACCTTTTACAATAGTTAGACCAGCCCCGTAGCCAAGGGGGGCACTGGGGGCCGTTCCCCCCCCCCCCACGCTAGGTGTGGAGTGCCCCCCCCCCCCGCTTAAAAAAGAAAAAGAGGAAAAAATAAAGAAAAAACAACTAAAATGAGAAAAACTGCACCCTTGCTGGGTATTGGTGCCCCCCTGATAACTTTGACCTGGCTACGGGCCTGAGTTAGACTACTCGTCACATTTCGTAAAGTTGTTCTTTTTATCTTTGCCTCTGAATGAATACTTTCTGTCTTTTGTGTCTGATTGCCTTGAAAAAAAAATAAACACGATTATTTTTTTTAAGTCGAGTATGTGTAAAATTGACTTCACAATGAAGAGAATAACACATCTTATAAATGTACATAATGTGTTCGTGTATTTGTGTGCATGTGTGTGTGTGCATATATGCAGGCCCGTAGTCAAAGTAAGCAGGATGGCACCAATATCCAGCAAGGGGGTACCTTCTCAGTTTAGTTACTTTTTCTTTATTTTTTCCTCATTTTCTTCTTTTTAAGCGGGGGAGGGCACTCCACACCTAGCGGGCGGGGGAGGGGCACGGCCCCCCCAGTGCCCCCCCTTGGCTACGGGGCTGCATATATGTATGTGTGTGAGAGCTTCAAGCCTTCATATAAAAAAAAGTAATGGCAATTCAACGCAGTCAACTAAAAATATTTTCCATGTTGAGTGTTTTGAAGAAAGATTTGAAAATTGTCGTAAAATTATTATTTTTTTTTTATAATTATGGTGTGTTTTATATTTTTTTAAACTGCCGACATATTGTTTTAAAATATTTTATTATTATAAATAAAAATAGGTCTATGTCATGGACATTTTGTTTGGACAGGTTTCTTTATTATTATTAATTTTTTTTTAATCAACTTTAAAAAAAGGTGACGTTGTCTTTTTCCCTTTCGATTTACCGAACATCACCATTAATTTTTTAGATAGACATAATAATTATTTACATCCGGGTGGTCGTGCGGTGTGAAGCGCTTGAACTTGGGTGACCGGTGGTTTCAGGTTTCGAACCTCAGTGAGAACCTTGTGATTTTTTTTTCTGGTCCTCCCGCAAGTCCACCCAGCGTTGAATGAGTACCTGACTTTAAAATGAGGGGTGTAAAGGGGTCAAAGCGGCTGGGCATTGTGTGTAACACACAATCTCTTTAAATGACGAGGTTACTGAAACATATTTCTACACTTCATATGCCCCGATGAGCCCTCAGGGGTTAAACTGAACATTACATTATTATTAGAAATTAGGAAATTCGAGATAACGATCGATGATATTTATTTTTTTTCCGCCAATCGAAATGTTTATCAATAAATCGATACATATTGAATTTATTTTTGTGACATTCTGCACTTTACAGGTTAATTGACCTGTACAAAACTAAAAATTCAATCAACATAAACACTGCACGATAATAGGTCATCCTCCAATTTCATAATTAGCCAGCATTTTTTAAACAATATAACTACTTCTTGACCCCTCCCCCTCCAACCCCCCCCCCCCCGGAAATAAAATTGACATAATGCGGCCCTTCATAGAACTTTTTACTACAGGTATATCAAATACGAGACAGCGGCTTCCCATCAACATTTCTGCGTGGCCACGCCCCTGTTGCATGTCAAAAACAGGGAAATCTACTTTCGTTTTACTTCATCTTTAAAAAAAAAATATCTTAAGTTGGGGGAGAGGGAGGGAGTGTAACGCGGTGTCGTCGGCACCACACACAATGGACACATCAAAAATGACCCCCCCCCGCCCTCTTGTTTAATTAGTACGTAATTAGTTTATTGCTTCCTACTTTGCCCTGCAGCAAACGGTCAGTTTTTTTTTAAACGTTCAGATGACAACGAAATCTTCAAGCTCGGGGCCTTGGGGCAATCGCTCCTATTGCCCCACCAACCCCTCCCCTCATTTAAAAGCCGCTACTGGCCTCATCGACTAGCTGCTTACTCCAACACTTTTCTACTCATTAGCTACACTGTGCTCATAATAAAGTGCCAATATTATCTTTGATTTATACAGGCTGTGTTGTTTCGTCCTTGTATTCATATACATTCTTTATCTGTAGACTTATACCAGTGGCGTCGTCACCAGCCTGTGACAACGGAATGGGTGTCCGGCTAGAGAATGTTGGGGGGGGGGAGGTGACAAGTTTGAAGTGTTGACCTTCAAACTTACCCCCTCCCCCTTCCCCCACCCCCATCAATATGTACAATCAGTTTGCACTGATTGATAACGTTTGAATTATTTATACTTATTTTTTTTTTACAGGTAGCTTTACATTTCATTGTGTACATTTAAGTTAAGGACCGGTCACGCGTTTAGGGCCCCAACTGCTAAAGTGAGTGGCAAGTAGGGCGACAGTCCCAATGTGCTACGCATGAGAAAGGCCGCACGCTTCGAAAATGTGTTATAACCAGGCTCGTAGCCAGGTCAAAGTAAGCAGGGGGGCACCAATACCCAGCATTTTCTCATTTTAGTTACTTTTTCTTTATTTTTTCCTCTTTTTCTTTTTTAAGCGGGGGGGGGCACTCCACACCTAGCGGGGGGGGGAGGGGGCACGGGCCCCCCAGTGCCCCCCTTGGCTACGGGGCTGGTTATAACCTAACTGTAAAAAAAAAGCGAAATATTTGCTTCGAGCATCACAAATGACACTCGCTCTTGGCACCGCGTAATGCTATGGTCGTCTCTGACCTATCAAATCTAATTGGGCCCTAAAAAGGTCAGATCGTATCGGCGCGGCGCGTGCCTTTCTTTATGTGACACCATAAAAGCTCAAGCGGATCTGTTGCACTAATATATATTTCATTCATTATTTATAAGTTTAAAAATATAATGATTTATTTAAAGTGATTGATTTCAATTTATAATGTAGCAATTTGTTTCCCAAATTAAAAAACTAAACAAATGTATTGATTTCTATGAGCCTATTATTTAAACTGTAAGATCTAGTACTTGATGTCCCCCCCCCCCAACTAATTTTAAAGTTGATCATTTTCACTAATAGTAGTTGATTGAGTTCATAACAGTGCCGAACCTATGTATTTGGGGGCCAGAGGGTGGGGGGGGGCTTGGCCTCTTTGGGGGCCTCTGTATTTTGACATTCGACACCATGAAATGAGATAATGTACTTAATATTTAATGTAAAAAAAATTTTGGGGCCCCCTCAAGCTGGGGCCCTGGGGACTTTCGAATTTGCAGCCTCCCCCCCACTCTAGGTACGCTTCTGGTTCATAAACTGGTATAATGTGGTCATTCATCTCATTAGTTACAAGTTTTAGCAATATATCTCATTACGGTCAATTAAAACGATGCACTTCAGCTGATATGAATCCCCCGCAGTATCCCTCCCACCCAGCTGATATAAATATCCCCCCCCCCACACACGCAAAACACCCCCCCCCCTCCTTCAGTATTATCCTCATGTTTACAGTTACCCGAAGACGCAACGAGGCGTCTCACAGGTTTATTCAGACGGATTCAATGAAATGTTTACTGCACCAATGCTACATCTATGGCGAGCTCGTTACGACTGTATGTCGTCATCGCAACACACAAGCGCGCACATGCGCACACACGCACGCACGCACGCACGAGCACTATCTGTATGAGGCAGCTGGATTCATTGAATACTGACCATCAATGTGGCTCGATGCCAGGGGTCTTCAGACTGACGCTGGTTCAACGGTCGGGGAAGTTCTTGTTTTTTTTTTTTTGTGTTTTATCGTTATTGACGACATTAGGTTGTGTCCGAAAATGTGTTAATTAATAACTGGTGGACCGCCCCGCCCCACCCCCTTTGTGATTGGCATGTCTGGCGCTTGTATAGATTGCTCATCAAAGAGTCCGGCTTTCCTTTCAGGTTTGTCTGTATCTATCTATCTATCTATCTATCTATCTATCTATCTATCTATCTATCTATCTATCTATCTATCTATCTATCTATCTATCTATCTATCTATCTATCTATCTATCTATCTATCTATCTATCTATCTATCTATCTATCTATCTATCTATCTATCTGTCTGTCTGTCTGTCTGTCTGTCTGTCTATCTATCTATCTATCTATCTATCCTATCTATCTATCTATCTATCTATCTATCTATCTATCTATCTATCTATCTATCTATCTATCTGTCTGTCTGTCTGTCTGTCTGTCTATATGTCTGTCTTTCTGTCTGTTTGTCGGTCTCTGTGCATAAATGTAATAGTATTATATATGCATTTTATATGTTCTACGATCAATAAAATTTAGATTAATATGTTTGGGCCAGGTCATTCCCATTTCTTAACCACCCCCCCTTCCAGGGCCGGCCTTACTAATTTCGAGGCCCAATTTAACGGATGCTTGCGAGGGCCCTCTATTAATGTTAAATGTAAATTGCGGGGCCCCTGCCAAGCACGGGGCCCAATGCGGAGCAGTCGGTTAGATCGGCCCTGCCCCCCTCCCATTCCAAAAAAAAAAAAACTTCCCACAAAACCCTTTACATATCTATGAACACCCACCATTTGTCCAAAAAATGGTCTATTTCCTTTAAACCAATACAAACTGAATGAAGGAACTAGGCAGATGGGGAGGAAAATGTGATGTAACGGCTGTGAACGAAATTCGTTTAAATTGTGTAACGTATTTTGATTGGTCGCCCATGGCACGTGCTGGTCAGCTGAAAATTGAATTGCTGGAAAAGGGCGGCTGTCTTTCTTTGCAGGGGTGATTCATGAAACAGTTTGACTTTCCCGATTTGCCCCCGCATTGGCAAGCTTTTATGTTATTTTATTTATAGTTTACATAATCTCAAAGTAAATCATCTTAGAAGGGCCCCGGACAAACTACGCCCATGGGTGCCAGATCCATTTCTACCCCACCCCCTAATTATGCATCAAAATGGAGGAATAAAAAAATATTCGAATGAAATGCACCCAAATCTTACAGGCATGGGCGTATCGTATTCATGGGGGGGGGGGGCAAGGGGGAGGGGCATTTTTAAAAAAAAAATGTCATATAAGAGGGGGGCATTTGCTCCCCCCCCCCTTACATTTAAAATAAATGTCATATAGTTGTTGTTTGCCCCACCCTGGAAAATTTTTGCCCCCCCCCCTGGAAAAATTCCTAGCGACGCCCATGCTTACAGGCCCTGGAAAGAATTCGGGTTATCTAGGCCTCGCTGCGGCTCTAAACATGGGGGGAACAGTTCGGCAGAGCGTATCCACGGAGTTAATTATCGGTATAGTGATTCCTTTTCCCATTGTTTTGGTAGACATTTATGACTGTATCCCCTCTATGACTGATAACTCTTTGATAGACAACTCTGTCGCTACAACAAGCAATGGGGGAATAATTCTGCTTAGCTAGGAGCGATGAGGAAAGACAACTCCGCGAAATAGGATATATTTTTCATTTTTTTCTTTTTTTTTTTAAACTTGAATAGAAAATATGAGAGAGGAAAAAAAAAAGAAAGGTTTGTCCTCTGGTATTGTATAACAACTTGTCTGGCTGTCCGTAGCACTGATAGAAGTTCAATATTAACATTTTTTTTTGATACATTCAATACTTTCTGCTAATGTAAACTAAGTTCTGGGTAAAGGAGTCATGTGCGGCCGGAGGAAAAGCTCTCCCCCCCCCCCGCCCCCCAAGAATATAAATCGTACAGAATGCGCATCGTCAATTTAAATTGATTTTTTACGAAAGCTGCCATATTTGTGTATCATTCTGTTGTGATTCAATATTTTTATGGTGCTACACCAGTGGTGGCGCGTGCCACAGTCGGGACGCAGAGCCTCATCACTCGGCACGAGACTAAAATATCACTTCCTTTAATTTTCATTGGAGTGTTGGCACTTTGATATAAATAGGTAGGCTTCAGATATCTATGATCTTGGCTTCAGATATCTATGATCTTGGCTTCAGGTAGCTATGACCTTGGCTTCGGATAGCTATGACCTTGGCCTCAGATAGCTATGATCTTGGTCTCAGATAGCTATGTTCTTGATCTCAGATAGCTATGATCTTGGTCTCAGATAACTATGATTTTGGCTTCAGGTAGCTATGATCTTGGCTTCAGGTAGCTATGACCTTGGCTTCGAATAGCTATGACCTTGGCCTCAGGTAGCTATGATCTTGGCCTTAAATAGCTATGATCTTGGTCTCGGTTAGCTTTGGAAAGTTATTTCATAGGTATGTGAAAGCTGGAGTCTCTTTACCTTAGATCCGTGTCAAACTGTTTCACGACGGATGGCCTGAGAGACCCGCGTCCGATCTTCAGGCGAAAATTCGGTGTTAAATCCCTCGCCACACCCAGCTTTAAATGGGTACCTGACATTAGTCGGGGAAGTAAAGGCGGCTGGGTGCTGTGCTAACCACACAATCCCTTCATATGCAGTGGTTACGGAAACAGAGATGTAATCTATACACTTCATCTGCCCCGATGGCCTTTAAAGCTATGGGACCTTTTTTTTTTTTTAATTTGATAGAGAGAAGTGCTTTCAGCGCCTTTTCAAATGGAATTCAGTACTTGGTGCACAGTCCCTCTTGTGGCAATGCTGGCTCAGCTGTCCAATAGGCAAAGGTAGCGGCAGAGGCGTAGCTAGGGAGGCGGGGGTACATATGTCCCCGGGCGCTACTCACAATGGGGCGCCAAATTTATATTTTACATATAATATTATATGATATTTGAATGGGGGGGGGCGCTAAAAATGTATTTAAAAAGGTATTGTGCCCCGGGCGCGAGTTAAGCTCGTTACGGCACTGGGTAACGGGATATTTTGTGTTTACACCCAAATGTAGCAAAATGAATCTTCTAAACGCTTACAGTCTCTTGATACCAACTTTCCATCTGACTTCAAGTACACACACACACAGGTATATATATATATATATATATATATATATATATATATATATATATATATATATATATATGTTTATTATGCAAACAGAATTACTTATTTAGTAAACAGGCAGACGTCTAAAATATTCTACCTACCTCTAAACCCGGCTATAATGATCTATACGTTAGAAGTTTCTGGAACAGTCTAGAATATATTCCACCGACATATAGATATGATATGTTTGTTAATTAAAATATATCATTTCAAAATATCGATGCCCTGGTCACCGGCGGCGGAACGAAATATTTTAAGGAGGGGCAAGACAAAATATGACCGAAAGACAAATTTTATCCCCTTAATTCTATAATAGAATATAGTAATTCTGTAGCAAGTATTTAATCGATATTATAAAATAAATTTTATATTAAAATAAATAAAAATGAAAATTGAGCACTTTTGTCGTCATCTGATTCGTAATGTCAGTTTGTTTACAAATTAAATAGTGAAATTAGATCAGAAAATTACTGATAATTATCATGAATGATGATGAATATGAAACAGGAAACGGGAAACTAAATAAACAAAAAGTAATTTATGAAAAGATAATAAATAATTGTATTTTCTTTAAAAATTACATTTGCCGTCATTCGGTAGATGGCAATACTTCTCTATACTTATAAGACGCATTTGCTATCTGTCTGTTTCCTTAAAACTCAAGATCCAGACAACCAAATAACGTGAAATTTGGTACACGCAGTGGCGCAACCGGGGGGGGGGCAGGAGGGGGGGGCTTGAGCCACCCCCCAGGCCAAACCATCAATACATAATTTACGTTATAAAGTTACAAAAAAGACTGTCAAACTGTGCTTTTTCAATATGTGAGCCCCCCCCCCCGCAGCATTTTTTGCTGGTTGCGCCACTGGGTACACAAAATTACATGGGGAATGTTCTTAAACAGGTTTCGTTCCATCTCAATGAGTACTATAATTGTAATTAATTATTTTGGATATCAAAGACATGAAAATTGGCAAACTTTTACCCCGATTTCAGGTTTTACGAGCTTCTCTCCCACATAGCTAACTTACTATAAATATGATCGGTACGGGGAACCAAATATCACATTACTTACTACATTATTACAATCCATTCCTTCATCCATAGGAATTGTCATCTTTTGATACAGTAATGCCTAAGAGAGAGAGAGGGAGAGAGGGAGGTAAAGAGGGAGGGAGGGAGAGAGAGGGGGAGGGAGGGAGAGAGGGAGGGAGGGAAAGAGGGAGAGAAAGATAGAGAGAGGGGGAGGGGAGAGAGAGGGAGGGAGGAGAGGGAGAGAGGAACTGCCAAAAATGTTGTGTATCACATTGCTTTAAGATAATTGTACCCTTTCATTGCATGTAAATAAACCCTTTTTTACGCGTCTTATTTTAAATGTTAATTAAACGTCAAATTACGCTTCTTAAATAAACAGAAAACATTATTTTAAACCCGGGCAAAGCCGGGTACTTGCAACTAGTTTTAAAATATGCCACAACAACTCTCAATAATGTGATTACTGTAAAAAGTCAATTAATTATAATTTCTTTCAAATATTTAATTTAAGAAATAAATCAAATGAATTATGAAAATGAAACATAAACTAAAATGAATTACAAAGTTAAAAAAGTTAAAATTTTAGGCGGGGGGCAGACTGGAAATTCAGGGGGGGGGGCCGCTGCCCCCCTGCCCCCCCCTGCTCCGCCGCCAGTGGCCCTGGTACAGAAAATAGCAAAGTTTATAAATTTAAAAAAAAAATGTTTTACATTTTCAGAAAAGAATATCAATAAAACGAAAACAAAAAACAGAAATACCATTGTATTACACAGTGCTAAATAAAGATGGGTGGGGGGCAGTGGCGTAGCGAATGGGGGGCAAGGGCGCTACTCAAAAAGGGGCTCCAAATGAAGTGGCGTAGTGAGGGAGGGGCATCATGCCTCGGGCCCTGTTCACAAATGGTCCGCAAAGCATATAATATTATATGGTTTTCGAATGGGGGGGCGCTAAAAAGGTATTGTGCCCCTTGGGGGGGCGCTAAAAAGGTATTGTGCCCCCTGGTGCTAGTTTAGCTCGCTACGCCAATGGCCAAATGGTCCGCAAAACATATAATAAAAAGGTATTGTGCCCTGGGCACTACGCCACTGGGGGGGGGGGAGGGGGTGTCTTAACTGACTTAGTAAATGGGGCGTTTTCTTTGCCAAAATTGTGAATTGAAGGGATCAATAGTTCATTCCACCCAGTACTTTTAAATGGTTCTGCATTAAATGGCGACACGTACTGAAACAAAATTCGGTTAAAATGTCTAATCTTTAAACATGTATTCAATTAGTTTTCTATCCAATCAAAAATTTTCAGTAATTTTATGCAAAAGAAGACCGTTTATCCAATCTTCTTCAGTTAGACTTGCACAATTTTTGAAAATAGCGCATTTGTTTTCAGAAAAAAAATAAAAACAACATGTGCTTAATGTCTAATTCTTGGCGTGTAGCAGTAATCATTCTATGTATCAAGAATGTGTCTCGTGGAGTCTGCAACCTTCAACCAATCGATGGCCGTGTTAGACTAAGACTTTCTAATCTTCGCACTTGTATTATTAGTTTTAAAAAAATTAACTTAAAGAAAACGATTTTTTTTCCTTGCTGCGTCCTCTAATGTTCTTAATGAAAAGAGTGGACTTATTTGTTTGTGTGTGTGTTTGTGTGTGTATGTTTGTTTGTGTGTGTTTGTTTGTGTGAGTCTCTAAATCGTTCACTACAGATCAGAAGTGCAATAGGCAAACTTACCGAGCAGAGGCGTAACCAGGGGCGCCGAGAGCCAACAAGGGCCCCAGGGCAGGACATCATTGCGGGCCCCTTAATAAACAATGAGTCGTGAAAAAATTGACATGGTCGGGGCGGCCGGGCCCCCTTACAGATGCGGGCCCCCTGACAATGACCCCACCCCCGCCCCCCTCTCGGCGTGCCTGGTCGTAACTAGGGAGGTGGGGTCCAAATTCGAAAGACACCCCGAGCCCCAGCAAGAGGGGGAGCCCCCAAACATTTTAAACATTAAATATTAAGTACATTATCTCATGTCATGATGTTGAATGTCAAAAGGCCAAGCTCCACTTCCCGCCCCCCCCCCCCAAATCCCTGGGTTCAATGTTTGTGAGAGGAGGGGTAGTCAGAGGATTGTGTGCAATTTTTTATTTGTGAATAAAAAAAAATTGAAGCGACCTGAAAATCATTTCAAATTTGATAAAAAAACGTTGTGATTTCTTTATTCCTGCGAATATTTTTAAAAATAAGAAAACAACTTGTGTAAATATATCTACCATTTCTAAAAGTTAATATGTTCATTGCCTTTGTAAATACCATATTTTGCAAGTATTTATTTTAAATTCACTTCATTTTTCCGTCCATATATCTAAAAAAAAGCAAGATTTGTGCTTGCCCTGTGTTATTTAAAAATAAACTAAGATAGTAATAAAGGTTTCCTTTATTATTTTTCAATTCTTTGTTTAATACATGTAATAATTTAAAAGTTGTAAAGTTTGCTAAAATTTCTATAAATATTTTAAATGAAAAAGAAACCAAATACATGTGCAGTGGTACATCGGGTCACAAACTTAATTTGTTCCAGAACTCGATCCTAGCCTGACTTTGAAATCTGTGAAATAAAGAGAATCCATTTCAAGATAAAAGAATTGTTCTTTTTTTATTAACATCCCATCAAATTTCATATTAAATACAGAGAATGAAAACAACCAAAAATAAAATAAATTGTAAATCAAAAAAAAAAGATTTAGTCTTTCTGACCGCTTCTCCTTTAATGATTTTTAGCTGTAAAGTCCTGAAAAAGTCTCAGCCCCTGTGCAACAACACTGTGGGTCCCTCTAAGTGTGATTCCGTGAGGTGTGTGTTGTGAGGAATAGTGCCACTTAGAACTAAGTGGGGCTGTTGTGATGGTCAGATGTGTGGGGGGAAAGGTTAAAAATCATTTCGAGGGCCAATGAAATTTAGACAGTTGTATCTTAGGACAGCTCTCGACTCTACTCTTTAGGTAGGGTTAGTTTAGGCCAAGTGTCGGCAACCTGTGGCTCTTTCGATGTCAAATTGCGGCCTAATCAAATACCTTAAAATTGAAACAACAATTTTAGTGGCTCTTTAAAAATTGAGAAAATTGTAAATATTATAACTTTTGGCTCTTCCGTCTCAAAAGGTTGCCGACCCCTGGTTTAGGGTCATAAAGTGTGGTACAATGGTTGGCCACAAGTCGTTCTAGTTTTGAACCACTTTTTTGTATGTCAGACAATGAGTCTATACGTGGCTGATTCTCACAAACTCAATCGTTTAAATTTAAGCAGCAGGTCATCCAAGAATTTTAATGGATCCATTGCGAAATTTCTACAAACTAGATTTCAATATATTTTTTCGACACCGGCCATTTATTTACAGGGAAAATTTTCAAACCAATTCCATTAAATCATTCGAAAATCAAACAGATGTTGTCTTGAATCTCCATTGGAAGATGCACCAATCACATGTCAAGGGACATCAAAGGAGTTAACAAAGTCATCAAAAGCATGATGTATTTTGATAAGTAATAAAAGCATGCAAATAGGGACGGTCTGGGGAGTACTCGGATCCTAGGGCGAGATTAGTTGCGTGTCTATGGTGAGTGTCATAAGTAAGGTTAGAAACTAATGTCTAGTTTTGCTTCTATCAATTAACTATAACATATCTCCAAGTCCCGACTGTAGTATACTGTTACTGTATTTTAATGGTAAATATACTAATTTGTTTTGCATATAGGCATATATATATATATATATATATAAATATATATATATATATATATATATATATATATATATATATATATATATATATTAGGGTGGGGTTGAAAATAAAAATGTGGCACGGAACTCAGGAAAACTTTGAGTTTGCATATGAAACCAAAGAAAATCACTAAGAAATTAGTTCTGGACACTTATAAGTGCCCCATTTTTAATTTAGAAAATACTCGCTTTAATAGTATTGACAACCACAGCAGACTTATCAAATAATGAGACACACCTAACGTAAATCAATATTGTATGCAAATATAAACAGTCAAGCAATGGTAATTACTCACAGAATATAGGTATGTCCTTTTCTAACAAATCGTTACTGCAAAAAGTTATCACAATAATCTTGTTTTGAATCAAAACGAGGCATTAAATTGCGGGAATTTACTCGTGCACGAATAAAACCATCTCGGGCCTCAAAACCATAAACAGCTTTTGAGGCATCTGTAACCAGTTTTATGCAACGTTCCACTCCTTGAGTGTGGTTCTTGTAATTCAAAGTGAGTGGCTCATTGCTGAATTTAGCAATATCATCATCTGTCAGCTTCATCGTGAGTGGTGGCTCCTGGATATCTTCCCAGTTAATCAGATCAACGTAGTTTGTTGCATCATAGTTAATCGGCGGAACTTTAAACAGACGTATTGCAGCTGTAGATGCCTGGAGTCTTTGCTGGAGTATAATATCAACTGCTCTTGAGCGAATACTTTTGCCTGAATCAGCCAGCATAGCAATAAGAATATTTTCTGAGTGAGCAAAATATGCACTGCGACTAATGTAGGGCTTGACAATAGCAGCAGTTTCACTGGAAAGTTCTTTGAGAAGTTGAGTTGCATGATTGACATGTCTTGCGCCATATGTGCACGAGGGATTGTGCTTTATGTTGAACCAGTTTGCAGCATAGTTAGTTACAATGAAGTGTGTGATGATGCAAAGGTTAGCAGAAGGATTGTCTGTAACAACATACAGGCGGCAAACCATGTTGGCAAAAGTAAGCCATCGTGAGTGATTTAGGGGACCAGGCTTTCTAGCTGATAAATTTTCAGAAACAACGCCAGTTCTAATGGCTGTTACAATATCATATAAATATTTCTGGTCACATGAGAGATCAGCTACCTCATCCTCATCTAACACAGGCATACTGTGTTGACTTGTGATCTTTGTAAAATTAGCAATATGTTTCAGTTCGCAATGATGAAGTTCACGACCAATGGGACCACTGAAACTCGTTGCTCCAGATGTTGGCCCATCCAGTGTTGTAAACAGATGGCGCTGTGGTAGTTCATTTGTGTGTAGCAAGCATATGAACCAATTCAGAGGACGTCCTAAAGCCACCTCTAGATGACGGATTACTCCACCTTTACTGCCGACATTTGCATTTGTACTGTCACAGCCTATTGCTAAGCTACTATCACTTGCATCTTGCTCTCTAATTACAGTTACAATACTGTTAGCAATATCAGTACTTCTGCCTGATGAAGGCGTCACATGTGTCAGATAGCTACTACCTGGTTCTTCAACTAGAACATAATGATTTTCAACAGTAGTGTCACCATACCACTTGCCACTTCTGTTTACTTTGACCAAAGTGGTGTCTCGTCTACCATCAAAGTAAATACTTGTGATACCTTTTAGTGACAGTCGCATATCACGTTGCAAACCCTTGCTTAAATTCAGCCTCTCACAATGTACTTTATTCTTGTCTATCACAAAGCTTTGATTCTGTTTGGTTATGAAGCCAACATCGATAAGCACTGCTGTTGCTAGGGATGCTGCAGCTCTGTCTGATATGCCATATCTGTCTGCTTCTTTTGCTAAATTTGGAAGGGGTATTCGCATCTGACCTTCAGCTACATCATCATCACTACGACTGGATATATCATCACTAGCTACATCATCAATACTACTGGATTTATCATCACTATTATGAAGTGCCTCGTCATTGCTGTCCTCTGCAACACTTTGGTCACTTGCACAACTGTTACTAGATTCTTCTTCACTAAGATTTAAGTTACTCTCATCACTTGAAAATTTTCTTGGCATTTTACATCTTGTTTCTTCTTCAATTTTTCGTTGTAAACGCTTCTGCAATCTGGATGTTGCTTGGAAGTCTATATTTGCCATAAACATTTTGCGAGAGTTTCTTTGATCATATAAAAACAACAGTTCATCTGGTGGAACTTTCAAATTTCTAGGACAGTTACAAGATATGCTTACTTGTTTTGTAGAATTGTCATAAGACATACTGCACTTACATGCAGCTATATCAAACAATGAGTCCAAAGTGGCCAGAAAGGTAGACTGACGTGCTGAACTTGATTTAGAACGAGACAGTTCTGAACCTGTTGAAATCATTGTTTCCACACGTTTGATTACAGATCGGTATTGCATCGTTGGAATGGAAGCTTTGTTCCACAGACTGATAACAGCATCTGATACAGCTCTGTATTTGTCTTTGTTGGAAACGTTCTTTCTTTTTTTCATATGTAAGAAATGCTGCGCAACTTGACGATTTGTTGGCAGTACATTGTGAGGAAGTTCACCGGCATCGCCAAATACTGAGTGCCGTGTTACGCTTCTTGTAGCCATTAAGTTACAAAACATTCAATTTATTGTTCTAAATAAATAACCTGCAATAGAAATAAACAACAGGCATACAAATTAAAAGCATAATATAGTTACTAAATCTTAAAATTAAGCAAGTAATAATAGAATGCATCAAGCTAAAAAATGCTGGTTAACGCAATTTTCAAATTTAAAAATGGGGCACTTCCTGTAATACAAAAACAATTTAAAATTTTGTTCATTATTTCAGAGGTCATTTGTCAAATAAATACGGAGTTCAGTAATGATATTCCAATATTTTCTCTTTTCAACCCACCTAATATATATATATATATATATATATATATATATATATATATATATATATATATATATATATATATAAACCCCAAAAAAAAAAAAAGGTTCAGCTGAGCCTGTTATTTTTTTCTTGTCTTCACTTTTCTATTGTTTTGTTTCAATATTTTTCTTAAAGCATTTCACCCGTTTCGTCGTAATTAACGCAATCGTTGAGCCGTAGATAGCCGTATTGTTGCGTGCGCCCAGTGCGACTGAAAAGGGCAGCAACAAAAATTAACAAATCAACGCCCTGTGCGGCCGCACATTCCGCCTAACCCTTTCCTGTGCTACTAAATATATATATATATATATATATATATATATATATATATATATATATATATATATAGAGAGAGAGAGAGAGAGAGAGATATATACTCTTTATGGTGCAATTTAGTACTTGTTCTAAATGTGTCAACGGCAATGATGGGGATTTCTGTTTCCTGGATTGGGAAAGAGTAGAGTGAGTGCACGGACGTCGGGAGGAACGGTAATTATGTTGACTGGAGATTGGGGGAAGGGGAGGGGGAGAAAAGAGGGGTGGGGGGTGATGAGGGTGTGCTGGAGTGGATGGGATAATGAAGTCGGTAATTATGTGTATTGAAAGAAAAGAATCGATTAACTGGGTAGATGAAAAAAAAACAAACAACTACGACAAATCGCGTTACCATGTGAATTACTATATAGAAACTTTACACACAAAAGAACGAATTGTAGTGAAGGTTTCTATTGGTCTCTGTCTCCAAACAGCAGTTATGGTAATGTTAACCACACCATTTCAAAGGTACGCTGGGGGAGTAGTCACAAAATGAAAGTGACATTTTGTTAAATGTTAAAATTCATCAGGCATCACACAAATTGAAAGTAATCAGAAAACATTTGTTTACCTAAATGAATCATTGTACTGTCTATCTATCTATCTATCTAAATATATATATTTATGTTTTCTGATTACTTTCAATTTGTGTGATGCCTGATGAATTTTAACATTTATATATATATATATTTAGATACAAAAAAGTGGTTCAAAACTAGAACGATTTGTGGCCAACCATTGTACCACACTTTATGACCCTAAACCAGGGGTCGGCAACCTTTTGAGACGGAAGAGCCAAAAGTTATAATATTTACAATTTTCTCAATTTTTAAAGAGCCACTAAAATTGTTGTTTCAATTTTAAGGTATTTGATTAGGCCGTAATTTGACATCGAAAGAGCCACAGGTTGCCGACACGTGACCTAAACTAACCCTACCTAAAGAGTAGAGTCGAGAGCTGTCCTATGATACAACTGTCTAAATTTCATTGGCCCTCGAAATGATTTTTAACCTTTCCCCCTACACATCCGACTGTCACAATGAGCCCCAATTAGTTCTAAGTGGCCCTATTCCTCACAACACACACCTCACGGAATCACACTCAGAGGGACCCACACTGTTGTTGCACAGGGGCTGAGACTTTTTCAGGTCTTTACAGCAAAAAATCATTAAAGGAGAAGCAGTAAGAAAGACTAAATCTTTTTTTTTATTTTTTTTACAATTTATTTTGTTTTCTGGTTGTTTTCTGTCTCTGTATTTAATATGAAAATTGATGGGATGTTAATAAAAAAAGAACAATTCTTTTATCTTGAAATGGATTCTCTTTATTTCACAGATTTCAAAGTCAGGCTAGGATCGAGTTCAGGAACAAATTAAGTTTGTGACCCGATGTACCACTGCACATGTATTTGGTTTCTTTTTCATTTAAAATATTTATAGAAAATTTTTAGCAAACTTTATAACTTTTAAATTATTACATGTATTAAAGAAAGAATCGAAAAATAAAAAATGAAACATTTATTACAATCTTAGTTTATTTTTAAATATTTTAAAATAACACAGGGCAAGCACAAATCTTGCTTTTTTTTTTAAGATATATGGACGGAAAAATGAAGTGAATTTAAAATAAATACTTGCAAAATATGGTATTTACAAAGGCAATGAACATATTAACTTTTAGAAATGGTAGATATATTTACACAAGTTGTTTTTTTAATTTTAAAAATGTTCGCAGGAATAAAGAAATCACAACGTTTTTTTTATCAAATTTGAAATGATTCTCAGGTCGCTTCAATTTTTTTTTGATTCACAAATAAAAAATGGCCACAAGAGAAAAAAATCTCTTATTGATGTGTATAATGCGTATTAATACCTTGCACTTATAAATGATCAAAATTTTTCATCTCAGAAAATTATAGCGACTAACAGGAGTCAAACGTATTTAAACACATTGTGTATTATCATAATGAGGCATTTAAAAAAAAGTAAAAAAAAAAAAAAAAAAAAAAATCAAGATATTTTAGCTGCTGTTAAGTTTAGCTGTGGCGTGAAAGATTGAATAAAACAACAAAAGAAATTGAACAATGTAAAAATTGGCTTTAGTGAAAAATCAGGATTTGGTGAAATCTAATTATTTAAAGAAACAGACATGTGTCTATGTAGAGATGGCATCATGATCTGTTTCAAGAGAGCTGAGGGCAGTCAGCACTGAGGAAGTTACGGGGCATTACATAGCCATCTTGTTTATCCCTGAAACGAAAAAGAATTGGCTTTATTAGACGGAAAGAAAAAACATTTTATTAAAATGTCAATTTATTCTTGAGAATATGAAATGTAATTTTGAAGCTATGATTTTACTACTGTAACTATAATTTTATTTTTATATCTGTGAAACATCACTTTACTAAAGTAATTATGAAATAGACTTTTACTACTACTTGTTCAACTATTATTTTAGTGATGTAACACATAATTTTATTGCCATAACTACAAAATGTAATTTTAATACTGTAATTAAGAATGAAGTTAATATTCCTGGTATAACTATGCAATATAATTTTAATGCTGTAATTATGAAATTTAATCTATAAAGATGTAATTTTGAAAAATAATTGTACTCTTCTAGCTTTGAAATGTAATTTTTACTGCTATAGCCATGACACTTACACATCATACTGTAGATGAGTAATGACATCTGTAATTTGTTGGTTGGAAATTTCGCCATCCACCTCAGCAAGGAAGCAGTAATGTTCCTGGAAAAGTTTGAAAGGAATTCTAGCAGGGCCCCCTTCAGGGTCGCTTGTCTGAATCTCACAAATGGTCTTCATCGCATCAGTTATGTTCTGGGTGGAAAAATAAAAATATGCATCACCCACAAAAAAAATTATTATTTAAACATGCTATATACAGATAACTGTCTGTATGCAGACAAAATGAGAAATAGATTTTCGATCGAAAAAAAAAAAGTTAAGTTCCTCTAGGCAGATGATGTATTGAATTCATCTGTTTCTGAAACCTCACCATTCAAAGGGGTTGTTAGTACAACAACCTAGCCGCCATTACTTCCTCAACTATAGTCCGGCACCCCATTTAAAGTTGGGTGGACTTGAAGGACTTTTTAATAATCTTTTACAGTATTCAGATTTTTTAAAATTAATTTTAGAAATAATTTTTTTTTTATATTTAAAAAAAAAAAATTACTGTATTAGAAAAGTAAGCTTCCCATTATTGATGGTACAATTCATGGAAATCTGGGATATTGGAAATTTTGGAAATTAACATGTAAGAACTTTTACCCATTTTACAAATTCTGTTCAGATTCATTCAAATGTTTGTGATTAAAACCAGACCAAGATTTATTTAAGTGCATTTATTTTAATTTGTCTTGAACCCATGTGGACTCTACGGTTAAATGAATTCTGTTTTAATTTTTTATTTAAATTTTCTGCACAAGCAAGCATAAAATCCAGACAGACACTATGTATGCTTTGAAGAATGTATACAATGTATCTGGAGAAAATCGATTACAATGCTATTTTTTAATTTAATATGCAATTAGGAAGGGGTGAGAGAATTATCTCTCTCCTTACACCATTATTGAGATAGTTTATGTGGTGCCTTTTTTACACCTCATATATCCAAGAATGGACTTGGATGCACTGTGGAAGATGAAGGTAACTTGAGATGCATAACTAAGCATCAGAAGTTCATGGTATTATGACCTTTATTTCAATTTAAGCTGGATAAAAAAATCTGTTAGACATGTTTGGACAACATCATTTTATAATTCACCGAAAAATATTTTTTTTATGAAGTTTTACTTAAGCCTGAATGTAATATATTTAAATAAAGTCAAAATTCCACGAGAACTTACATCTCCTAGAGTAGATGCGGCCAAAGCAAAAAATTTGTTCCATTCGAAGCTAGATGTAAAGTTTCCAACCCTTATGATGTCTTGGAACTGCTCAATGGGAAGTGCAAGATCCAACCATTTCTCTTCCACTTGAGAAGCAGTGACAGTTAGTTTAGGACCAAGCTATATAAATAGAAGCATATTATTAAAACATAAGATTTTCATATTGTTTATACAATAAAATCCTTTTATAAGACAGTCTAAAAAAAATAAATTATAATTTAACATTTACACATTTATAGTTGGTCAAGCAATTTTTCTGTATAATTTTAGCTGGGATTTGGTTGAATGACGTTGGAACTTATAGGGGCTTGTTTTAAATTCTTAGATAGTACTAGATATTCAAATAGCAAGAAGGTGAGCTGTAAAGGGCCTACCAGAACTGAGTGCAATGGAAAGCTAAAGCAGAGTTGCTTGTAATTCAGAATCTATGGTTGTCATTTTTAGTTTACATTAAAATTCAGAATGGACAGCACTTAAACTGAGTTTATACTTAACATGTATTTAATTCTTTTTAGTAAAAGTTTAGAAAAATGAGTATTAATCAGAAAAAGTAGTAATGAAATTGTTTGAGAAGACTAATTTTCTAGTAATAGATGAAATTGATATTTTTGTAAAAAAAAATTAATCTTAGGGTTGTTGAACATAGTGAAACTTTATTGATATTTATTAACAGGCTAACAATACAAAAGTACTGTCAGGTTTAAAGAAAGGCCTTTATACGTTCTGAAGTAAGTATGTTAAAAAAAGATCAAAAAATCTATTTCTGATCATGTAATGATATTCCCATATTAGGGTCTACAGCCATTATCACTCTATCTTAGACAACATAAAAAACTAAATGTGATAAAAAAATCTAATAACCCAACTATGACTTGTGGGCAAATAAAAATTTAACCTGTTTATTTAGCACTCTGAGTAAGCCATGAGTGAGACCACTGTCTATCTTCTGAGTTGCTACTGGCATTTCTAATCTTTCCTTCACAGGTGGTATTTCATTCTTGGACAACGCTCTGAAGTACCTAAAAAATAATTTTTTATTCAATTAATCTAAAGCCAATAGTTGAATATTAAACTCGAAATATTTTGGAATAAAACTTAATAAAAAACAAAATTATTCAAATATTATAAAATAGCTGCACAAGAAATTAATACTTTTTAGTGTAATTTTTTTTAACTTTTAATTTTTAGCTTATTAACAATAATTACAGCATAGTTGTCAGACTCATAGCCTAATCTGACTTATTTTTGTTTGGACTTCATAACAATCCACTAATCATTAAAAAATTATTGTAAAAAGCAAAGTCAACAACCTCAATCAAGAATTCAAAAGTGGCATATGTACCTATTGTTTACTAGCACCAAACAGCTGTTTCAGTTGCGTTAGTGCAATAACACAGGATCTATTTTGAGCCATTAAAAAAAAATTCTTTATAAATGCTTGTGTTTTCATAATATTTTATCCATCTATGTTGTCACCCAATGACCGAAATATTTTGTAGGTTGTGGATTAAGTGTTTAATAAACTAATATAATACACTATAAGCATTAATGATCTGAACATACTAATGGACCGTAGTTTTGCCCATGTTTGCTCTAAACAGTAAGGAAATCAAGTGATATTAGACAATGTTTCTTTATCCCTTTGTTAACCTTTAACCAAGTTGCTTAGGCATGTATTATGGACAATAACCAAAATATTTCTTATTCACTCTGAGGTAAGTAATTAGGTGCATGATCACATTACTGGTACATGCATTTTAAATAGAAACACTAACTTGAACTAATGTTGAACAATCTGATAATTGTTAAGTTTTTTTTAGAGCATACATTTGCGCATTGTGCATAGTTATTTAGTTTAATGCATAAATGCATAAATATTCAGTTCCAGAAATAGGAGCCCTATTAGTTAGATAATAGATAGATAAATGACATTTACTTACGCAGCTGACCAGGCTAAAACATCTTTGGGCTGTGTCCTGATAGCTGCTTTAGTAAACTGTTTCAAAATATCAGGCAGCTCTGGTGGAATGTTAATCTGCTGAGAACAATAGTAAGGTTCATCCATTTTAGCTGCTGTGGTAGGCATTCTTGATGACTGAAAGCAAACAAAGAATATATATTGAAATTCTTTTCAAATACAGCGCTGTTAAAGAACTCAAGAATGGTAAACTGGATTTTTACTGGAAAAAATAACAGCAGACATATTACATAGACTTTTTTTTAAAAAGCAACATTAGAATATTAATAAAAACTAATATGAACCAGTTATAACAATATTAAAAAATACTAGCTTTACCCTGCACAATTTTTGCAACACCTTTCTTTTATAAAAATAATATTAATTTAAATCTTTAAAAAAAATATCTTAGATTTGTCTTCAGCAGTCCTACAATTGATTTTTTTTTAAAATGATTTAAATAGCTTCCCTTAGTTTTGTTATAGAACCTTTTTTGTTTTTATCATGATGATTGTTTAGCACTGTACTCATTTTAAAAAATATCGGATTAATTTTTATGATGATATTTACTACTTCAGAATTAACATCCTAAATTTAAAACCACAGAAACCATTAAAAACTGTGCATTAAAAAAAAAAACTATTTTTGAATAGAGAAGCTGCTATTAATATAAATATATTATTTTGACAGGAAACAGAAATGTCACTTTTGTTTCACCACACAATCCGTAAGAGCATTATTTATATGATTTTTGCATTACAATATAATTTTACAACTTTAAAAAAAATTATAACTTCTTACAAATATTTCAATTGAATTATTAGCAATACTTTAGACTAGCACACTACACACTAAAATCGTAAAGCATGGACTCCAGCACACTTTTAATTCGAGAATTCATTTTGCCCTTTAGCCTTTCTGATCTATGTTTCTTTTTTTTTTTTTTTAGAAACAAAAAGTGGATCTTTTGTGTTTCTATCAGTTTTCTATAGATTATAACTTTATTAATCTGACACAGCTTAATGACACAATATTAAAAAGTAAGTTCTAGTACTAGCCTTGGCAAACAAAATGCATATTTCAATGAAATTTTAACATTTTCTCAAGGCAGTGGCTATGGTTCGGTCCAAACAGAATAGGAAAATAGACAGAATCCATATTTTTTTTTCTGGTACCAGCCATTATATTAGGTTTTGGAATAGGGTTATTATTAGGGTTAGGGATAGGGTTAGGGATAGGTTTAGGGTGTGGAGCAATATCTATGGCTGGTACCCGGAAAAAAAATAGGGATTCTGTCGGAGCGAACCGTAGCCACTGCGTTTTCTCAAATAGATAAATTTGAGGTTAAATATTAATATTATTTAACAAATAAAATAAAAAACTATTATTATTAAAATATAATCAATCATGTTACAATAATGACATTACTCATCATACATTAAAAACCAGGCATAGACTATTCTCTGATTATAGACACTTTACTCGTCTATAGACATAATAGTAATTAGTATACAGTCTATATGGACAATATCATTATGGCGTATTTGTAGTAGTAGGCATATTAATAAAGTGTGAAAAAACACCCATTAAACACATAGAAGTTATTCTCTAAATTTGTCATAGATTCAATTACCTAAAAGTAAGCTATAACTTACTATTTGACTAATACTACAACATAGAAATCACAATACTCATATTTCGCCGATCCCATTTTTTTAAATGATAAATAGAAAAAAAAAAAGATGACACAGACAGTCAGGCCAATGAAAACAATATTGCCACTATTGTGTTATTTTATAAAATCATAATGTAATAAAATACTGGGTGAAATTTTAATGACAAACTTACTTTGAATTTAATCAGATTTTATTAATGCCGGAGATTGTTTGTTCGATGGTTTACTGTCCGATTTTTCTCTAACAGTTTGTTGTTGGCAACCGGGATACCAAAAGGCGATGCAGTGAAGTCTTTTTATCTAAAAATTGCTAAAAAGGTTAAACGAAACAAATTAGATTTAAAAAATGGTATTATCGGTTACTTTAAGTTTTAAATTGTAAGATCTCCATATAGCATTATTCATAGCTAAAAGTGATGAAAATATAATCTCCATATGCTATTAATTATTATATAATTATTACAGTTAGTTTTATTTCCAGACTTAGATTATTTCCGCATTTGTAAAATCAACAAAAAAAAGGGGGGAGGGGGTGAGAGAGAGAGAGAGAGAGTCATATTTGCCGGTTAGGCGTAAAGCAAAAACCAGCAACAAAAATTGATATTAAAACGAATTTTTGAATACAACATCAACAAAATATTTACTGAAAAAGTTTTCAATTTAACGCATATAGACAAACTTTTATTAAGTTGTATACAGTTTATTATCATAAAATTAACTCATAAAAATTTACTTTGAAATGCTTATTTTAGAAAATTATCGTCTGCTACAAAAGAAGCCAACAAATTGTTGAATTTTTGTTCCCTCTGTCGAGCATCTGTTTCTATCATTAGATAGTAGTATTTTCATTCTTTTGGAATCTTTATTGTTGCTTTAAATAAATAGCATATCTTCTATGGCTACGGCACAACTTCACCGGACACAAGGAAAAACGGTAAATACTTTTATCTTTTTTAAACGGCACATTTTTTACATATTTTTTTTGTTACTGTTGGTGTTACTTCTGTTAGTTTTACTCACACTTTACTTCACAATTTGTATTGATGATTGTCTACTAAGACATAAAATAAAAGACCCAGCACCAAAGGCTATATGCATAAGTTCATAAGTGGTAAGTCACAATGGACCTGGGCTTACTAAGAAAAAGTGTAACTTTGAGATTTTGCAGGACCCCTGGGAAGTCTGCACTTGGCTTATCTGTCTGTGTATTTAACAAAGCAATTCCAGAGACAACATTTTTTCAACTGGTTGATTTTTACTATCTTTATTTATAAAAATGAAGCTGTGTTTGTTTCTTTGTATGTGACTGTAAATTTTGATACATATTCAATGATATTGAAATCTCTATCATTGAACCATTCACAGAACCCGATTCTCATTTCAATTCGAATGCTCATAGTTTTAGGCTGTCTTAGGGATTGTGTGATTAGCACTGCGCCCAACTGCCTTTACTCATCCAACTTAAAGTCAGGTACCCATTTAAAGCTGGGTGGACTTTAGGACTTCACCATGACCTGAAAAAATCCCAAGGGTCTCGATGAGATTCGAACCTGTGATCCTCAGGTCAACAGTCAAGTGCTCTACACCACATGACCACCCATCCCATGAAGTTATTGTACATTAATTAAACAAATGTCATATATTTTGTTTTTGTTGAGATTAGAAAGATTTTCAAAATGTTTGATTTAGATTTGTCACTTTATATTGTATAATTATATACAAATTTTAAACCGTTGGTATCTAATACATAGTCATTAATCTATTTATCAAAATATGCAGGGATTTAAAAACATTACACTTTTGAAATTCTCAATATATATATAAGTTTAAATTCACCTGTCATAATTTTTCATAAAGTTTAAATGAGAAAACTCTGACTAGGCTATTCATTGCCTAAGGTGACTTTCTCCCCTAGCCTCATTTGAAGTCTGGTCTATAATTACTATTTTTACTTCATTAAACCCTGAATAGTTTTGTTTTTGAGATACCTACTTTAAGCTGAGTGGCCACAATTAATTTCAGTATATTTGAACCATTTTGCAGCCAATTTTACTTATGACACTCTCTCAAATGTTCTCTCATAGATATTTTGCACAAAAATTTTGCATAACTATAGGACATAGTAACTTCACCAGATTATTAATCTTGTTAATATACTCCAGATAATATAATTTTCAAGAAGCAGCTGACCATTTTTTAAATATCTCTAAGATCATTCTGTATGAGCTCAACATAAACCATATTCACAGCATATTCAGCTGAAATTTAAATCCTATTTTATTCAAACAGAGTGTGTAATTTAAATCCAAAACCTGATACACTTTATTATATTAAAAATCATTTTATTTATTGTAATACATTTAAAGCTCTTTTTTCTGTTATTTAGTTAAATTTGTAAATATTGTTTCTGCAACGGCTAATCATAATTTTGACCATAATATTTTATCCAGTGGGAGTCCATATTTCCTAATGAACAAGTTACAGAACAGAAGTCAGCATTATTTGTGAAGAAACTATTAGCAGTGGCCATATCCAATATTACTTACCTTAGAGCTATATTTCCAGAACATGCATATGGAGACAAATCTTTAGAAGGTATAAGAATTGTCATTAATATGGCTTATTTATTTATGTCAATTACTTTTATGGAATAAATTTTAGCTTTATATAATTAAAAAAATGGCAACTGAAGATTACAGTCAGATTACAAAAGTGATATATTAGTAGGCATATAGGAATCATGAAGCCTTTAAGTCAGTAACATATACTATTGCATATATTTCACTGCTTGTATACAAAACCAATAACAAAATGTGCATGATAGAGAGAATGTTAACGTTTCTAAAACGTAAAATCAAATTAAACAACAAAGCAATAAAAAAAATTCAATAACTCAAGGAAGGTAAACGAAGTTTTATTATTAAGGAATTCTTTCTAAAAGAAGATACTTATTCAGTAACACCTTGACAAAGGCTTCACAAAGAGGATTACTTTGTCATTTTTCTAGTCACCATAGTTATTATTTTTTATTTTTTGCAATGAAAAGTTATCAACAATTGCTTTTTTAGATTGGAGACACTATTTAGATTGCAAATATTTACTTAAAATAATTACCAGCTAATTAATTTTTCTTTTCATCAGATTTAAACTTAAAAGTACTGAGAGATGAAAGTTCTTGCCCTGGAGCATGTCAGGTCATAAAATGGGTTAAAGGGTGTTTTGATGCTTTAGACAAAAAATATGTGAGTATTCTTAATTTTTTAAAACAAAATTTAAACAAAAGTTATAATCACTGAATTTTGACATTTTTATATGTTAAATTAAATGCCATGCTATTTTTTTTCAGCTAAAAACACTTATCATTGGGGTAAGCAGAGTTTAATATTTTTTTACTGTTAATTAAATAATTTGTTATCCTCTTGTATGAATTTACATGAAGTAGTTAATGAATGCTATAGAGAATGAAATAAAATTTTAATGATATGTAAATTGTACAGCTTTCATTTTTCTATCAGATTTATGTTGATCCTAAAAACCCTGAGGTGAGATTTTTTAAATTTACTATTTCTTAGATTAGCTTTGTATAAATTATTTTACAGAAAAAAAAATACATCAAACTAAGTCTTAAATTATATATTTATTTCAGAGTGTCATTGAATCATATACATTTAAATTTACCTATCACAATCATGGTGAAATAGACATATACAGGTAGTGTTTTCTTTGTTACTTTTTATCTTAAAGTTAAATTAAGCTGCTGTAAATTCATTAAAGATTTATGATTTCTATAATTAACCCTTAGAAAGAATGTAGTTTTTTTTTAATGATTTTTGATGAAACTGACATTTGATTATAGCTGAATAAAAATGTTTGTTATTTATAGAAATGATAAAAAAGTATCCAGTGCCTACTCATCTGAAGAAACGAAAAAGGCTACCATACGACTGCTAAGAACACTAATAATACTAACCAACACTTTAACCTCTCTACCAGATAATGTCATGATGACAATGAAGCTATTTTACTATGATGAAGGTATATGCTACATATCTATTTCATTTTCATGAAATTTATTTTTTGATTACTACTTTTCTAATATATGTAGAAAATTTTGTAGATACATGTATATAGTTGGCTCTGACAAACATTTTTTCTTTGTAAGTTACACCAGCTGATTATGAGCCTCCTGGCTTTCGACCATCTAATGATTTTACTTTTCATTTTGCTGAAGAAGCAACTAATATTGCAATAGGAGAAGTAGCTACAGTGAGTAATTTTTTTTTGTCATGGAAAATATTTTGAGTAAAATAATATTGATTATTATTAACTTGTTGTGTCACTTTGTATAAATATATTAAATGTTCACTTTGAACTGATAAAATTGCTTTTAAAATTATCAAATGATTGTATTTAAAAGAAACATTTCACTTTTATGCATCAATAGCCATTCCACATGTAAGTAAAAAATTAAAGATTAACATGTATTATTCTGTTTTTTTTTCCCACAGTTTATGTTTGTTTTTCTTAATTGATTCTTTTCTTTTAAAATTTTTTTCATGGCCTCACTTCTGATGTAGAAGATTAGTCTAAAAATTAGTGGGTTTTTTTTTTTAATTTGTTTTAAAAGCTATTTTTTAAGCAATATATTTTACTAGAATTTACAAATGTGACAACAGAGTCTGGATTAATATATTTATTAATTTTACAATGTACAATTTTTGAAAACATAACTGCTGTTAAGCTTCTCTTAATGTGAAATGTAGATTTTTTTGTTCTAGGGAATATAACTAAAAATATCTTAAAAACATACTGTAAGGCTCTGCATTTTTTTATTTCAGTTATTTTACAGTTAAAATTTGAAAGTACAACTTTGATATTTTCCTTTTATAGGGTAAAAATGCGAATTAAGACTGGAAGCAAACAGTTTGAATTTCATGATGAACAAGTTGAAGAAATGGAACATTCTGAACAGATTTTGGCTATTAGTAATGCAGGATTAGATAATGAGGTAGATATTTGTTATTTTTATGTGATCAGTCTTTAGAAAATATTCTTGTTAAATAAAAATAAAAGAAAGAAATGCAATGAAATTTTTATCTTGCTTTCTTTAAAGTGAAATATACTACATAATTATTATTTTACTAGCAAATTATTGTTTTTCTAGTAATTTTTTTTTTCTTTTTGAAAATTGTTATAGAATAATCCTGTTCAAGAAATAACATCTGATAAAGTAAAGAGTATGTCCACAGTAGAAAATGAGTTGCCAGGAAATAACTCTTCCAAAAAGAAATTAAGCCCTACACAGCCAGGTAAATAAATCTCAAATAACTATAGCTGCTTGAATATTTTTATATTGGTACATTACCAATTGGTCTTTTTATAAGAGATATATTGAAATAGGATTTTAATGCATTTGCTTTTGTGTCAATATAATTTTATATTAAGTATACAATGGATTAGTGAATGAATGAAATTAAGCGGCCAAAAAAAAGAGTTTATAAAGCAGAAACAGTGATAATGGAGCAGCATTATGCAGGGTCTTAGCATGTTTTATTTCAGGTATATATATTTACAATCCTGTCAGTAAGAGTTTAAGCAAAATTTTTTTCTATTTTTCTGAAGATGCATTAAAAAGTCCTGGAAGACCTGAGCCAGATGAGGATTTTCTTGTCAGGTGCCCTTGTGGATGTAATGAAGTATGTTTCTGAGATATGTGGTTCTTACTGTTTTATATAGAGAATGTAATTAATATTGAATTTAAACTGTATTCTAATAATGGCATATATTTTTAGGATGATGGCTTAATGGTTATGTGTTCCGCCTGTAAATTCTGGCAACATGGAATCTGTTTTCTTATAAAATCAGAACATAAAGCACCTGCTGATCACATTTGTGACTTGTGTGCTCAGGTAAATATATTTCTAAATTTTACTACTTATTGTAAAAACTAGCTATCTGATTGGGGGTAGTGACTTAACGATTCAGTAAAACACTCACCTGCGAAAAAGAGCACTGGGGTATGTCAAGTTTTTGTGAGGATTTTGAGATCACAGAATTTCATATAGTCACTAGAAAGGTTGGAGAAAATAAAGTTGATGATTAAATCCACTATTATTGAGTGTCTCTGGAAACAACCTAACAACACTGAAAGCATGGCATACTTCTGTTTTGATCTTCAAATAATTAAAAATACATGACAGTAAAGAAGGCTGCAGCACTACTTCAAAACTTTTTTTGAGTGAATATCTACATACTGAATTATGCTTGCTAATTTTTTTGTTTTCTGATGTTGCAGAAACTATGATCAGATCATATCTTTTAAAAATTTAAAGAAACAAAGCAGTTACAAAAAACTTAATGAAATTCTTCAATTAAAATTTAATTGATTTATGAATTTTTTTTAATGTATTCATTTATGTTTTGCATGCTGGAAAAAAAGCAATATAAAATTTCTTTTTTTAAGTGTAAGTATTGAAGCAATTTTAGTTGTTTTTTTCTTTTCAAACAGGCAGGAAATTCTAAACTTCAGCCAACAGACCCTTATCTCTGTGGTTTATCTGTTGTAGAAAGACAGGTAAGAGTGTTTTGATATTCAAAATGTAATATATTTTAAAGTTTGTAATTTATTAAAGTAGGAACAAAATAAAAAAAAAAAGATGAATAAGAAGTTTTTAAACTAAAAAGATGTATCAAAATCTAAAGGTTTAAAAAAAAAATTCTTTAAACAGGTTGATGTCCTTTTTTGTGAAAATCAAAATGTACAATGGTGCCATAGCATTTCAATTTAGTTTTTAAAATATTATTTGTACTAAAAAAAAAGGAAAAAAAGAACAAAACAACTAAGACTTTTTTTTGAAGGGTACTTGTTTATGGAGAAGAACTTTGTCTGCTTGTTTGGAGTATAAACGCCTAATGGCACCTCAGTTGGCAAGAAGATTAGGTATTGACAACAATGTAGCACAGGGACTCATAAACAGATTGGAAAAGGAAAAGTATATAAGTGCAACTGGCAGCTCTCAAAAAAGGTTGATTTTTTTTTACCTGCAAACAAAACGTAAATCTCAGTAAATATTTTTCTAGCAAAATTAAATATAAATTAATTTGATACAATATATTTGAAAATATTTACTTAACATCTATAATTGGTTATCAAAGTAACTTTTTAAATATATCTCTGCATATTATGAATTTAGTTGATTAATTTTCAATAAAATTTCAGAATGGGTAAGACTATAGATCATGAAAAAATAAAAAATGATGGCATACCTCGATACTTGAGTACTCCTAGCTCTGCCTCTCAGAACACATTACATCATTCTGAAATGAAAGATAACTTGATGGTAAATATCTTAAAATATATCATTTAATACAATATTCTTCAAGTTTGAAGGCTATTTGAATAAGAATTCATTTTTCAGCAGTTAATAAAATGTAGGTTATGTGTAATAATTTTTTTATGTAAAAATATTGTGAGTGAGATAATGATTGATTCTTATTTTATGAGGAATTTTATTCTTGATTAGTACAAATCATACAGCATTTAATAGTGGCATTTCACAATCTGAAATTAGGATGCACATCCTGCTCAAAATATATTCAGTGCTTAAGCCAAAAACTTTATGACTACAACATTTTTATTGAATGAGGATAAAAATCCAGCTCCTGCTCTCATGCCTTACTTGAACCTTTTTCTAGCTTTTTACATACTTATTATCAAAATGACCTGATAGTGGAACAAGCTATAAGTTTAAAAACTTTAACGACAATTGAAAAAAGAGCATTGTGACTGTGTCTGTTCTTCTTGTGGACTGCTCATATTTAAACACTGGTTGCACACAATTCTTTTGCTTACTTTTTTAAGTTATATATTAATTTTTAAAAATTATTTTTGTTTTATAATCATATTAGGATACCAACATTACCAGCAACCAAACTTCACTAAAAGAAAATGGCCCAGAAAAGGTTACTATAATGAAATTTATTTTTAAAAGTATTGCACTATTCAGCATTATCATTATGAATGTTTTACAATTACTGTCATTGTTGTTATGATGATTTAAAAAAAGAAAAATACTTTTATTTATTTAAAATTCTTCATACAATGAATTAAATATTTAATTTTCAGTACAATCAAACCTTGGTTTGTGAGCATATTTATTACGTAATCCATAGCACTCGTGTATCAAAACAGATTTCACCATAAGAAATTATGGAAAATATGATGGATTGGTTCCAAAATTAAATACTTTATATATTTTTTTAAATTATATATAAATCAATTGAATACAGTCATTTTGTGGGACATTTTTTGCTATTACTAAATGAATAATTGCTATCTTTTTTCTCACTGTTATCTGTTTTGTATGGGGTTAACATATAACATATCCAGAGCCAAACTTTTGTCTTCTTTGTGAAGATTTCTTGGAAATATGATATGACTTTGCTATTTTTTTCAATTAATATGTAAAAAAATCCCTTGTTTTGCAAGTAATGCTTGTATATCAAGCAATTTTTTTTTTTTTTAAATTATGCTCCTCTTGCTTCAGACTCATAAACCAAGTTACTCTTAAAAAATTTTGACATGTACATTTTATTTGACCATGTCAGACTTGTTTTTTTTATTGGTTAACAAAAAGCAAAACATCACAAAATAAAGATAATAACTAGATTTTATAAGTCTTACTGTAACAGTGTGATAGATCTCACTATTATTTATAAGAATTTAACATTTGTTTTTCAGGATATCAGTACACTTTCTGATAAAACAAGCAAGCTTAATTTACAGCATTCAAAACGGATTACTAGAAGTAACAGATCTGAGGTAGTTTGTCTTTTTTTTGTGTGCATATTAGGGTTGCCAATATATTTTATACACCCAAACTTGAAAAAAATAATTACATCTGTTATTCTATTTTACAAAATATATTAAAATACATGTATATTGTGATCTGTTGAATTAAGTCATTGTCATTAGATTTTGTATTGTCCATTCTGAAGTCTAAAGTTTTATTTTTTTCTACAAATTGCCATCATCATGTGCATCTACAACTGTTTTATAAAAATCTTTGTGACATTCTTTTTTTTAAAATCTTGTCTTTGATCTTTAGATCATAGTTTCTGACTTAAAGTCATTTTACATCTTATTAATCTCATACGATTTGACAGGTTTCAGAGTAAATTTTCTGTAAGGTTGCTTTATGTAAACTTTTATACATTTATTTTGTTCTGCTAATTTATAACTGATAAAAAACCCAGCTGGTGTCCAATAATGACATGACTGGTATTTCTTGTTATTTTCTATTAACATTTATCAACTCAACAGTTGTTGAATCAAACTGTTCAAATGTATTAAAAAAGTCCTGCAGAGTAGTGAGAGATAGATTAAGAAATTTAAAACAAGTCTATGCACTGCTTTAATTAAAGATTGTCATATTTTTATGGTTAATTTTTTGTGTATTCTAGAATTTTTTTCCCCTGACAACACCAGTGTTTAAAATTTATATTTAACATTCCCAGGGTTTCTTTAAATTTTGGGGAGGGGAGACTATTCAGACCAAAACATGATTCTTCAAAAAAAAAAATATTTTGTTAAAAATAATTGTAAATGATAAAAAAGTGAACACTGTTTATTAAAATTTGATCTTAAAAAATGAGGTCTATATTCTTAAAATTTTTTAATCCATCCCTTTCTTCTATGCAGGGTATCCAAATTATCTTAGAATTCATGTATTTGTCTAAAGTAGATGCTACTTTGTGTGGTGACCATGCTTTTCCAATCAAAATTATTAATAAATCTTTAACTCTTTGTAGAAATGTTTTATATTTATTCACTTTTTTAAAATTGTTTACATTTTTTGCTCATTTCTTTTTTTAATATACTGATCCTGTTCAGACGGAAAGTCATCAATTTCCAGCTCCAGATTTAAAAGTTAAAAAAGGAAGAAAAAGAGCATATTCCAAAATTAATTCTGTAAGTACCAAATATTTAAATAAATCTTTATTAATATATTTAAATTATAACTAAGTCATGTCTCACGGTTAGGAAATATCTGAAATCAAAAATAGAAATTACAAGTTGCCCATGTCTTTTATAGAGTCAAAAATTAAAGTTCCCTTAGTCCTAAAGGACCATCGGGGCAGACAAAGTGTAGAATTCATCTGTTTCTATAACCTCAGCATATGAAGGGATTGCGTGGTTAGCACAACGTCTTGCCACTTTTACTTCCCCATCTTAAGTCAGGCCCATTTAAAGCTGAGTGGACTTGTGGGACTTTAACAAACTTTCACTAGGACATGAAAAAATTATAGAATATAATTATAGAATTAAACTGATGGGAAAAGTGCAGTGCAAGTAATACTTGCTAAAACATTAATAACATACACATTAAATGCCCAAAAATGATTATGGTATAATTCAACCAATCTATTTAGTCTTATGAATGTATAAGAAAAGGATGAGTCTGAATTGATTGAATTTCAAGAATTTATAGCAATGAGCAAAGTATGGCCTAATTATTAATTAAAAAAAACAGTGTGGCTTTCTAAAAGTATTGAATTCTAAACAGTTGTTTCCTATTTTTTCTTTAATAGTTAATTTGACAAAAAATAACTAAATAAACTACATGCTGAAATTTTACTTAGTGGCTAATATATTTATATAAGTACATGTATTGACAAAATAGGTCGCTCAAAACCTTATTGATGCATCTTAAGAAGTAGTATTCTTAAGGTTTTGGTAATTTGTAATTCCATTAAATAAATCAAATCCTTCATTTTCATTTGTGTTATATTGCTGAGAGCTTATAAAAGAGCCACTGTTAAATTGTTTAATGCTCCTGGAAATGTATATTAGAATATTAACTAATAAACTGTGTGCTTCATGAAGTTAAAACATTTATTTCTCTGCCATTGTTGTTGCATTGTCACTTTGTATATTGGGACTTTCCCTTCTTTTGATCTTTGTTTTTCATTTAGAAATTAACTTCCCCTCTATAGTTGGTTACATCTTATGACGCTTTAAACCGTTTATTAGCATGGAGAAGGTTGATGGAATTAATATTTAAATCTATAGAATAAAATTTCGCAACAAAATATTTACCCATACTGTCAATGTTAGTGTATGTCACTGATGGCTAAATGTGGCTTTTCATTAAGTTTCATTAAAATCTTCCCAATAAGTCTGTTTTTTCTATTTCTTAATCCTTTTTTCACTAAATCTTAAAGAATTGACTATGCTGTGTTTCTTTAAAGAATTTTTTTCCCGATAAAATAAAAGCGCAACATGGCTCTCATTGTTTTAAGGTCACCCCTGGTATATACAGTCAAACCTTGGTTTATGAGCATAATTCTTTCAAGAAAGGTTCTCGTAACCGAAAACACCATATCAAAGCAGATTTCCTGATAAGAAATAATAAAAAAAACTGTTTATGATAGGTTCCAGAAAAATAAAATTACTCTTATGAAAACATTTTTATGATTTTAATGTAAAAAATATTTCTTTTTTTTTTATAAAGTGATCAAATTTAAACATTGCGTTGGTAGTCTTGTTGTTTGTTCATTGTTATCTTTTTTTTATGTGTGATGTTAACATGGAAATTATCCAGTGACACTTCGTTTCGCTTTCTTGTAAGAAAGTAGCAGAAAAATTTGACTTATAATTGAGTTAATTGCTCTTTACTCATATGATGTTCCTAACATTTTACACTCTTCTTTTAATTTTATTTCTAGTATGGGATCTCTGAATCTTTTTTTTATTAATGTGGGTTATTGTCACAATTAATAAACCGTCACAACAGTCACAACGTCTTAGTAAAAAATTTACAGTCACACTTATGCTGACTTTCCAAGTATATGAGGGAAGCATGATTTTGGGTAGTTATCACGTATAGCATAGATGAAAAAGCAAATGATACTTAATACTTTTTCTGCAAAATTCACTTCTGTATCCAGTTAGGACATATTTAAATTTCTTTGCTCGTTTTGTAAGTAATTGTTTGTTTATCAAGGCAAATTTTGATTTAAAAAAATATATCATTCTTGCGAAACATACTCAAACTGTATATAAAATGATAATGCTATTAGAATTCTAAGAAGAATGTGCACAAATTATCAAAAAGATGTCAAAATACCTTCCTCCTTGATTGTGAATCAGATAAATCAGAAGTAAAATGGTCTGTTAAGTTTTAAAATGTGTAAAATGCTTGTTATAATTTCTTTTGGTGCTTTTAACCTTCTCATCCATATATGGTATATTAGTTGTTTTTTTTAAATTTCTGACCATTTTCATTATTGAAATAACCAAGTGATGACTCTTAACTCTAGTCAGGCTTAATTATTCTAAATTGATTTATGATATAAACATTTTCTTTAGTTTTATGTAAATCTATTAAGCTCAAAGATGTAATTATTTTCCAAAAACAGAATGAGTTTGATATCTCTGACAGTCAAGAAAGCCTAACTGTGGCTAAGAAAAAAGCCAGTACTGTTACAAAGGATATTGCAGTCTGAACTCCTTTTTTGTTGAAATAAATGATGTTATTAATTTCTAAAAATATTTTAATTTGTTAAGAAAATATTTATAGTTTCCTTTTTTTCTGCTCTTTTTTTTGTTAGAAAGATATTTATCTTGTTGATGTTAATTTTAAATCTAAGTTATAACAGTGTTTTACCAATGAATTTATGTACATTCAGTATACTGTTTAAAGTTTAGTGATTATAAAATAAAATTTGTTTTTACTTTTTAAGCTAATAAAAAGCTGTGATATTGAAAAAAAATTGAACTTTTTTTTGTTTGATGGATTTATCATTTTTTATAAAAAGCCTTTTTTGCTCTTATGTGAATGTAAATTGTATCATCAAATTAGTAATAATTGCTTATCAATTTAACACCCAATGGTTCATAATTTATACTAAATAAAAAAAAACCATGACTAATCAGACATATTCAGAATAATGTTCACCTCTGACCTCAGCATAAAAAATCTTAGCTGTTCTCAATTAAAGCCTTCATTCATTTTTCTGCTTATCACTAAAAAAAAACTTTAAAAGATCTGTTACTTATTTGGAAAACATTAGTACTTATTGTGGTGCCTGTGATCTGTGAAGTCCCTGTAAGGATGAGATGTTTATCTCTTAGATCATATAAACCATTATGGGATGATTTTACAGTGGCCTTGTTTCATCCCCAATAACGCCAATAGTACAACAACTATGAAAGCACCACAGGAGACGGGACAAACCGTTAACAGTCGTGCGATTTTCTCAGCAAACCATCCGTTCATCACCCATTTTAACAATTAAGGATCAGTGGTAAATTGAAGTGATTACAACTATTTTTACCAGTATTGTGTTGTTAATTTAACTAAATCATTTAGCCCTTGTATTGTTATTAAATAGTGTGAAGGTTTTTTTTAATGCAAGTATCTCTACATTTAACAAAAAGCCATAAGTAAAACATGTAATTTTAAAGCATTGGTTAAGCAATCGGAAATTAATTACAATTTCTCAGATTCTAACACACAAAAACTTTCTAATTTTTTTTATTTCTGATTCCAATTATCATTCCATTACTTAAGAGTTGATTCAAAATGTAATATTTACTCAATGTTGAAAAAATATAACCAACTTGATTTCTCATATATTCTTAAGGCTAACATTAGGTCTCCTGTTAATCAACAAGATAACATGTTTTTGTCTTGATGGGTTAATAACACATTTGTAACTGCCATGGTGCTGCCTGTAAGCTGTATAATTTTCAGTTATGTACTTACATTTTTAAAGGCATCTGGTTTATCCATATGGATAGCATCCTACTTGTCTGTATTCTCTAGTAAGCAGCCATGGATTATGATATTTTTTTCTCTCATCATATCTTTATGACAGAGATTGAAAGCAATGTAGCATTCTTTGTCCTATTCTTGCTAAATTGGTAAGTTGTTATTTTAATTTTTGGTGTAATCATAATTTAAATTGGGATAGTTGTTCTAAATGTCTTTAAAATATTTACTGTAAGGATTGTATGGTATGAAAAATCATCATCATACCACCCCTTTAGATTTTTACTTTTTTTTTTTTTTACAGAATAGTTGATATTCACTTTACAATCATACATATTCATCTTTCAATTTCGTTAATACAATTTCTACCAGAATAAAAGCAAAAAGGTATTGCAGATAAACATGTATTAGATATTGTGCTTTTAAACCAGCAATGTAAGCGACAGGAAGGTCAATTCTAATTTTAAAGAGAGATATTCCAACAAATACAATTATTTTAACAGGCTCTATTAATGCAGTTGAATCCACTATACTTCTTCCAGTTACCCTGGCTTGTTATCTAGCATTCACGATTCCATTGGCAGTACCACATATTTCTATTGTCTGTGCCATTGGTCACATTAAAGTACAAGACATGGTAAGGTTTTTACAGAAATATAGTTTTTTTTTTCTTTCTTTTTTTTGTTTCAATAGCTATTAGTAAACATAGATAATTTAAAATTTAAATTTATATTTTGGTACTTGAATTTTTTTTTTTAATAAAGGAATACCAGACACTAAATTAGACTACAATTATTGTCTCTGAGAAGAATTTAGAAGAGATAAGTATCTTTAAATTGGGAAAAGAACACAATGAGAAAATAAACATGTTTAAATGAATAAAAGATGGGTGGAAATAGTCATTTAAAGGTAAGTTTTTTTTATTCACAGTGATTATTTATTTCTGTTAAAAAAAATGCCATTGACAGATAATCATTTTAATAATAAGCATATAAAGATAATGATGAAATACAATGTTAGTCTCTACATGGTTTTATTATTCTTTTATCAAATTATAATTGACTGTTTTGTTTTTTGTCCCCGTTTTGTCTGTCTGTCTGTCTATCTGTCCGTCATCACCCTAGATCTCAACAACCATAAGTCCTAGACCCATGATGTATATATCATTTTGTAGGTCTTGGCCTGCCAAGAAATGACTTTTGTCCGTTTCGCGATCTGACCTCTGAGGGCCGTAAAAGGGGGCTTGTAAAGTACCGTTTTTTACTATATAAGCTATATTAACATAGGAGCACCCTAGATCTCAGCAACCATAAGTCCTAGACCCATGATGTATATATCATTTTTTAGGTCTTGGCCTGCCAAGTGTACATCAAAAGTCCATTTCGCGATCTCAGGGCCGAAAAAAAAAGACTTTCCTAGGTACCGTTTTTGCTTATATTTTAAATATAAATAATAAAAGCTAATCAAAGGGGCGTAATCATTATTTATTTTTGTGACAGTTATTCAACATGATTACTTTCCTCTCTATTTATCAAAACACGGGAAAAAATTCGGATTTCGTTCGGCGAAAATGCTCTAAAATGTCCTTTATCCGAAACGGAAAAGACTTAAATTGCTTGTTTTTTTGCATTGAGTAAAATATTTCTTTTATTAACAATATTTTTTCAACCAAATAAAAGTGACCAATCCATGTGTGTCCTCCTTTTCATTGTACATTTTTTTTTTTATTTTGGTCATTTAATTGAAAGTGAGTCAATTATTTTACACCTTCTAAATAATAGCTTGGCTTAGAAATTTCTAAAGCTTTATAAAATTTTTTTATAAAATGCTCTAATAAACTATGCTTTAAATTCTGCTAAACTTGAATGAAAAATTAACAACATAGTGAATTTAACACAATGTTGAATGGGCCCTTCCTAAAACAATAACTGCCCTTATTGAAGAGAGTCTGAAATCACTGGTCTCCAATCCTTGACATATAAGGCCAGTAAGAAAGCCAGTCTGAATAGCGGACTTGAGTCATGAAAATAAGTAGAGCTTTTGTAATAACAATACTACAAGCAATAATTAATTAATTTGAAGCTCTCATAAGCAGTGATAAAATCAAAATGAGAAAGACAATGTATTCAGAATGTTGCACACTCTAAGAGAAACATTGAGATGACGATACTTAAAGGTTTTAGCATCATTCTGGCATAATACTTTGAAAAACTGTCAGGAGCAACACAGAAATTTTTTGTTTGTTTGTTTTTTTAAATCTTTTTTTGTGTTTCCTTTTTTGTTTAGATGAAATCTAGGTTTGTAGTAAATATTATTTGCCTTATTGTTGTAAGTATTGTTACCAACACCTAGATTGTCCTAGATGAAGGTTAGATCTGGTTCTCATTCCATCAGTAATGAATAAAAAATTAAATCAAATTCAAATGCTTTTAAATTTTTACAATATTGTTCTGCAACCAGTATGCCACTGATGTGCTGCTAAGCAGTGCTAGGTGTTCTGTGACAAAAACTGATTTTTAGTTTATGTTGGATTGTTGGCATAGGAATTTTTTCCCTAACGAATCCATTGCTTTCACCAATATTTCAATAGCAGAATAAAACCAATCATTGGGTAGATTTATACCTTAAAGAAAAAATTCAGTATAGATTTTAAAAATAATCAGCTCAATAACACATTACACTAAATTTAAAACAACTAAGTAATTTTCTCACTAAAGCCCGGATGTGCATGTATTTATACTTGTCATTTTCCTTGAGTGTGCCGCAGAATTTTTGTAACATTTGAGTTGAAAAAGGTTGTGAGGGACTATAATCATGGACAAAATATGGTCTGCGGGGTAAATATGGCCCATCAGGCTGTTTGATCCAGCTCACTTTCTGCTTCTCTTCGCTCATTCACATCTGTGAACGTTTACATTTAAATATAATCATATTATACAAACATCCTTCTGTTAATAATTTTCTTAGTATACTCTTGTGTTATTCATAAAAATTAAAAAAAAAAATTACTAGTGTTTTCTGTACTGTGTTTATTTAGAATATATAATTTATTTTTCTAAATGGTACTAATTTATCATCTTTTTATGTACGCATATCTTAATCAGTACCATGGCCGTTCTTAGACTTAGGATTCTTGAGCAATAGCCAAAGTCCTCCATGTCTTACATGTCTAATCCAACCAGATTTTAGCAGTACATGTACACATTTTTGTTGTTAAAGATAGCTTTGTAATTCTCTTTTGAAAATAACAACCAAGATTTTCTGAGACTCTAAAAACCTAAGAATTTCTGTGATAGTGCCTCATGCAATGGAATAAAGATGTAAAACTCAAATTCTGGCACTAAAAACATTTAAATCACATAAAGAGAGAAATAATATTTATACAAGTTTATGATTGTTATTCATATAATTCCTGCACAATGTTTATGTGGCCTGAAAAAATTTAATTCTTTCAAGTATAACTGAGTTACTCAGTCTGAGTAGATCTTTACAAGAATCCTTAATTGGTCATCTATTCCTCTTATTTTATGTTTAAGTAAATGGCCATTCTTCTCTAATGCCATTCCATAGTTAGTCTGGTCACTTGATGACTTTAAATATCTACTATTCTTATTTTCTCTCTAAATAATTCTTATTCATCGGTCCATAAAACCCTGCAACATTTTAAAATTGTCTTAGCTTCTTTACTGTTTGGCTCATTTATAAGAAGTATGTTTGAGAATTCTTCCTGATTATGTAGATGTCTATCAATACAAAACTTAGCTAATTATTTTATATGAACTTAAATTATAAAAGTAAATTTAAAAATTAATCAATTATTTTGTTAATATACTTTACTAAAAATGTATTAGGCCTATATGTTGTTGTTGTTTAATATCTTCCACATTATTTCTTGTCATTTTATATTGTAATGAAAATATTTTTGTTTCCGTATAATAAAGTTTTCCCCACTATTTTCTCCCATGTATACGAAATCTGTATCAGAGCTGTTCTTTTGTTTATTTGGGGGCTCTAAACAAAAGTACATTTAGAGCCCTATGCAGAGGGCCTTGAAAATCCCAACTGGGGGCTTCTTAAGCAGAATGGCTTATTGTGCAGTTTGCATAATACAATTTATCCCGCTGTTGAATCAGCTCATATATTTTTTTTTTTACCATTCTACATAATTAAGCGGTCTGTTTATTTTCTTTCATACAGTCCAAGCCCGAGTCCTTAAAAATGATTTAATAAATAAAATGAATTGGAATTATTTTATCATCAAGATGTATTAGAGTCCTCTATAAATCTAGCACACAGTGGGGATGGGAATGTAGGCGGTGTAAATGCACTTGTCATCAGCAAGACTTTTCTTAGCTCACTCATAAGTAGTCCTACCAAGATGCTGGTGTTTCACGCGATACAACATTTTCTGGACTTAATATCGTTCTATTTTTGAAACCACCAAGTTCCATTTTTTTTTTACAATTCAAAGTAAAGATAAGAATTACAGAAATGATCAAGTTGTGACTAATTTTTTGAATGTAAAAATGTTGTTTGTGGTTTTAATTTACATTTTAAGCCAGGTAAATGGTTTTTCTTTCCTTTTAATTTTTTTTTAAATTATGGGCACTGGTACATCAGTAAACAAAAGTGCATTTTTAGAGTTTTTAATGTGATACACATATATGTATGGAATGTTGTAAATAAACGTGTTGATGGCTATCTTACTATATATTAGGCCTACAAGCAGGGCCGGATCTAGACTTGATGCCCCTAAGCTATTTGAGATATGGGGTCCTTTTAAAGACAGTATATTATACGCCAGTGCCAAATATTTAAGTATATATGACATTTGCTCACTCGGACAATATTTGGGGGCCCCCAAGAAAGTAGGGGCCCTAAGCTTTAGCTTGTGTAGCTTACACGTAAATCCTGCACTGCCCACACGTGGCTTTTAACATGTTTCTTTTTTAACCATACTATAAGCTTTTGTTAGGGAAAGAAGAATTATACCTTTATTTAAATAATTGCTTAACAGATTTAAGTAATGCACTAAATCATTGTTACAAATACTTATTGGCATAAAACTGATAATAATACGGTGAATTTTCTGAGTGAAATAGGGTTTCAGACGTGACCATCCGTTTCTTAAATTGTTAAAATGTTTTTAAAAATGCAAACTTCTTTATAGATTTAGTACTGGTTGTAATTGTTTTAGGTATCTTTTTTTTTTTAAAATTTACAATGTTAAAAGCAATATGCTTTTGATATAATCAGATCATTCAACTTCATCTGTACTCTACAGTGCCTCAATTTTTCAAGTCAATAAAAACTCGTTGCCGTAGACTAGTAGACAATAAGCGTCTAGACTGATAATGAAAATGATTTCATATTCATTCTATGATCATCTTTTTTTTTTCTTCTTACAAATTGATATGTCACAACCCCTTCCCCCTCGCCGCCCCTTCCCTCTTCATTAAACAAAGCAACAAGTTTCTTCAAAATTCTGTTACACTGAGCTATTTATATATTTGGCAGACATTAATAATTGGAGTAAGACAGAGTGGACGTCCACTTAACACTGTAAAGCACCAATGGCCTACATTATTTTTTTTTCAAGGCCACTTTGGCACTGATGGTGGGGGGGGGGGGGGAGGTTCTCAGAGTGACTTGTAAAATCCCCCACCTCTCCTTTCCCTTTCCCCACTGGATTTTTTTTTGGTTAATGTTCTTTTCTTTTTTTTCCTTGAAGTTTACTTTCGATCTTCTGAATACATAGGCCTACGTACAGGCACGCCGAGAGGGGAGGTCAGGGCGGGGGTCATTGCCAGGGGGCCCGCATCTGTAAGGTGGCCCGGCCGCCCCGACCATGTCATTGTTTATTAAGGGGCCCGCAATGATGTCCTGCCCTGGGGCCCTTGTTGGCTCTCGGCGCCCCTGCCTACGTATACTTTGTTTCACATTCAGGATATAAGCTCACTAAGTTTAGCGTTGTGTCACACCCACATTATTATTAAAATCACAAGTCTCTATGGCCACGCCGCCTTTGTAAATTATGTGCATTTCATGACAAACTAATAATTGGTCATATACCGTCCATGGATACTGCATCATAAGAGAGGAGAAACGATTCCATCGTCTCCTCTCGGTGTAAGAGTCCTCTTGACATACTTCATCTTGGCAACGCACCGACTCCAGATAACCCCATTTCTCTCTTTTTTTTTAAATATATTTATTTGTAAAGTTATATGAAATAATACAGTATGCAGTGAGATGAGGATAAAATGTAGGGTGTTGGCTTTGTTTGTGATCAAACGCTTATTCCAACGGTTGCATCTGTTTGATGAACTTACATTGTACAAGATTTGACAGGGATATTTAGATAAAACATAGTATGTTCATCAAACTGGGCCCTTTTAACAGCGGTCAGTGGACCCCCCCCACACCATTTCCATTATTTTTTTTTCTTAGGTTACTGGATAGTCTACGTTTCACCGTTATCACATGATTGTTAATATAAAGAACAGAGATGGGTAACAAGTGACTATACTCGAATACTACTTGAGTACATTTTTGGAGTAGTTGTACTCATACTTGCACTTGATTAGGTTACTTGTACTCATACTCAGGCCCACCGACAGAAATTTCGGGCCCCTGAGTAGGGCTGTCACGGGCCCCCTGTGCTGATAATAATATTTTCAAAAGTTGATTGGCCAGCTCAGTCCGGGCCCCTAAAACTAAAATTTCGGAGGGGGGCAAATGCCCCCAATTCCCCCCCCCCAGTTGCGCCACTGGGCGCATATCATATGTTCCTGTTATTTTATACGTGGATCTCTTTATGGCGCATATCATATGTTCCTGTTATTTTATATTGCATCAATTCAACATGTTTCTCTCTGCATGACTATATAAATGTACATCGAACACGTACAGATATTTACGTCTGTCTCAGCGCCTCTGCAAGTCATAAACACTCAGTCGATATCGTTATACATACAATACATTATTGCTATGCAAAATAAGTGTCATTTTACCGGCTTCATTATTTTTTTTTACACAGCTTACAGCTCAACGGTGGTGGTCTAACACTGCTCCTCGTGTTTTAGTGCAGCTTACACTGAACGTTTTATTTACTTTTCTATGACTTTACTTGCTTTTGTTTGAAATATTTCTACTTACATCTTGTTCAACTTTAGCGTGGCTCTTTACAGTAGTAGGCCTACTTCAAACTTTATATAAAACAAAAGAAGGGGAAAGGAATGCGGCTCTCATTGACTTCTCCCCCTCCGACCCCACTCCCCCGCATAATCCCCCGCCTAGCACTACCCTATCTGCCCACAGTAAAGCCGTGAAAGGTGTAATAGGCCTACATCATCGGGTTTATAAGGTTAACTGAAAAAAAAATACTGCTCATTGTTTAAAAAAAAAAGTTTAAATCTATGCAATTATTTTTTTCTAAATTCTTTGAAACGATGGTGTATTCAGAGCAGAATCTTAGACAGAGACTTCACCAGATGTTAATGAGCCCCGGACAAGCATTCTTGTCAGGGAGCCCTCGTAGCATCAGAGTGAATAGGAATTAATACTTTTCTGGGGGGGGGGGGGTCTTTTATATAGTCAGGGTGTCGCCTAGGTTGTATACCCATGTGAATAGTTTTCATTAAAGAGGTGCGATATTCTGTTATGATTTTGTGATCAATTACAGTAAACTGTCATTTTGGACTAATTACTAAAGAACCTGTTGTTTGCATACCCATGTTAATAGTTTTCATTAATGAGGTGCATTATTCTGTTATGATTTTGTGATCAATTACATTAAACTGTCATTTTGGACTAATTACTAAAGAACCTGTTGTTTGCATACCCATGTGAATTGTTTTCATCAAGAGGTGCATTATTCTGTTATGATTTTGTGGTCAATTACAGTAAACTGTCATTTTGGACTAATTACTAAAGAACCTGTTGTTTGCATACCCATGTGAATTGTTTTCATCAAGAGGTGCATTATTCTGTTATGATTTTGTGGTCAATTACAGTAAACTGTCATTTTGGACTAATTACTAAAGAACCTGTTGTTTGCATACCCATGTGAATAGTTTTCATCAAGAGGTGCATTATTCTGTTATGATTTTGTGATCAATTACAGTAAACTGTCATTTTGGACTAATTACTAAAGAACCTGTTGTTTGCATACCCATGTGAATTGTTTTCATCAAGAGGTGCATTATTCTGTTATGATTTTGTGGTCAATTACAGTAAACTGTCATTTTGGACTAATTACTAAAGAACTGTTGTTTATCAACATTTTTTTCTTGTTTCTAGTTAACAGCTCTGTGTTTAGGTTCGGGCAAGGTGGAAGTCAGGCTGGAGAGCTTTGAGAATGAAAAAGGCCAAAAGAAAGATGGTTCATGTTGTGACGAAGATAGATGGAGCATTGATGACTTTTGGGCCTGGTTTGATCTAGGGTCAGAGATGGAAGAAACCCAGTGTGGCATGTGTGATCATGTATTTCAAATATGTCTAAATAACATTCAGTAAGATATCATAGATATCATATATATATATTTATTTATTTATATATTTATTTATTTATATATTTATTTATTTAAAAAACAACAACTAATAATATTTTAAAAAACAATATAATTCAAAACATTATCAGTAGGGCTTATATAGCTGAACATCATAATCTCAAATGTTTGTATTTGTCTTTGATGTACAAGTCATGATTCTTGTGTTTACTTGTTTTTCAGTCCTGAGGCTGCCTGTAAAAGCATTGGCCCACTCTCTATAAACTACATTTTTTTTCCTGATATAATTGGACAGGAACCTAATCCTATGACGTTTTCATTTGATTCATTGGCAGTAAGTTATTTGAAAATTTCAAGCTATTAAAATGGATGAGCAATTTCTTTTACATTTTTTTTTTTGTTTTAGCTAATTATAATTAAGATAAAGAAATATTCAATGATTTATTTTTTTAATCTCTAGAATTCAATACATTATTTCTTATTAATAATTAAAACAAAACCAATATTTGTACCTAAAGGGCAGTACTATGATTACTATAGATGTTTCTGATTCTGATCATGGAGGACATGTTATGGAAGCCATTGATGAAGTCAGTTATGAATTTATCCCCGAAAAAAAAATCCTCCCCAAAGAATCTGAGGCATTGTTTTCTTTTTCTGATCTGTCTGGTAAATTAATAAGGTGAGCAACTTGATAAATAAATAAAAAAATTGTCATATATTGTTTGTGTGTGTTTGTCTCAACACATGTAGGCAGTCAGGATCACAATATTTTAATGGAATATTTTGTGCAACAGTGAAGCCATGTCTGCTAATAAAATAGAGAAAAGGGGTGATTTCATCAAGTGTGAAATATTTCTATTTGTTATATCCCAGAGTGTTAAATGTTAATATAATATTTTGTTCACAACAGATGCTATCTACTATTATTTTTCTTTTTATTTGTATAATATCTTAAGCCTAAATACCTTGCGTTAATAATTAACTGTGAGATGCAGTAAAAATATTAGTTTAAAAATGGCAGTATATGTTTTGTTTAAGTACTGGAAATAAAATATATAGGCAGGGTGCTGGGGGAATAGCGTGGAATAAAAGTGCATAGAAAATATTGATCAAGGGGTTAAGCATGATATCTGATTGAAGATTTTCCTATTAAATCAGTTGAATTTTAAGAGCAGTAAATATGACATATTAGCTTAGAAATATAATTGATTACATGTCATTAATAAAAGTGCACATGCTTTTGTCAAATAGTTAGTTACAATACAATAATTAGTTATATTTATTATATGAACTAAATTGCATTCAATAAAATGTGAATTTGTTGATTTCTTGATCCTTTTCAAATATGAAAAAAAACATAATATCAAATAACATTTCAACCAATTTATCATTTTTAAAAGCCAAATGCTACATCAGTTAGTTTTAAAGCTGGTTTTAAGTAAATTCTGATAAAGAATTCTGCATCATCAAGGCATACATTTTTTTCTCCCACAGAATGAATATTGGTGTAAGAGTTTATTGTGATGATTTCTATTATGGCCCTGACTGTGCCAAGTATTGTGAGCCCAGAGATGATGGACAGGGACATTACAAATGTGATGAGGGATCTGGTGACAAAAAATGTCTAGATGGTATTCGCTGGTTTATTTGAAATAACAACAAAAGGAAATAACTTTGAAAAATAATATAATTATAAATATGTATAAACTGAAAATCTAGGAAGCTATTTTATCAACTTTTAAAATACAAAATCTTTTGTAATATTAGGATAGTAATCCCATCATATTCTGTTACCTTTGAAAGAAGTCAAGACTAAATGCAATCAAGAAAAATTAATTATAATACATTCATTTTAAATAGGTAAAAGAAATTCTTGTTAAAAACTCATGGCTAATAGAAAGATATTTATTAATTTTTAAATTTTCAATTACATGTATTAATATTTTTTTTTTTTATATTTTTTTTTATTGTATAACATATCTAAATAGCCTAAGTAAAATATTTAAAAAAAACTAATTTATGCAAACATAATTGTTTCTTTTAATTACTGTTTGTTCTATTAAATATCTTATAAATATCTAAAATAGGCTGGACTGGAACAGATTGTATGGTAAATGTTAAAAATGCTTGCATCAATCATCAGTGTCAGGAAGGTTCAACTTGTGTTGATCAGGGTCATTCATACACTTGCAAGTGTCCTGTTGGCAGAAGAGGTAATGTTGTTAACATCAAAGCACAATGTTTTAACACTGTTACATATAAATGAGCACCATTCATTCTCAGGACAGAATATTAAAATTCTGTTCAAAATGAAACAAGACCCAATCGATTTTATTATTGCATTGACTTATTATTAAGCTGCAATCTACTTTTTTTTAAATCTCATTTTAAATGACCTAGTATTGTCAATTTGAATAACATATAGTCTATTAATTTTTTAATCATTGCCAAACCAAAAAAATAAATAAAATTGTAAATCGGTTAATGATGGTAATCACCATTTTCCTAGTCTGTGTTTCAAGGAAGTATACAAGGTTTCATTGTGCAAAAAATGTATTCCCATTTTTTGCTTTCAAGCTTCTTAGGTTTTATAATCATTTTAAATACATTTACTAATATCTAAGTCCTAATTAACTACTGCATTGTAATTTAAAAAAAAAATGCTAATGCTACGAAAATAATTTTCAAACAATTTATATTTCTTTTTACTGAATGTTATCTTACTACAACTTTGAAATATTAATGTAGTGCATGTAGCTTATATAATATAATCATTTGAGAGGCATGTAGACACATCATAAGCCTCTAATAAAATATTAAACCAATAGCATCCTATAGTTTTATTTTTTTCAAAATTATTTCTATTTATTGGATTTACCTTTACAAAACCTTTTTTTGTGATCTACGATCAGGTACTTTGTGTGATCTGGAAAGCAATGCATGTGAAAGTTTTCCTTGTCAGAATAGCGGCACATGCCACATAGAAAAAAATGTAAAAAATTCATTTACTTGTCAGTGTGCCGAAGGTTGGACTGGAACACTATGTGAATCAAAAATTGTTCAGTGTTCCCCACATCACTGTAAAAAGGTGAGTGGGATTGTTGATTCATACTTTTTTTTTTTACTTTGGGGAAGTGATGTAAATGATTAAAAAGATGCAAATATTAAACATCTAAGTTACCTGTAACTTTGAGCCATTCCTCAAATTCACTTTAAACTTAACCCTCAAAAAATATTTTTCATCAGTGGGATGACAACTTGCACTTTTCGCTGCTGTCAGAAGGGGTTCTAGTTGGCCTTCCATATATTTGATCTAATTATTCATAGCTTTAGTCTCCAGATAAATAAAATTGGAACAACTTCGTCCAATGCCAAGATTCTTTCTCTACCTCAGCTTCAACTAAATTAGCATTCTATTTTTTTTTTCCTCTAGGGTTGTTAGATGATGTGCAAGAATGAAAAAAATACAGTGCATACGATTGTGACTTATTCATAAGTTACACTTACCATAGTTTTGATACACTCTTGCACAACACACTTAGTTAATTAAACATACTGGTTTATTCAAACTTATAATTGTGTTTACTTCCCTTGAGTAAACAAATAACCTGATGCTAACATAATTTCTGAGGGGACTGGTGATCAAGCAGTGTAGGGCACTTGACTGTCAACCCTCTCAGATTCAAATCTCAGTGAGAACCCTGGGATTTTTTTCAGGTCCTGGTGAAATTTCCATAGTCCACTCAGCTTTAATGGGTACCTGACTTGAATTGGGGGAGTAAAGGCAGCTGGGCATTGTACTAACCATACGATCTCATTATATGCCGAAGTTACCGAAACAGATGATTCTACACTTCCTCTGCCCCAATAAGCCCATTGGGGCATAAGGGAACTTTTAAAATTTTTTTTTACATAATCTCTGGTAATAAGAAGTGTTATGCCTTAGGGTATGCCTCCACAAGTTTGAAATTCTAGTATCTAAGGACATAGCAGATTCTGTCTTCATTTCACTGCAGTGAAAGGAAACATGCACACCTGTCTGGATTTTCAGTTTTAGTTGCTTGCAGAGTTTTTTCAGCAGAATTATATTTTCTGCAAGGGTAACGAAACCTAAATGGCTGCTAAGAAACATCAATTTGAATAGAAAATTGGGTTCAAATAGATATGTAATACTTAAAAAAATATGACGAAAACTTGGATTTTGACAGAGAAACATAAACTACATTGAATTTTAAGTTTATTTTTAAGAAAGTAATCATATTTTATGAATTAGCTTGGTCATATATTTAATTTGTAAAGACATATATTTATTTCATCATAGCCATACAATTACTTTTTTTTTTAAATGTGCTCTTAAACAACTTAAGCTAAAACAATTCGTAAATTAATTAGGTTCGTTTTTTGAAATACATGGAAAGTACATAAAAAATTATCCCTAGTGCTTAAAATCAACATGAAACAACAACCAGTTATATTTTTCTTCATCTTCAAGAGAACTTATTAATATCCTTTTAAACAAATGGCTAAAACAAAAGGCGTTGATTTTATTCATCAATCTCATGGCACACCTAAAACAATGTTACTAAGATTTCTAGCAACTAAATGTTGGCAAGGAAGAACACAAAATTTGTCATATAGCTTCCTTTTGGCCAGTTCTCTTAAATGTTTTTGCAAACCTTTAAATATTATTCTGACATATGTAGCCCCATTTGTAGTAAATGGAAGTTTCATACTCATGTCATTGATTATTCTTTGAATTATCCTGTGGCTTTCCCCAACCCTCTGAATCATCTTAGCACACCCAGGAAGGGGGATATCCCCCCACTTTGGGTAATGATTTAAAAAAAAAAATAACATACTAGGGGACAGATGGTCATGTGGTAAAGCGCCCGACTGTCGACCTGAAGGTACCTGGTTCGATCTCCGGTGAGAACCAAGGAAATTTTTCAGGTCTTGGCTTAAGTCCCTGCTATGTCTTTCGTGGTGCCTCCCGGCTGTGGTGGGGATGAAAGAAGGGCACTACAAAACCTAAAAACATAAATAACATAAGAAATGCCATTTATGAAAATGTGTTCAAAATGAATAATCCTAAGTAACATTTTTGTCAACTAACAAACTATACAATATATCCTAAATGCAAGTTTGTCTCTAAACATTATACTTTATAAGAAGAAGATAACAAAACTACAGAGAAAAAAAATCCCAGAATGACATATATGTTAAATAAAAGATGGTTTTATCTTTGTCATATAAAAATGTATGGCTTTTTTAAATTTCTTTTTAATCTGCCTGAAAATTTAATTTAATTATAATATTACATCTCTTTTGCCTTTGTTTAATTTTACTCAGGTTAATATTTTTTTCCCAGTAACTTCTAGACCTTTTATGTAAAATAAAAAAAAAAAATAATTTTTTTGATTTTTTATTTATCTTTATTTGATTCTCCAGGGCTCTTGCATCATTAGAAACGAAACTGTCACTTGCTTATGCCATGAAGGTTACTCTGGTATAAATTGTTCTGAACATACAGGCAAATGCAAATCAAACCCTTGTCTAAATCAAGCAACATGTGAAGATATCCCACAAGATTACAAATGTCGTTGTCCAGATGGCTACACTGGTGATAATATTATTTATTGATTTAAAATGCAATTTAAATTCTAAGAAATATCATTTTGTTTTGTTTTACCAAGATATACCAGTTTATGTATGATCAGTTTTTTTTTTAACCATGTACAAGTATTATTCATGATTAAATAGTACAACTGATTTCATGTCTTCCAATGTAAAACATTCTATTTGTATTTATTTCGACAGGAAAAAACTGTGAATCTAAAGTAAGCCTTTGTGACAGCAGTCCTTGTCTCAATGATGGAGCCTGTTTCCAGCTTGGTCAAATGTACATGTGTTTTTGTCCTGATGGTTTCTCTGGTGAGTCACTACATGTATTGTTTATAGTGAATCTAAGTAGAGATGAAAATATTAACTTGCTGAAAATTTACCTTTTTTTTTCAATTCAAACACTTGATCTGCATCTTGAAGATTGGACTAAGCTGTTGCCCAAAAAATCCTTTTTATAGATAGCTAAAGAAGACAACAACTAGCTCAAAAGGACACCCTTCCCAACTAACAGCCCTTAATTATGATGCTGGTAGGGCCTCCAACATGTAGTTTGCCCTTAAATATCTCTTAAGGTATCTGCTTCAGGTCCCTGAAGTCATAAGAGCAGCTTTAGACACCCAGACCAAGGGTCTGAAAACCTACAGCTGCATTAACCAAATACAGAGTTAAACTGTGTAGGACTATATTATATTTTCAATTTACATGGAGTAAACTGTACTATAAAATTCAAATCATGTTTTTTAACTGTGAATGATATTATTTTTAGAAGGTACAACAAATATGGAATTTTGTTATTCTCTTTGTATTTTATCTTATTTCCAACAATCATTAGCATTAATACACATTTTTTTTTTGCTGGAAATCAATGCAGATGAAATTGTTAATTCTTAATCTATTTAATTTTGTGAAAACTTTCAGACAAATATTTTCCTAGAACTTAAGAAGCACCAGTATTACTCTCTCTGAACTAATGATTCTCTAAGTGTGGGTGGCAACCTACCAGTGTGTCATGATCTGATTAGTAGTTAGTCACTAAAAAAGTTCAAAAGTACTTCATTGAAAATATTTATTATTTCAACTTATCTTTCTTTTATCATTTTTTTCTTTCTTTTCAAAAAGGTTTCTTAATGGGTCGTGATTTACAATAGTTTGATAACCACTGCTCTAATAAATTGTAACATTGGTGGCTATATCACATTTAATTCAAGTTGTGACCATTATTATAAATGTAATGATTTCTAACAATCGTTAAATATTACCTTTCATTTCAGGTGATAACTGTGAAATATATGAGATCATTAATCCATGCGAGGACAAACCGTGTCAGAATAATGGAACTTGCACAGATTTAAAAAACAATACTTTTTCATGCCAGTGCTCCAATGGTTTTACAGGCAGATATTGTGAGCACCATGTGTGCCACTCACATCCATGTAGAAACGGAGGTAAGTCTTTGTCTGAAGTTATCACAGCTTTTTGTATGTATTATCAATTAACTTCTAGCTGCACAACTGCATAACATTTGCAAAACAATATTTTATATAATTACTGTGAACTAATTTAAAAATAATTTTATTAATTTTTTTTCTTGCCTATTCGTTATCTTATAATACATTTTAATTTTTTTATATCAATAATCGTAGTGGTGGTAATTTTTTTTTTACCCCTCTTGATAATCTTTCTATATCGTTCTATTTGAAATTAATCATGTCGTATTTTTTCTTAAATGAAGATAAAATACGTGTATTATTATTGATATACTATGCAGACAAACAACTGTAACAAAATGGATCCTCCAAATCATTAATCTTGCTGTGTGACTTTAATATATAATGTTATGAATTCTTTTTCTTTGTGGTAATAAAATATATTACATGTATAATAAATTATTTATAAAGCTTTTATACACATATAATCCAGTCTCTTATTAAAAAGAATATTATCAATATGGCCAAGTATAATACAACTTTTGCCCCATTTCAAATTATAATTTAGCTCCATTTATTACAGTCAGTTTCTTAGCATAGTGATGGTGAAACACTTTCTTTAGACCATGTTGTTGGACAATATTTTATAGTTAAAACAACATCTCTTTAATGTCCACCTCCCTTCTTTTTAAAACGTGGACCATTCTGCCAAATGTTGAGCTAGTAATTTACCAAACTATCTGGCGCATCCATGGTACATTTTTAAGGTGTAAATTATACATTGTGTTAGTCTGGCACACCTATAATACAAACTTAATCCCCTAGATTAGGTAGTTAATAGTTAAACTCCTCCTCCAGGTTATAAAAATACAAATGATTTAAGAGAAACATTAACTCACTTTATCAATATCCAATGTTTTAAACAATATCTATTCAACCCCCCCCCCCCCCACCACTTTTCTAAAACCTACATGATGAAAAGTGATTGAGGTATGAAACCTACAGAAAGAAGCGATATAACTTTGAAGAATGATAGATTCATAATTAGATTGAATAAAATATTTTGGACTAAAATTTTATTTTAATCTTAATGTGCAATCTTTCCAATTTAGCAAATGGTTTTATTTTTAAAAGGGCTTGAAAATTGCAGCGAAATAAATATATAAAAATAAATTTTAAAAACGAAGGGCCCCACCCCTCTAAACTCTTGGGGGTCTGTGACAAGTGTTTGGGTTGCCTCCCCCTGCAGCGGCCCTGAAAACTAGTTCGGTTTTTTTTTAAATATACCTTTTAACTGTATGGCAGATATGTCTTTAGGAAAAATATAGCAACATATAACCTTATAGCATATACAGAATTAAAATGAACAATTTATTTTACTTTTTCCAGGTACTTGCCAGTCTCAAGACAGTACATTTGTTTGTATTTGTCCACCAGGATATGAAGGTATCTATAAAAAGTCCTTATGTAACACATTTTTTCATAATGAGAAATGGTTTTAATCAAGCCTTCTCAAATACTTAAATTAACGAAGATGTCTAGCAAACTGTAACTTATGATTATCAATTAAAACAGTAATAGGAGTATTTGGTTGAATTGGAAGAAAAAATAATAGTCATATAAAAGATAAATCTTCATTTGTAAGACCAGATGAAAATAGAGCATAATATAATCTACATTGTCATCTCTGATTATAACATATAGCTATTATCATTCCTTTGGACTGATAACATTGTCTGTGGGGATTTTTTTTTTTTGTAAAAATCATTTGAAGAGAAGACCAAAATGAAGCGCTTTTATTAACTGATAAAGTTTTCTTTTTAAAATTAGAAATAACACTTTATATAGAAAAGCATGAAATTCCTGAACCCTTTTAGTTAGCCTAAAACCTTCATAAAAATTTAACTGTTCTAGTCAAAATAGTTTTCTAAATATTACACTTTTCTTGTCTCAAACATTATGAAGATGTGTGGTAGGAAAAAAGACATAATTGGCAAGAATCTATAATAAGAATAGTTCTATTGAAAAATGTAGGCCTATAAAGTATAAGAACAATTACATACATCTATAGCCTTCATGCTCTGTACAGCAAAACTAAAGCTATTACAGCTATAAACCGCTTCATTTTAGCTATAATCTTTCATTTGCAGGTGCCACATGTCAGGAGATGCATTCAAAAGTAAGTATTCTTTATAAAATAAATAATTTTTTTTTTTTTTAAATGTGGAATAAAAGGATTGGTATAAAGAATTCACATGCATTTTTAATTTTTCAAAAATATAAGTACAGATATTTTTGTTATGTTTACATTTTACTAGAGAGATCTTTTTTTGTTAAGTTTAATCTTGTCATTTATTTTTTAATACTCTTGAAATACTCACAATATAGATCTTGTGTCCTAAAATAAAGTGCTTTAATATTTTATGCAGTTTCTTATAGTAATAAAACCATGCAGTCCACAGAAATTGTAACACAGACAACTGGGAGCTATTTAGACTTCTCCACCTTTACTAGGCCTGTATCGAAAACATCAAGCACACCTGTTGTTACAAAATTAGGTAATATTTTCTAAACATGGTACATTCTTGCTGGCCATATTTTGCTGAGGTTAGCTTCAGTATCAGGATTCTGGTTTATTACATTGTCAACAAATAAGTATTCAAAGTCTAAATAAAAACCAAAGAGTTGACTCATCATCAGGGGTGAGGCGTGAGTGTTGCCGGTCTAACTCTTAGAGAAAAATTGATTGATGTTATTATAGCTATATACAAAGCACAAACGAACAAAGATCTATATATTTGTATAAAGTATTGGACTATTAATAAAGACGATTTATATATAACTGATGTTATATATATTTAAACTTGTAGTCATTTTATTATGAATGATATGCTAACTATGTTCAATACACACAAGACCATTTTATAGCTATATAATGGTCCTGTGTGCATTGAATACAGTTAGCATAATCATTCATAATAAAATGATTACAAGTTTAAATGTATATAAAATTTATTTATATAAATCGTATATGTTGTTAGTCCAATACTTTATAAAAATATATAGATCTTTGTTCATTTGTGCTTTGTATATAGCTATAATAACATCAGTCAATTTTTCCCTAAGAGTTAGACCGGATACACTCACGCCTCGCACCTGCTCATCATATAATTACATCAGGCAACTATCCACTTAAAATGATACAGCTGATAATAAAAAAAAAATAAATATACTATTTTCATAGACCTCACACCAAAGCTCTTATCTGAATAATGATTCTTTCTTTAACCATAATAAAAAATATATAAACACTGAAAACTAAAATAAATTTCTTTAAAGGTCTACATCTTCTTTCTCAGATACAATAATATTGGAAATTACTTCACCTCAACAATCTACACTTCAAGCCGAAAATGTTTCATTAGATGACATCACACAACCTGAGGAAACATTACCACCCGTACCTGAGGAAGACCATTCACTTGGTGATGTAGAACAATCTGAAGAAACTGTTACTTCAGATGACGCTACACAATCTGACGAAACTGTTACATCAGATGACACTACACAATCTGAAGCAACTGTTGCACCAGATGACACTACACAATCTGAAGAAACTGTTACATCTGATGACATAACAAAACAAACTGTGGCACAAGATGACATTACAAAATCTGAAGAAACTGTTACATCATATGACACAACACAATCTGAAGAAACTGTTACGTCAGATGACACTTCACAATCTGCGGAAACTGTTACATCTGATAACATATCTAAAGAAACTGTTGCACCAGATGATACTACACAATCTGAAGAAACTGTTACATCTGATGACACTACACAATCTGAAGAAACTGTTACATCAGATGACACTATACAATCTGAAGAAACTGTGACATCAGATGACACTACACAATCTGAAGAAACTATTGCACCAGATGACACTACACAATCTAATGAAACTGTTACATCAGATGACACTACACAATCTGAAGCAACTATTACATCAGATGACACTACACAATCTGAAGAAACTATTACATCAGATGACACTACACAATCTGAAGAAACTATTACATCAGATGACACTACACAATCTGAAGAAACTGTTACATCAGATGACACTACACAATCTGAAGCAACTGTTACATCAGATGACACTACACAATCTGAAGAAACTATTACATCAGATGACACTATACAATCTGAAGAAACTGTGACATCAGATGACACTACACAATCTGAAGCAACTGTTACATCTGATGACATAACCAAAGAAACTATTGCACCAGTTGACATAACACAATCTGAGGAAACTGTTACATCTGATGACACTACACAATCTGAAGAAACTGTTACATCAGATGACACTACACAGTCTGACGAAATTATTACATCAGATGACACTACACAATCTGAAGAAACTGTGGCATCAGATGACACTGAAAACCAAAGAAACTGTTGCACCAGATGACACTACACAATCTGAAGCAACTGTTACACCAGATGACACTACACAATCTGAAGCAACTGTTACATCAGATGACACTACACAATCTGAAGAAACTATTACATCAGATGACACTATACAATCTGAAGAAACTGTGACATCAGATGACACTACACAATCTGAAGCAACTGTTACATCAGATGACACTACACAATCTGAAGAAACTATTACATCAGATGACACTACACAATCTGAAGAAACTGTTACATCAGATGACACTACACAATCTGAAGAAACTGTTACATCAGATGACATAACCAAAGAAACTGTTGCACCAGATGACACTACACAATCTGAAGCAACTGTTACATCAGATGACACTACACAATCTGAAGAAACTATTACATCAGATGACACTATACAATCTGAAGAAACTGTGACATCAGATGACACTACACAATCTGAAGAAACTGTTACATCAGATGACACTACACAATCTGAAGAAACTGTTACATCAGATGACACTACACAATCTGAAGAAACTGTTACATCAGATGACACTACACAATCTGAAGAAACTGTGACATCAGATGACACTACACAATCTGAAGCAACTGTTACATCAGATGACACTATACAATCTGAAGAAACTATTACATCAGATGACACTACACAATCTGAAGAAACTATTACATCAGATGACACTACACAATCTGAAGAAACTGTTACATCAGATGACACTACACAATCTGAAGAAACTGTTACATCAGATGACACTACACAATCTGAAGCAACTGTTACATCAGATGACACTACACAATCTGACGAAATTATTACATCAGATGACACTATGCAATCTGAAGAAACTGTGACATCAGATGACACTACACAATCTGAAGCAACTGTTACATCTGATGACATAACCAAAGAAACTGTTGCACCAGATGACACTACACAATCTGAAGCAACTGTTACATCAGATGACACTACACAATCTGAAGCAACTGTTACATCAGATGACACTACACAATCTGAAGAAACTATTACATCAGATGATACTATACAATCTGAAGAAACTGTTACATCAGATGACACTACACAATCTGAAGAAACTGTTACATCAGATGACACTACACAATCTGAAGAAACTGTTACATCATATGACACTACACAATCTGAAGAAACTGTTACATCTTATGATATAACCAAAGAAACTGTTGCACCAGATGACACTATACAATCTGAAGAAACTGTTACATCAGATGACACTACACAATCTGAAGAAACTGTTACATCAGATGACACTACACAATCTGAAGAAACTGTTACATCAGATGACACTAAACAATCTGAAGAAACTGTGACATCAGATGACACTACACAATCTGAAGCAACTGTTACATCTGATGACATAACCAAAGAAACTGTTGCACCAGATGACATTACACAATCTGAAGAAACTGTTACATCAGATGACACTACACAATCTGAAGAAACTATTACATCAGATGACACTACACAATCTGAAGAAACTGTTACATCAGATGACATAACACAATCTGAAGAAACTGTTACATCTGATGACACTTCACAATCTGGAGAAACTGCTGCACCAGATGACACAACACAGTCTGTAGAAACTGTTAAATCAGATGACACTACACAATCTGAAGAAACTATTACATCAGATGACACTACAAAATCTGAAGAAACTGTTACATCAGATGACATCAGCAAAGAAACTGTTACACCAGATGAAGAAACTGTTACATCAGATGACACTACAAAATCTGAAGAAACTGTTACATCAGATGACATCACCAAAGAAACTGTTACACCAGATGACACTACACAATCTGAAGAAACTGTTATATCAGATGACATAACCCAAGACACTGTTGCATTAGATTTTTCAACACAATCTGCAGAAACTGTTACATCAGATGACACTACAAAATCTGAAGAAACTGTTACATCAGATGACACTACACTGAAGAAACTGTTACATTTGATGAAACTAACCAAAGAAACTGTTACATCTGATGACACTACACAATCTGAAGAAACTGTTACATCTGATGACACTACACAATCTGAAGAAACTGTTACATCAGATGACACTACACAAACTGAAGAAACTGTTACATCATTTGACACTACACAATCTGAAGAAACTGTTACATCAGATGACACTACACAATCTGAAGAAACTGTTGTATCAGATAACAGTACACAATCTGAAGAAACTGTTATATTAGATGACACTACACAATCTGAAGAAACTGTTACATCAGATGACACTACACAATCTGAAGAAACTGTTGCACCATATCACACTACACAATCTGAAGAAACTGTTACATCTGATGACATAACACAATCTGAAGAAACTGTTATATTAGATGACACTACACAATCTGAAGAAACTGTTACATCAGATGACACTACACAATCTGAAGAAACTGTTACATCAGATGACACTACACAATCTGAAGAAACTGTTACATCAGATGACACTACACAATCTGAAGAAACTGTTACATCAGATGACATAACCAAAGAAACTGTTGCACCAGATGACACTACACAATCTGAAGAAACTGTTACATCAGATGACACTACACAATCTGAAGAAACTGTTACATCTGATGACACTACACAATCTGAAGAAACTGTTACATCAGATGACACTACACAATCTGAAGAAACTGTTACATCTGATGACACTATACAATCTAAAGAAACTGTTGCACCAGATGACACTACACAATCTGAAGAAACTGTTACATCTGATGACACTACACAATCAGAAGAAACTGATACATCAGATGACACTACACAATCTGAAGAAACTGTTACATCAGATGACACTACACAATCTGAAGCAAACTGTTACATCTGATGACATAACCAATCTGAAGACACTGTTACATCAGATGACACTACACAATCTGAAGAAACTGTTACATCAGATGACACTACAAAATCTGAAGAAACTGTTACATCAGATGACACTAACCAAAGAAACTGTTACATCTGATGAAATAACCAAAGAAACTGTTGCACCAGATGATACTACACAATCTGAGGAAACTGTTACATCTGATGACACTACACAATCTGAAGCAACTGTTACATCAGATGACACTTCACAATCTGAAGAAACTGTTGCATCAGATAACAGAACACAATCTGAAGAAACTGTTGCACCAGATGACATTACACAATCTGAAGAAACTGTTACATCAGATGACACTACACAATCTGAAGAAACTGTTACATCTGATGACACTACACAATCTGAAGAAACTGTTACATCAGATGACACTACACAATCTGAAGAAACTATTACATCAGATGACACTACGCAATCTGAAGAAACTGTTACATCAGATGACACTACACAATCTGAAGAAACTGTTACATCTGATGACATAACACAATCTGAAGAAACTGTTACGCCTGATGACACTACACAATCTGAAGAAACTGTTACATCAGATGACACTACACAATCTGAAGAAACTGTTACATCAGATGACACTACACAATCTGAAGTAACTGTTACATCAGATGACATAACACAATCTGAAGAAACTGTTACATCTGATGACACTTCACAATCTGGAGAAACTGCTGCACCAGATGACACAACACAGTCTGTAGAAACTGTTAAATCAGATGACACTACACAATCTGAAGAAACTATTACATCTGATGACACTACACAATCTGAAGAAACTGTTACATCAGATGACACTACACAATCTGAAGCAAACTGTTACATCTGATGACATAACCAAAGAACTGTTGCATTAGATGACATCAACACAATCTGAAGAAACTGTTACATCAGATGACACTACACAATCTGAAGAAACTGTTGCATCAGATGACATAACCAAAGAAACTGTTGCATTTGATGACAATACACAATCTGAAGAAACTGTTACATCCAGATGACACTACACAATCTGAAGAAACTATTACATCAGATGACACTACACAATCTGAAGAAACTGTTACATCAGATGACACTACACAATCTGAAGAAACTGTTACATCAGATGACACTACACAATCTGAAGAAACTGTTACATCAGATGACACTACACAATCTGAAGAAACTGTTACATCAGATGACACTACACAATCTGAAGAAACTATTACATCAGATGACACTACACAATCTGAAGAAACTGTTACATCAGATGACACTACACAATCTGAAGAAACTGTTACATCAGATGACACTACACAATCTGAAGAAACTGTTACATCAGATGACACTACACAATCTGAAGAAACTGTTACATCTGATGAAACTACACAATCTGAAGAAACTGTTACATCATATGACACTACACAATCTGAGGAAACTGTTACTTCAGGTGAGACTATACAATCTGAAGAAACTGTGACATCAGATGACACTTCACAATCTCAAGAAACTGTTACATCAGATGACACTACACAATCTGAAGAAACTGTTACATCAGATGACCTTTCACAATCTGAAGAAACTGTTACATCAGATGACATAACCAAAGAAACTGTTTCACCAGATGACACTACACAATCTGAAGAAACTGTTACATCAGATGACACTACACAATTTGAAGAAACTGTTACATCAGACGACCTTTCACAATCTGAAGAAACTGGTACATCAGATGACACTACACAATCTGAAGAAACTGTTGTACCAGTTGACACTACACAATCTGAAGAAACTGTTACATCTGATGACACTTCAGAATCTGAAGCAACTGTTACATCAGATGACATAACCAAAGAAACTGTTGCACCAGATGACACTACACAATCTGAAGAAACTGTTACATCAGATGACACTACGCAATCTGAAAAAACTGTTACATCAGATGACATAACAAAATCTGAAGAAACTGTTACATCTGATGAAACTACACAATCTGAAGAAACTGTTTCATCATATGACACTACACAATCTGAAGAAACTGTTTCATCATATGACACTGTACAATCTGAGGAAACTGTTACATCAGGTGAGACTATACAATCTGAAGAAACTGTTACATCTGATGACACTTCACAATCTGAAGCAACTGTTACATCTGATGACATAACAAAAGAAACTGTTGCACCAGATGTCACTACACAATCTGAAAAAACTGTTACACCAGATGACAGTACACAATCTGAAGAAACTGTTACACCAGATGACACTACACAATATGAAGAAACTATTACACCAGATGACACTACACAATATGAAGAAACTATTACACCAGATGACACTACACAATATGAAGAAACTATTACACCAGATGACACTACACAATCTGAAGAAACTGTTGCACCAGATGACAGTACACAATCTGAAGAAACTGTTACACCAGATGACACTACACAATATGAAGAAACTATTACACCAGATGACACTACACAATATGAAGAAACTATTACACCAGATGACACTACACAATATGAAGAAACTATTACACCAGATGACACTACACAATCTGAAGAAACTGTTGTACCAGTTGACACTACACAATCTGAAGAAACTGTTACATCTGATGACACTTCAGAATCTGAAGCAACTGTTACATCAGATGACATAACCAAAGAAACTGTTGCACCAGATGACACTACACAATCTGAAGAAACTGTTACATCAGATGACACTACGCAATCTGAAAAAACTGTTACATCAGATGACATAACAAAATCTGAAGAAACTGTTACATCTGATGAAACTACACAATCTGAAGAAACTGTTTCATCATATGACACTACACAATCTGAAGAAACTGTTTCATCATATGACACTGTACAATCTGAGGAAACTGTTACATCAGGTGAGACTATACAATCTGAAGAAACTGTTACATCTGATGACACTTCACAATCTGAAGCAACTGTTACATCTGATGACATAACCAAAGAAACTGTTGCACCAGATGTCACTACACAATCTGAAAAAACTGTTACACCAGATGACAGTACACAATCTGAAGAAACTGTTACACCAGATGACACTACACAATATGAAGAAACTATTACACCAGATGACACTACACAATATGAAGAAACTATTACACCAGATGACACTACACAATATGAAGAAACTATTACACCAGATGACACTACACAATCTGAAGAAACTGTTGCACCAGATGACAGTACACAATCTGAAGAAACTGTTACACCAGATGACACTACACAATATGAAGAAACTATTACACCAGATGACACTACACAATATGAAGAAACTATTACACCAGATGACACTACACAATATGAAGAAACTATTACACCAGATGACACTACACAATATGAAGAAACTGTTACACCAGATGACAGTACACAATCTGAAAAAACTGTTACACCAGATGACAGTACACAATCTGAAGAAACTGTTACACCAGATGACAGTACACAATCTGAAGAAACTGTTACACCAGATGACACTACACAATATGAAGAAACTATTACACCAGATGACACTACACAATCTGAAGAAACTGTTCCACCTGATGACAGTACACAATCTGAAGAAACTGTTACACCAGATGACACTACACAATATGAAGAAACTATTACACCAGATGACACTACACAATCTGAAGAAACCGTTACATTAGATGTAACTCAAACGGAAAAATCTGTAATACCTTTTAAAACAACTCTTTCAAAAGTAACCGTATTATCCATAAAGACCGCTCAATCAAAAATCACTGCATCATCTCTTAAGACTACTCATTCAAAAGTAACCGCATCACCTCTTAAGACTACGTACTCAAAAGTTACGGCATCACCTATTAAGACCTCTCACACAAGGGAAACTTTATCAGCTGATAAAACAACTCCTAATGAAGAGGCATTACCACTGTGTGAGGATGAAGACGTTATCGAAGACGACGACGGTGCCACAAGTCAAGATGACATCGGCTCTCTTTTGTCTGGTGGTTTAAAAATGATCGATGTCGCTCGTCAAAATCTCTGTGTCACAAGACAAGCCACCAAAGTTGTAGACCATACCACTAGCACAGATGTTCCAGTAACTACCAAGTCTACTTATTTACCAGTTAGTTCTTCCAGTGTCGACGACGACGTATCTGATCATTCAGATTTGACAGAGATCCCGTTGTTGACTACAACCAATGGCGTGCACATAGAAGATAAGTTTACCCCATCTGCTGCTATAGACAGTGTGATATCCACCCGTATTTCAGATACGACTTCTGACAAGACAAGTGAAAGTCCCGAAGACACGTTTCCTGTGATTCACCTTGAGACCCCAGCTGCTGAAAACTTCACCCTCAGACCTACCGATATTGACACGCCAGTGGACGTGGAGATTAAGATTGAGACCCAGAAAGTTGAAACAGCCACCATCAAGGATGTCGGGCCCAGAGTAGAAACTGTAGGTGACCTGCGGGTGAGCACAGCGAAAGAGATCATCCCAGTTAGTTTCTCTACACACTCGGGTGTTACGGATGATATAACGCCAACTAAAGAAGCGGTGGAGACATCACGATCAACCGAGTCCGTGACAGATCAAGATGTCATTGTGATTGACACCATCCCGGCTGTAGAGGTGACAATCAGAGCTCAAGACGACAAGACGAGTGAGCATCATTTAGTATCATTAGGATCCACGGTGGGCATGAGAGAAGACACATCCGCGCCATCTGCAGTGACTTGGACATCAACCACAGAAGATGAGATGAATGGGGAACTTCAGATCCACACCCACCAGGCGGAAGAAGTCTCAATAAGACCACACGGTATAGAGGAACCCAAAATAGATTTCGAAGTGACTGACAAGTCAGGCATAAGCCAAACTACCCTGTCGCAAATTACAACGGCTAAACTTGACGGAAGTATATCCAAAGAACTGGATGACAAGACTGGCCTCACTTCAACTACAGATGACAAGACTGGCCTCACTCCAACTACAGATGACAAGACTGGCCTCACTCCAACTACAGATGACAAGACTGGCCTCACTCCAACTACAGATGATAAGACTGGCCTCACTCCAACTACAGATGGCATGCTAGTTATTCATGTTGATACACAGCAAGTTGACGAACTGACTTTAAGACCGAAAACAGATGTTGTGTCAAGTTCACCTGCCAGTGTCTCAAATCTCATAGAAGTAGAGACATCAGTCAGTAGTGAAACTACCAAGCAAGACCTTACGCCAGCAACAGATGATGATATAGTTTTCCATTTGGTTACAAAGTTAGTTGACGAACTGACCTTAAGACCAAAACCAGAAGATGCACTTACCACCTCCCCTGCCAGTGTCCCAACGCTCAGAGAAGTTGAGACTGCGTTAACTACTGAATCTACTACTCAAGGAGAGGATGCGGCGATGTTGCATCTTGAGACAAATCAAGTTGATGTGCTACATTTGAACACAACGTCTTCTCCAGTACCCAGTACATTGTCTGACAAACAAGACGTCATAATCAGCCGTGCGTCAGGCGTGGATCTGACAGGGACACCCCCTGTCGTACCTGAGACCACAGACGACTTACTTATCCAAGTTCACACCCATGAAGCCGACGAAGCAAAGATAGCCACGCGGCTGCCCGAGAAAACAGTTGAAGATAGAGAAGAGAACGTGATTAGCACCACACTGCACTCAGCTATATCCTGGCTGCACACCACTCTGTCTGCATCACAAAGCGCACAGTCCGGTGACGGTCAAGAAATAAAGCTTGTCACTAAAGAGACGGAAGCCGATAGAGTCGTCAAACCTGAAGGAGTTATCTCTCATAAAGCTGACCACCGGACAACCATTAGCCCTTCGCCTCCGGCACAACAAAACGACACATCTAGTCCATCGATCACAAAGTGGCCAGTGCTTCCAGATAAAAACGTGCCTTCAGTTTATCGTGGACCTGGTGGGGTACTGATCCTGGTCTATTCAAATGATACTCTCACAGCCCAATCTGGCATCGTCCATATCCCAGTCAAAGGCCCCGGCGGCATAAGGAAGATACCAGCAGTTCCAGTGCCCAACGGTGTAGATTTTAGTAAAGAAGACGAAGATCTGGAATATTACATTCAAGGGAAACCTTTCCCCAACGGAAGCCTACCTTTACACAGGGTTACGAAGAGCAATAGAAAGATAATGGATCAGTTGCTCATAAGCAGCTCTAACATTTTGACACAGCACTCCAATCACTCCGTTGTGCACAGTCACCGGCAAAGAAATGAATCCTATCCTCTTCAAGTCAGACTCACTGTATACAAAGTAGTGCAAGATGTGGTGACAGTCAGCAACGCTACGGCCGAGGAAGCCTACAGGAAAGCTCGAGAGATGTTGAGGAAAACGCTGCAACAGTTGTCCAAGCTGTGGAACCACTGCGCCAGGGGATTCACAGAAGTCATCTACGTGCCAGCCACTAGCGAGATCAAGGACTACAGCGTGAGACTACAGATCGCCTACACAAACATCAGAAAAACGTACGAGTATGGGGTGAAAGTACTTCGTAACACATACAATGTGGTCTCCAAAAGGTTGGCTGACTACTATGAGAACCTGGCAGATTATGTGAAGACTGCATACAATTTCTACTACGATTATTTAGACGCAAGCATAAGATAAATGTGAATTACTGTTAGTTGTTTTGATAATCTTTTGTTGTTAATTATAGCATTAATCCTCTCGCCTTAAAATATGTTAGCATTGATGTTAAATATGTTATTTTGTTCCAGCATTTCATGTCAACACACTAAACTTTTCACGCCTTATGTATTTTTTTTCATTTTTAACGTTACAGCAATAAATTAAAAAGTCGTTTCATACAGTTATATCCACATTTAATTATTTGATTTCAAATGTCTGAAAAAGCAGCTTAATTTGATTTGTTTTATATTCTGTTGCACACAAATAAAATTGTACAATTAACCACAAATGCATTAAATGATTGCTATAAATAATTGTATCTTATGTTAAGGAACATAATTTCTAAATGTTTGCTTTGTACAAATATTTTCTTTCCATGCCACTACATAATTAACATAATTTGATTGACTTGACTGCAGTTGTTTCACGATGTACATTTTTTTAACTGTAACTATGATCTTTATTGGAAATACATGTATTATTAATTTGATGCTCTCATGCTTTTGATTTCAAGCAAATTTTGATAAGTGGTTTTGATGACAAAATAAACGTTTAGCTTTATTAATAGTTGATTAAGGTTCAACAAGTCAAAATAATTTTATAAAAATGAAATTTATGGTTAACTTCACTAGAACCTCAGGCATATAAAATCCCTTAATAACTGGTGGGTCAGACATGATAAAATTATGGGTTGGTCTGAATTTAGTATGGTATTATCTTGAATTACATTCCTAACATGTTAGAACCATTAGTTTTGACTGTCAGATATTTATTTTTAATTATCAAATTTTATAATCTGTTATAAAATTTAATTTAATACATTGATTACTAATATGAATTATAACCTTCAATACTGTCAGAATTCTTGCTCAAGTTAATGTCATAGTCTATTTAACACTTGTTAACAGGTGTAAAGGAATCAGTCATTCTTCACTTCAGACATTTTCAACCATACAGAGCCATATTGAAAAAACAAAACTACCTACTTAATGTAACACATGAATAAACTTTTTTTTTCCTTAGACCTTTTCACTTGTAACTTTCAACATGATGTTTTAATGTGGCATTTCTTTTTTAACTTTTATTTAAATTTATTAGTATGTATGAAACATATCCCATAATGTATTACATATATCACATAAGATAAATTAAGTAAATGCGGGTTAAGTTTTACATCAATTAATATTTTCATTGTAAATTTTATCTGCCTGCATAATCTAAAATTTCACATTAAAATACTTTATCCAGCTGAAATAAAGACCTCTTTGTTTACTTCTTAAAAAAAGTTTACATGGTGTGAAGGATTTGCTAATATAATTCAGACAGTATCAGAGACTTTAAATGATCTAAATCATTTTTAAAGAAAAGCAACAAGAAGAGTATATATCTCTCCACATCACATCAGTCAGTCCACTTTATATCATGTCATATAGCTAGCTACCAACATTTGTGTTTTACATGTGAACATGTATTTAAAAAATAGCTCTCTAAATACAAAAATGTGCACAAACAAATTCGATTTCTCAGACTTTTATTAAAAAGCATTCACAAAATTCAATTCTCAAACATTGAAACTTAATGGCAATGTAACAAAAAAGAATAATGATCAATAGAATCTTAGCTAAAAAAATTATTTAAAAAACAAATTCTGTTTTAAAGGTATGTAGTATAAAACTACAGTTCATAATGCCCAATGCAGACAAGAGTAGTTATTCTTTCTTGGTGTCTGATTCCTTTTTCTTAATAGCTTTTGCACGTGCTTGCAGCATAGAAGTTTTGAACATAAATCTTGGTGCAAAATTCATAAAAAATGCCTGAAAACAGATATAAGTTATGTATCATAAATAGGTTTTCTTTCAAATGGTAAGTTTAAAATTTTTTTACAATAAAATAACAAGTAATTTAGTTTTAAAAACAACCTAGTGTACTGACCTGGATTTCATGAGACCAATAGCCTGTAGTATTTGATAAAACTCCAACTGTGTTCAGTGCACTCTTCACAAAGGTAGTTGGAGTGGGTATTAGAAGATTTGGCCTGCGCATTTTGCTCAACTTGCTAACCACAAAAAATGGCGAGATGCACTACAAAAAAACAAAACATGAATATTATTTTACTAGATATTTGATTTTGCTTTGACAAACATTGATACATTTTTTTTAAAAACATTCTTCCAGTTAATGAAGGGTATGTCCTTCTCAATTGTCTTAAACATTACTTTTCATAAAAACTTCTTCGCCAGCTTTTGCAAACAAGCACAAGGAAAAAAAAACTCTAACTAAAGAGACACAAGTTTTAACAGCGTGTGTCTGCCAGATTTTCCCCACTTTATTTACTTTCAATTCAGTCTTTTCAAAGTACTGATTATTTATGGCCTGATAATGTCCATGCTCAGTATGATACCGGTCCTTTATGGCATGTAAATGTCCATGCTCAGTATGATACCGGTCATTTATGGCCTGATAATTTGTTAGATGTGTTAAATTTATCACACCAGCAAAATTAAAATTTCAAATTACAAGAAAATATGGTGTAAAGCAACAAACTTTGACTGTAACTTCCCTCTGTCATCTGATAGTTGCAAATATTATTGATGTGAACATTTGCAAAAGATTCCATTCTACACACAGTGCCAAACCTAGGGATTTGGGGGCTCGGGGGGGGGGGAAGGGCTTGGCCTCTTTGAGGGCCCCCTGCATTTTGATATTTGACATCACGACATAATGTACTTAATATTTAATGCTGAAAAAAATTTTTGGACCCCCTTCCCCCTATCTAGTAAAGCCTCTGCCTACACATTTTAAAACCACAGAAAATATTCAACTGTCTTACTTGCTACTATCACAAACTTATAAGAGCAACACAGCATTCCAAAGCCTATCAAAATATTCATCAAGCATCATTTAGCCTCATTTTACATTACTGATTAAAAAAAAACCCCAGTAAAATTATACTTTCAACTTCATTAGCTGATTCCTTAATTATAGTTTTTCTCAGATGAATCTGATTTGGCCAAAAAAAAAAAGTTGATCACATTCAACTACTAAGTCTACCTGGATTGTGATCCCTTTACTGCTATATTCTTGTTGAAGACACCGACTTAGAACATCTATATAGGCCTAGGAGATAAAACAAACATAAAGAAGGTTATGAAATGGTTAAGTTTTACATTTTATAAACAAAAAGACATCAAAATTGTTAATATAAAAAGAAAGTCAGGGTTTTAAAAGGATGATTTGTTAGTTTAATTAATCAGCACCTCTAATATATATATATATATATATATATATATATATATATATATAGATAGATAGATAGATAGATAGATAGATAAAAATATTGCATAGTTATACATTGTTCTGTTACAGTGCAAGGAACAATAGGGGGGGGGGGAAGTTCGGTTAATGAGGTCAGAGGGACACACAGACCTATGCTGACCCAGCCAGTGTGTGAAGGTGGCGGAGGTTCAATACTGTGTGACACAATGTCAACTGTAGTGCGAAACAAGATATGAATGGCCTTGCTTGATCTAATTAACCACCAGGTAAAACACATTAGGCCAGTGTGTGACTGTGTGTGTGTGTGGGGGGGGGAGACACTTTATGGTCAGGAACCATCCAGTAGGCTAGACCGATGACATGCTGATAAATGCCTTTACACCATCTTCACTAACCCCTACCGATAAAACTCTACAGCTTCTGATATAAAATACATACACACAGTTTTAATAAGCAAAACTAAAATTCGCCTCCTTTCCAGTTTAAAAAACAATACAACACATTTTTGACAGCTATGGTTCATTGAAGGAAAGGGAATTCCCAATCTTTTCTGATTTATTTATTTTTTAGTACCTTTCAGCCTCATTGGTGCATTCACTCTAATGATCTTCTACCGATTGTTTCTATGTACCGAACAATCCACACTGCGACATGTGATACAAGTATCGAATTGAATAGGCGTAATATCCAACGCTCTCTGGTCGCAGAGTGAAATGTGAAAACGTAACAGCATATGGTAATATGATACCTGCAAATTGTAGACAAGTAGGCCTATAATCGCCAGTAACATGCAGAGCACGGGGGCATTATGGGCCAAACTGGTGACCTAGACACACAATTCACACGTGCGTAATTTTCAATAAAGAAGCGACAAAAATCTCCACTCGACGTTTGGAATGGGAAAGAACGGGGCGTTGGTGGTGGGGGGGGGGGGTGACTTAAAAGAAGTTGATCGTCCAGGTGGGACAACTTAGATGTGATAACAAGCGCGTTGAAATAGTCATATCCCGTGAAGTTAACAACTCCAACAAACTGGTTACATTGGTCACTTACGTAGATTTACAATGACAAAAATAAAGCAAAACACAGATTGTGGCCATCGCAAGGCATGCTTAGAGAGAATTCGTGTTCCATTCTTTTCGTCTGGTCGGTCGTAAGGGCGCCAACACATAGGTTGGCCCTGAGCCATTGGCGCGCTTATGGTGGTGACTAATGGGGGGCCTACAAGTGCGCCACACATAAAGGCCGTCACTTGATATGCTAGTCTCGTGAGACTACATCGAAATTGTAAACCATTCATGAGAAAATGTTTTTAGCGCGCTCTCTTTTGAACCCCTCCCCCCCCCCCCACACACACCAAAGTATAGACATGAGCAAACAAAGGGCTCACGAGATTTCAGTTTAATCCCCGCCCCTTGTGTGGCCTTAGCCAATGTTACAACGGCACCTGAAGCGCCGCAGAGATGTATCTGGGTTTCGAACCCGTAGCCAGCGGATAGCCGACTGGGATCACAGCATCACCACAACCTCTCCGGCCATCCACAACGGCGAGATAGAGCGAGAGTGCCATTCTTTTATTAAAAAAAAATTACGGTAGCCAGACGGAGCAGGTGCGGCAGCAGTTTCGCACCGTCCGCCTCCTCCGAAATACCGCGGCGGTTTGGGCGTTCAATATTTGTTTAAAACCCAGCAAGTGTTTAAGCACACTACTTTCAGAACATTTCCTCAATACTTACAGTGACTTACACACCTGCGATTCCTGATAAGCGCAAATTTAAATTTGGATACGTCCATGGCATGAGATGTATAGTAATGTGTTTGCTGTTTGCTCTTAAACAAAAACCGTGTCTGTCATTACATCTTCATGAAGTTTATGTTGTTGTTTTTTACAGGGCTGTGTGTGTGTGAGTGGGGGGTCCTAGGCCGTGTCTCGGGTTTCCCCAAGAGGAAAAAAAAAATCTTGTCTGAGTTTCAAAACTAGATGAAGTCAGGCCACTAAACATTGTTTACTTGTTACACAGATTAAAGAAAAAATAGTTATTTTATTAGTATTAGAACTTTGTGACATACATTTATTCACAGACGACAAGTAGAACAGAAGTATTATTAATTAAAAAAAAAAAGTTTTCAATGCTACATAAATTAATTTTATAACATGACCCCCTGAACTCAATTTAGCCCCCCCCTTAAATTCGTGAATTTTCTGCTTCATATTTTGAGTCTATTTACATTTTTGCCAAGCGGAAGAAAATCTGTGACAGCCATCAGATTAAAAAAAATAACAAAAGGGCAGAACGTAGCTGTAAGTGGTCGGCTAAGGTACGGGAGCACACTTCTTCACACACACACACTAGTTACTTCTGATATGTTAGTACATGAGTCGAATGTGAATCTCTTCATTAATCCACACGTTCACCTTATGATTCACCATCCCAAAAAGAAAAAAAAAAGGGGGGGGGGGTGGAGGATGAAACAGAGGGGAAGGGGGAAACGGTGGGGATATTTTCAGCAACCGTGCTGCCATGCTACACTGAAAACAATTAAGACTGCTTGCTCTTTACGGGGTTGGACCGTTTGCCTTCGTAACAGACCTGCTAACAGAACCGTAACACGGTGCTGGTATCACCGCCTGGCATCAGCTGCTGCAGGATGTGTACCATTTCAATGTCGGTCGGATAGCCTGTACCGATACAGTGACTATAGTTGACACGGAATATAGCCGAATAGCCGGCTTACTTGGGAGGGACTCGTTGTTCGTGTGTGTAAATAAATAGGTAGAAGTGTATTTACCCCAGCAGGCGTATAATATCAGGGGAGAGAATTTTTCTTGCAACAGGTCAGTTTTTCATTATAACAGACATTCATTCATTACTGTAACACCGTGACTCTATCCACCAAAAAAATATTTCTATCTATATTGTCTCTGTGTCTATCTGTCTAAATCTACACACCAGCCAATCAATATTATATATATATATATACACACATATATACATAGTAAAGCAGTTTAAGTGTCCCTTCACACATATAAGTAGTGGACAATGTGAATTATTCCCATGTTTCAGTTAAATCATCATTCGTAAAACCCTCTTTTCTGCCATCCTGGCAGATGATAGCGGACACACTCACCCCGCCGCTCTGTAGGGATGGCAGACGTGCATCAGCTCCACCAACCATGCTGGTGTGGTAGACACACTACACCCTGGCAATGGCGGCGTGAAAAAAAAAAATTCATACATAACAGCCCACCTATTACACATAAAAAATGCCTGACCGCCAGCTTTAACTTTTAATTTCTGTCAATGCAGCTATTGGTTGTTTACCAGGATGCCAAAGGCTTCATTGTGTGTATTAAAAACAACTCACAATACCATTTCCTTCACTGTGTGTCTCCAACTAACTCACTAGAAGCTGGTGCTCAGGCACAGCCGCTATCAGGTATATGTAATAGTGTGGTAAGATCACACAGATTTGTAACTTCCATTGTGAAAATTTGGGATGTAGTGTGGGAATCAACCAGTCTACAACTTGTACTGAGCCTGCTAACCAGTTCACTGGCGTGCTTGTGGGGAGAAGATTGTTGTCTAGCAGGTAATGTAAGTCAACAAAACATAACCCATTGTAAAAAAAAAATGCCCAATAATGTGCTAAACTAATAAAATTGAAGATCCTCCCCTCCATTCCCCCATTTAATTTTTTTTTACAATAGGAGATGTAAAATGTTTTTTTTAATCCTTTAAGAAAGTCTTTGTGTGGTTTAAGAAAACATTCCAAACAATTATAAATGGAAAGATTCAACAAAATTGAGACTGGAGTCAGAGAACCTTTACCCAATTTCTGATTTATTTCTCATTTCAATGGACCACAATTTAACTTTGTTTTTTTTTTTTTTGGGTCTAGTATTATATAGTATGTCGGTTCTATTTATAAGGTTTAAGAATATGGAATCAAATCAGCTGTTAAATAATACTGATTCCAATAATGTTGGTAATTCTCTTTTGTGTTGTTCCATCACTTCAAACAATATAACAGCTTTAGTATTACTCACTAAATTTTTTATTAGTCTTAGAACTTTGTGACATACATTTATTCACAGACGACTAATAGAACAGAAGCATCATATTAAATTTGTAAAAAATTATTAAAAAAATTTTTTTCTGAAATGGAATATGTATTTGGCTTTACAGAGACAATAACCTTACAAGACAATAAAAAGGTTTAGTTAAACTAGTAGTTTAGGTCAGTGGCTTTCTTACCTTGGAGGCTGAGTACAGTGAAAGTAAAGGTACATAGAAGGTTCCAGATGCGGAGCCAATGTTAATTATGTACCCAGATCTCTTCTCCACCATCTTGGGGAGAACAATTTCTGTCATCTGATAAAAAAAAAAAACTTGACTAGATCTCAATGTTTAAATTTGAGAACCACTGACCAATATAAAACAGCAAAATTTGTATATCATTGGTATATTTTCCCTCAAACAATCAAATGAACTATGCCCTCGACAACTAATATAGTGCACAATTTAATTAGTAAATACCTTTGCGGCAGCTATGCAGTTCATAGTGACCAAGTCTACAGTAAACTGAAAAGAAAACATTAAAAAAAATCAGCATAATAATATAAACAAAAATGAATTACAACGGGGAGGAAATAAAAAAAAAATTTATGAACTTTTTGTTGAACTTTGTTCATTTCAGCAAGCATTTTTAGAAAAATTTAATGCGCTCATGATGATGATGTGCCGGGACAATGAACCCCACACACCCCTTAAAATTTCTTCTCATGTGGCCGCCGTACAATGCCTTCTTTAAGTTTGTAGAAAAAAATGCTGAGATGATAAAAAAGAGTATGCAATAGAAAAAAAAATTGTTTCTAACCCAAAAAATTATATTCCAGTAATTGGGCATGTTTATGAACAAATAAATTAAATAAAAAAACAACAAACGGTGTTACATTTTTAATCCTTTTATATAAGTTACTGCACCCACAATTAAAGTCATTTCTTTATTATTTTGCAGGTCCTCACCAATCCAAAGGAAAGTTTCAAAGCAAACAAACAAGCAAAAATTTTAATGCACTTAGGTGATCAAGTAACAGATAATAGAAAAAAAAAAACTTCCAAAATGATCAGTAAGAGAAGGTCAAAATGCATTCTGAAAGGGAGAAAACTGATCGCCTTCTACATGATAATACTAGTTGTCTTCTCAATGTTCATACCTGTCTTCAGAAACCTGATTTTAAAACCTATCTGGCCAAGAGTCTGGGTGCCTCTCAGCACTTACCAGGTTTTCAAGATCGTTTTCATGAGCAATTTACCTAACAATGTCTCAGATCTGACATGTGCACAGGAAAAACCAGCTTTAAGAAAGTCTGAGCTGTATGATGTTAAAAACTGCGAGCTTCAGCAAAAAATAAAGTTTGAGAAAGCATCCCAACTGCCAGCAGATAATCCATTCCTGCCTGTCCTGAATGAGACAGAGCGCTGTGATCTCATCTCGCTCTATGTGGAGATGTCTGCGATATTAGCCAGTGCCGGGCTCAGCCATTTTCTGGTCGCTGGAACTTTAATAGGGGTGTACAGACACCAGGGCCTCATCCCCTGGGACGACGATGTAGACATAGCGGCCAACGGGTCAGAATGGGAGAGGTTCAGGAGTGCCCTTTCCTGTGTGGAGGGCTATTCGCTGGCTGTCAATCCAAACATGCACTGGAAATTCTTCAGGAAGAATGCCCACTTTCCGTTCATTGACATATTTTTCTATACGGAAGATGAGACCTATTTGTGGTCTCTGACCCACTATGCAAACAAAGAGATTGTCCACAGGAAAAGTGACATATTCCCCTTGAAACTGGGTCAGTTTGAAGGAATTCCAGCACCACTACCAAGGGATGTAAAGACTGTGGTGCAGGAAGAATACAACACTGAATACTGTCACTCTCCTAGCTTGATTCACAAAAATGGCATGGTCAACCCTGTGACTAAAGTTTTATGTTCTGCTCTCAGTAACATTTACTCCATGCAGAACATAAAAAATGTGTGAGCTCTGCAAGTGTAACTAAATATAAATTTGTATGTGAGAAAAAGTCTTCCATAACATTATCATTCATTTGTCAAAATGATCCTTACCACGGTTGTAAAATGCATGACATGTGTAGCAAAGGTTTGTAACCAAGTCAATAACAGGCTGGCAAATGACTTTAACATTTTCAAATCACAACTTTGATAGCCATAGCAACACTTCAGACATTAAAAGTTGTCTAAATAAAAAAAGATTCCCTTATAAAGCCTCCACGGACCATCAGATGATTTAGAATTTATCTGTTTCTATAGGATTTTGTGCCCAGCACTATACCCATCCACCTTTAGTTTTACTAATTAATATCAGGAACCCATTTATATGCTGACTGGGTCAATCAGACCCAAGCTCCCAGCATTCTCAAACTAGGGCTTTTACAGATTGGAAGTCGAGCGCTCTTCCAGGCTGTCACTATTATACAACATACGTAATGGTATAGTCAGGTTGCTACTTTTTCATTGCATTAGAGAATAAAAACACAACTGCCATTAAAGTTCACTAGAAACAATTCAACAGAAGTATTGTTATATTATACAATATAAGTAATTTAGCTGGTTTATTAAAATCACCTGTAACCAACACAACAAAATCTCTATGAAAAAACAACAGAGTTGCTTTAATAGAATTAAAAAGCAATAATTTAATTCAAATTGATTTGTCATGTATTTAGGTAGGTTTTTTAAGCTATATATTTAATTGAATTAAAAAGCAATAATTTAATTCAAAATTGATTTGTCATGTATTTAGGTAGATTCTTTAAGCTATATATCTTTTTATGCAGATAACCATTTTTAAATACTGACATCACAGTATACTATAACATAAATATTGACACTCTTCATAAAAATGGGAACTTACATTTGTATACATTTACAAAAAAAAAAATAATAATAATTTTTTGAAGAAATCAGTCAATTTAAACAATACTGTATTTAAAGTTGGAACTGAGCTGCCTAATAAAAACTTACGCTGGGTCTTCTGTGAATTCGCAAAGATAATGCTGTAAATCAAGGTCCAGTTATTAACAAAAAATAATTATTTGCATTTTTAGCTCCCTGACATAGGGCAGAGCTAGGATACAAAGAGGACAGCTGGCATTAGTAAGCGAACTGGTGACAGACATATCAAAGACTTGCACCATACTGAGAAAAATCTACTGCATGCCGCTGCCCCATAAATAAAAAATGAAATGGGTAATGTAAGTCCTATTCCAAATGAATTTCGACATTCTGTTCCTTAATACATATTATTTGGTGGTACATAAATACATTGTTAGGTGATGCTTGGCTTTAACAACACAGAACAGAAAAGAATTCTTTTTAATTACAGGAAAACCATATATGTACGACTAAAGGCAATCTTAATTGACTGCGGTAAATTCTCATATAAAAATATTTTTTAAGCAGGACAGTTGGTATACAATTTAATAATTTTATCATCAGAGTTGGAACAATTATAATTTTTTTTGAAGATTCCAATCAATTCTCTGAACTTGTGATTCTCATTCAAATACCAACTCTGATGTACAGATCTAACAATCTCAAGATACATTAGATTGGGGGCGGGGGAACAAAAAATTCAGAAATCGGATTAAATAAAATTTCGAATTCTGTTTTATCCTCCCATCTCTATTAATCATTAATATATAATTCATATGTTCTTTTGCTACTGATAAAAATTAGTGAAACATAGGAAGGATGTTATAGTCAGGGATGAATTACTCATCCCTGACTCAACTTCATCTTTAGTCAAGGGAGAATATTGGCATCTAATGAAAAAAAATGTGTTTCTTCTCCCATGCTTTTAAAGCAAATCTGTCACTATTTCATGTTTTGCTATGGATGTGTTGGTTGCAGGTGATTTAATAAATCAATGACGGATTTTGTGTTTATCAACCTCAGTAAACGGAGCAAAAACAGCTGACATCATTCACCTACATAGACACTGGTGAAGTGTTCAGAATTCCCTGCTGCTTTAAGCCCCTTCAACATGCCGCATCCTCAAGATAAATTAGTGTTTAGCCCCACACCCACAAATGATGTAGGGGAAAAAAACCCACAGACTAGTGATTTTAATATTTATCTCACAAGACTGCAAGGTCAGATCATTTAAATGGGCACAGGCAGGACAGGGTCAACTTATTTTAAAAGGTAAGTCCTGCATCACTGTTCATCAAAACTGACCAATTCGATAAAAAAAATAATTATTTCCCCTTACTGTAGGATTCTTCACTTGATCAAAGAACTCTGGATATTCATAGGATGTGCCGACATTGTTGACCAGTACTCCTACATCCAGATTTTCTACCTGAGATTTTATGTTGTCATAGATATCCACCCTGGTGAAGTCAGCAGCTATGACAAGGGTCTTTACTTTGTACTTTTCTTCTGAAATTGAAGGACAAATAGAATCTATCATGGCTATCAGATAAAAACTTTACTTTTTAAAAATACACACAAAAAAACTACAGAATTTGTATGAAAACAAAGAATAATAAATGAAAGAAAAATTCTAATATGACAAGTAAATTCTAATGACAATAAAAAACAAAGTGGTTCTGTAACTAAGAAGAGAAAACCACTTTTAAGGTTTTTTTCCCTCATCTGCTTAAGACAAATTTAAATTAGCTTAAATTTATTTATGTTACAATACTAACCATTGTGAAAGTAATTCTTTGTTATTGGATTTGTTATAAGTTTTAAATAAGTCCTAGCCAGCAGATGAAATTTACTAATGAGAATTAGAATCCATGTGGTTTTTTTTTACATGGGATGAAATAATTATTTTGGCTCAAAAAACTAATAATTGTCTTTTCACTAAACGTAGATGCAAGTCATGATGCTTGGTTATAAAAAAAGGAAAAAAAAATTGCTGCCATCCCTGACATGAGAATGATATAACATGGTTGCTTCCCTTGTTAAAAGGAAATTGACATTGCAATCAATGAATTTAAAAAAATATAATTACTCAGAAGTTTAGTCACGTTCATTTTTAATATGGCACAATTCTTCTAGCCTTTCCAATAGCAGATTATTATTGACGGTCTATAGCAAGCTGGGGGTTACGGCAAAGCATGGGAGATGAAACTAAAATTATTTTCATTTGATGGTATTATTCCCCCTTGACTAAGGAATTATGTTTAGGGAAACATAGTCTATTGTTTACAACAATATCAGTCAAACATCAATGATGGAGAATGTGGTATGGGACTAGTAGCTTATCATTTAAACAATTTACCATAACACTTCCCATTACAACAGTTTAAAACGAAATTACCTGAAATTACCCCCACCCCTCCAAATATGTTAAATAGTATGTGAACAATCCCAATCCCCTACAGACTGATGTCACAATAATGGTTACAATATGAAACATAATCATGTAGCAACAAATAATTAGTAATGACGATTATGCAGAAAAACCATGCTGAGGATAGATAAAATCAGTAATTTTATTACCACTTGGCTCCTTTATGCAAAAATAATGTAATGTTTTTGATCTTTTAAAGAAAAAAAACCACCAAAATAAATTACCTAATTCCTTTGCCAAATCTGTCAACTTAGAAAGTGTTCGACTAATCAGCACAATATTGAGACCCCTGGCAGCAAGCTGTAAAGAATAAACAAAAAAATGACCATACTGCCTTGATAAATTGAATCATAAAATAGCTTATTAAAAATATTAAGAAAGAACATTTGATGTGAACATTTGAATTACTGTAGCAGCTTGTAGTTTGAACTATGTGTTGTCTCGTAGTACAGGTTCCTTATAAGCACGCCATCATTAGCCTTTTTCCAAACTCAACTCCATTTCCACAAGCTAATGAATTGTCTTGAATAATGGCACAGACCCAGTGTAAAAGTATTACTTTTGTACATTTTTTTCCCGGGTCACAGTTTTTAAATAACTGACTGCTCACCTTTCATTCGGATTGATGGTCCATGAACTCATGTAGCATAATCCTTATGAATGAGAGTTAACTGACTACACAACTCATCTTCAAGAGTGTAAGTCAAAAAATGTACAACAGTATGATGGAACCAATCATTTGATGGGTATCTAGTAGTCTATGAACCAAGTCTCTACTCACAACTTCAAAAGCTCTTCAAATAAATGCATTGCTGGCCTATGCACCTTAAACCTCTTTAATAGAGCCTGGACAGACTGCAGGTCCAGCATAATATTAAATTAAAAATAAGCAGTGAACAGAATGCCATGATAATGTTGTGAAAAATTGATTCACTATTTTAAGCACTTTAACTGTCATTACCAACAAAAACAGACTGATATTGTGAAATATAATAGTTTTGCCAAACTCACCTGCTCAGCATAAGCTTTACCTATGCCATCTGTGCAGCCAGTAACAACTAGAAATTTAAAAAAAAGTATAAAACATTGATATAAAATGTTAATTCATTATGACCTAAAAAAAGTGTTAAACAGTTGAAAAATATTCTGTATGAGAAAGATCTATTTTCAGTCAAATGCTAGACGACTCTCAAACAGTGGAGCGTTAAGTAGACAGGAAATCATGAACTTCTACACAAAGTCACTTATAATATTATACATTTTTAACAACATAATGATTTATGAATGAAATCCACAATTTGTCACCAGTTCATGAGTAGCCATTTAACCCCCTCCCGACAACAATAATTTAAATGCTGGTAACTTAATAATGTAAGCTCATGAAGTGAGTTTGAATGGGTTAAAAAAAATCCATTCATTAGGGCAAACAAAGCTGTGTTGCAAGATTGCATGATTTCTCACAATACATGCCTTGCATGGTTCAGGATGGTTTCGCATTACAGTAACCTGACCAATATTATTATGTAAGGTACCATTGAGGGAGTTCGGAAGAGAGGCAGCCCTAGACAGAATTGAATTGCAAACATTAAAGAATGGGCAGGCCAAAATATAGCGTCTTAAATGAAAATCACATGACAGAGAGAGGAATGGAGATACATTTCCACAACAGTGATCTAAAGCAGTGGTCCCCAACCTTTTTCTCGATGCGGACGGATAAACGTTGATAATTTCATGCGGACCTCTTGGTGGGGGGGAACATTAATTGTAAAAAGTTTAGATTGTTTTGATATACAATGCAGTGTCACTCACAGCCGCTCAGCTCCCAGTAAACCTCTTGTTTATGGAAAGTTGCACAATCCCAAGAGAAATACATAACAGTTAATAAAAAGGAAATAATTTAAAGTTTCTTGGGAGGCCCAGTACCGATCAGGGGGTTGGGAACCACTGATCTAAAGAACCCGTAACAACTAAACATGTTAAGGGACAAATGATGATGACGAAAAATACCCCTTGGCATGATAATATTTGTATTTATATTTTTTAACTCCCTAAATTGGTGTATTACTTGTTGATACATTTTTTCAGACTCCATGCTAAATAGGTCCATATATTTTTGGCAACACTGCAAGGAAGAATAACAAACAGGAGATAAAAAATAAAACAAAAAAAATACAAGGTCAGACTAAAATGGATAGGCAAATTATTTGTTGAAGTGACTACGAGCACAGTCGTTTTGAGCAATCAGTAATACCACATTCATGCTCATACATTAAAAAAAGTGATTTAATTAGTTTGGCTGGTCATACAATTATTGATTAAAGTTAAGTACTATAAACATTTGCAGACTTCAGTGTCAGCAAACGTCAAAGACCTATATAAATATATAAATTACTGTCATGTATTCTTTACACTAGTCTCTTAAGTTATATTCATCTCATGACAACTTATTTATTGTTTTATTTTAACAAAATTTTTTCTCGATAAATTTATTTATGGCATATATTTTGGAGCGTCTCGAATTAATCTAAATCAAGTGATGAATTAAATTAAATTTACGAGAACTACGAGCCAGTCATTTTGAGAAATCAGTAATACAACATTCATGCTCATACATTTAAAAAAAAGTGTTTTAATTAGCTTGGCTGGCCATACAATTATTGATTAAAATTAAGTACTATAAACATTTGTAGACTTGAGTGTCTATCAGCAAACGTCAAAGACCTATATAAATATATACAGGACTGTCATGTATTCTTTACATTAATCTTTTAAGTTATATTTATTTCATGATTACTTATTATTGTTTTTTTTATTTTAACAAAATGTTTTCTCTATAAATGTGTCTATGGTATATATTTTGGAGTGTCTCAAATGAATAATAAAGATATAAATTGATTCATTTCAATAACATAATTTATTCCACTTTTTTTAATGTTGTTAATATTTACAAATACATATGGTGATTGTAACTAGTTAATTTTACGCACTTGCTACGGCACCAGCAAGTCAGAACTCTTATTATTTTTGTCCAAGTACCAGCCATAGATATTGTTCCACACCCTAATCCTAATCCTAACCCTATGTTTAAATATTTTAAAAAATAATTTTTTAAAATTGCAACTTTTGATGATAATAGGTCAGTGACTTTCATACGCTAACTTGCTGGTGCCGTAGCCACTGCGTTAATTTTAACATCCTCAATCGAGTCAGTGCGAGACAGACATGAGATTTGAGATTTTATCTTAAAACTGCACCAAATTAATTAATACATAGTAGCTATTTGAGATATGTTTGAAGGCTGTCAGACTAATAATAATGCTTTTTAAGTAAATTAAAAACAATAAATAGGTGTGTTTATACTGACCTTTATAATAATATAATATTATAAAGTTGATTGTAACATTGTTACACCCATTGTTATTAATTAAAAATTGTATCCATTTTTAATGAAATTGATTCTTGATTTGAGTCAAAGTGCATACAAATATATGCCATTATATGGTAACCTAAAAATATAACTCTAATGTTTCATACCACTAAATAATAAACCATTGCTCAATTATTCATACTATAAAGCAATAATTAATTACCTGCCCATGAACCGGCTTTCCTCAAGTTGGCCGAGAGCCCTAGTGCTCCTGATATAAAATACGCATTTAAAAATCTAAATACACCTACGGCGACTTTAAAAGCAACTAGTCCTGTTACAACTGCACCGATAATACTAAAAATATCGGCAGAAGGTCCAAGATATTGTTTAATCATTTCACTAATATAATTACTAAATTCTTTATTAAACATGGCACAGTGGCGTCTACCTATGAACGAAAGTACGAAATTTTCTTCTTGTAGTTATCACGTGATAAACCGGTGCTAGGGTGCTAGGTGCTTCTTATTAACCTTTCGACTTTAAAATGATATTAACACGGAGAGCTAGCAATCTAAAATATTGAGATGGCTATGCAAAGACGTGTTTGTTCTATTTACATAAATATGCAGATAATCGTTATAAATAGAATAATG